>JAOWCC010000019.1:64916346-65232994 GCA_030867875.1 Actinernus sp. WN-2022
CGAAAATACATAAAACAGATCACGTGACCCATTCGTGGAACCAATTTCCCCCAAATTTTTCACCTTCAATGGCAAAATGTCAACCATTCAAAACAGAAACAGAAGCAGAAACAATCAGAAGTGTAATAAGATAAGCAATAAATCGTTACCTTAAAAAATTATTGTGACCGGCCCATTTTGACTACTTCGTTTTATCAGGCAAAGGTCACGTGACCTCCAAACCACCACAATATTAAGACATATGATTAATGCCTATTTACAGATTTCTATGGTATTTCCTTTAAAAATGACAAAGATAGCGAATCTAGAGTATTTCAACAGAATTGCTCAATAAACCATGTCTTAACATGCCTACTTTACAAACGAGTGGGGTGCTGGGGCGCCAGGTCGGTTTCGCAAATGCGTTTGGGATCGTATTTCTGAAAGGGGTGGAGGTGATTAGTGTCGAGGTGCAGTGGGTCATAAAGCTCGAGCAAGCTTGGAAATATTGATCATACAATGCCTCGTTTTAGTGTTTTGTTACGATCACAAGTGTAAAGTAAATTTGGATAATCGTGGTCATTACATAATTGTAGCTGGGGTTACAAAGGGACCAAACAATACAGAACAGTTCGTTTCAAATAATGCCGTGTATTTGTCAATTAGTAATGTACAGATTTTATTCAGATCCAAGTAATAATGTAACTATTTACATTAGAGCGGTTTTCAATTGAGTGTCGTAAAGTAATTGCTTTCGAACTTGATTGGTTAGTTATCCATGATTGTGTTTACTTTGCCTCGTGATTGGTTCAAGTAAAACCAATCGTGAATTACTTCAGTTCCTGATTGGTTCATTGATGTTTTTACTTCTGCTGTACCGGATTGGCGGATCCGGATTGGCTTACTGGTTTTGGTTTTACAACACTCAACTGGAAACCGCTCTATACTGAGATTGAAGAGTATGTTAATTCCGAATACAGCTATATTCTCATTAATGTTGTGTGGGAGATAGAGAATATGGTATTATTAGGGAATAAACATTTGTCTGGAAGATAAGGAATATGACATTAGGGAATAATGCAGTTTTTAAATGTCGGCCGGCTGTACACAGGCTAAAAATGGATAAATAAACCGTAAACTGGCTAAATCGTCCAGTATAACGCGTAACCATATTTCATTTTAGCCTGTACCCTATTCCCTATATCTAAGACAACATTAATTGAGACTGGCGTTAGTGTTACCCTGTCTGAGATATAGTACTGACTAGGGCTATGTTTTACCATTGCGAGACAACTCTATTCTAGAACCAAATTTCACATTGCCATGAAGTTCTCTGTCAGTTAGTAGATAACATACTTAACAGCATTCTAGGATACTAGACAGCAGCAATAAAAGGCACACCAAAATCCGTCGAACTCTGCTGACGAGTAGATCGATTTCCCTTTGAAGATGTTTTGGCCAGGCTTCTCAGCGCGGTGCTAAATCGAATAACTAACGTCACAATAGCTAGCCATCTGGGGTGAGCCGCTATGATTACCCCAGCAGTAAGGGTCTAAGAAAAATAATTCAGTCAGGGTTAACCTATGCCATTTTAATAATAACACATGAGTTAGGTTATTCAGGGGGGTAACAGGTTTACTGCTACCATGTAAGTAACTCAGCAATATTGTCTGAATATTCCATGAATTATATCCGAGGAAGAATGTTAGAATATATAATGAAAAATAAAACATGTTCTGTAAATGTTTTTCAAGTCTCTTGTTTTAGTTGTCATCTTGTTTTTGACCCCTTATGAAATACCATATAATCCCGAAAGTATAGCCTTGTAGCAATGTCATTTAGCAGGGTTCGTTACTTTCAGTCATATTCTACGTACATCTGATATATATACCCAATATGTTCTACGCAATCAGTGCTAGCTCAAACGGATTCCCCCAAAGCGGGCGTTGGGCCTCTGCCTCGTTCACACACATTGAGCCTCAATTATCGTTTATAAAGTTGAGTGCCGTTCTCATTGAACGAGTCGTTCCGCTTTTCACAAATAGTGTGCCGTGTGAGTGATCCCATCAATTCACCATCAATGGATCCCCATCAATCAAGACACGTTTAAGATCGACTCGTTTTCGCCATAAATCGTCACGTTTTACAATCGAGACACGTTTCTCAAAATCGCGACTCGTTTTTAAAAATCGAGACACGTTTTGTGAATCGAGACAAAACATCATCATCGAGACACGTTTTTCAAAATCGAGACGTTTTTCAAAATCGAGACTCGTTTTGTGAATCGAGACAAAGTTTTTCAAAATCGAGACACGTTTTTCAAAATCGAGACTAGTTTTGTGAATCGAGACAAATCGAGGGGATCGAGGGGAACACGTTTTTCAAAATCGAGACTCGTTTTGTGAATCGACACACGTTTTAATAACGAGACACGTTCGTTAACGTAACGTGACACGTTGTCCAGAAACCGTGAATGATCCGTATTTTTTTCCTTGAATGGCATGTTCTCAACCTTGCTCCCGTTTCTCTATGGTTTCCCGCCATTTAAATTTCCGCCACGATGCTGTGCATTTTGAAAATGCACAGCTGGGCGTGACTATAGCGGTCGTCTACAGTACTGGGCTGAGTACGCAACGAATAGCGCGAAAATTTCAATATTTTCGCAAGACTGAAGCCATCGCGTTGGCGACCGAATTAACCGACAATTTCTACATAAGCTATGCCCAGAAACGCTGTGAACTCGAACAGAAAGCAACGTATTGTGTATTTTAAAGGTTATATATTGAAATATCCAAAAGAGTGGTGCATTTCGTACATTAAATTCGACTAACATATTCTGTTGTGGTGGTGACTACGAGAAACACGCTGCTACTCGCGACGGTACAATGAAACACCAACACGAGTGTCTCGTCCTAGTCCTAGTCCTTTATTGGTGCGCGTTCGTAGTGTAGTCGTCGTGACGGAAACCTAGCGCAAGGCTCCCTAGTCCAGTTGCTCTTGCACCGAGGTCAGCGAAGTCGACAGAATGCAGCGTTCGATTACAAACTTCAAGCAGCCACCCCTCCTTTTAAAATCCTGGATCCGCCCCTGCAGCCACACCACACTCGTTTCTCTTGTCGTTCAAATCAGAGTGGAATGGTTACGAAACCCAGCGACCTTCTTTGTTACAGGTCTTTGTTCACTTTTTTTTAACCGTTAACATGCACAAAAACAATAGATATATGGAAATGTTAATCAATCAGCCAATAGAAACGTGTGGGTTCAGTCGTTCAGGGGACGCTAATGAGCTATGACCGTGCACAATTTCAGTCTGTCTATTCTGAGGGTTGTGGGCTTTCGGCCGCTAAAAGAAATGCGGGCCGCCAAAAAAATTGTGGACCGCCAAAAAAAAACACTAAACTACAATATTTAAAATTATTTTTATTCGGATATTTTTTTTATTGTTTGGAGCGAAAAACTATACCAAAAGGAAAGAAGCGAGCGTTCTGTTGTCAGCCCAAAAAGGGTTTTAACTTCACTAAAATAAATATTTCTTTACGTGAATTCCCGTGAAATGTGATTCATCCGTTTCTGTTGTTTAAAAGTATTCTAAATACACACTCACATAAACATTGTTGGATTTAAAATCGTACAAGCGTATTATCGCATTTCGGTATACGTACGTATAGCGATGTTCGCTATATGTACGTAAATAAATATTTTATTTGTTATAGCAGGCTGAGTATTACAGCTTAAAGCTGGTGGGGGTCTGCTTTTACTCCTCACACACTACTCACTAGATTAACTGTTTTGGACACACTACACTCGACTCACGGTTGATTTTTACGGAGGGAGGAAAACCGGAGAACCCGGAGAAAAACCCTCGAATGCAGATAAGGAATCAACAACAAACCTAACTCACATATGGTGCCCGAGCCGGGAATCGAACCCGGGACCGCAGCGGTGAGAGGCGAGTGTTTTACCACTGCGCCAACCTGCAATGTGAATTTTAGGTCTATTTACAGGCAGCCCCAGCGTTGTCCCTGTACAAACTGTACATGATTTTCTCAGAATAAATTGCAATAAATTTCCTACAATCATCAGTTGTGTTTGGACCTTGGTCTGTTTTAGAGGGATTTGTGTTTTTTTTACGGTGAATTGACGGTGAATTTTTAGCGGCCCATAGCCCGTAAATTAGACAGACCCGCACAAATGTTTGTATTACCCCGCGCCAACCTAAATCGCAGCGCCTTTGTTACTCCCTTTGAAGTTTTCCGGGTTTTCTAACCATTTCACTCTATTAACTATGTGTAAATTTATCTTTAACAAAATAATGTTTTTCTGACACTGATGTTTTGGTTTCTCCTTTATCGTCCCTATCACACTTCAAATGTTCTCAATACTGCCAATAGTGTTCTCTATTTCGTCCAAGTGCTACACCAGGGTGGCTAATCGCTAATTTCGTGGAGCAAATACTTATTTCACAACTCTGCTGTATTTCCACGTGGATTCCATGATAAGTAAGTCAACCAATTGTTGTATTTTTCAGTCAGTATAATTTGTTAGATTTCATGACGTAAAGCCGTGTTTACAGGTTTTAGAATAAATAAAGCGACCGCGCTGTTTGCTGGTTGAAAGACTTTACCTTGTTTGTAGTTAACCTTAACGCCAACCTTAACACCCTTAAAAACGGCCTTTAAAGTGCCTATGAACAATATTATTTTTATTTTAGATATCAATTCTACATCAAGTGAATAGTAGAATGGTACAATATATACTAGTTTTAATGCTGTGCCGCTGAGTTAAGGAGGTTTTAATATCCAAAATGCTAATTAATGACGTCAGGGGAGGTATTTGCAATAATTTCTTAGTGGTTGTGAATGGGCGTTTCTGCTGATATAGTAAAATAAATTTCTAACATCATTTTATTTCAACCATGGGTATAACACTCATGATAATTTGAAAAAAAATGTTTAATTGTAACACATTTTGTATAATAATTGATGCCTCCCCTGACGTCATGTAATTAGCATTTTGGATATTAAAACCTCCTTAACTCAGCGGCACAGCATTAAAAAGCAAGATATATTGTACCATTCTACTAATTCACTTGATGTAGAATTGATATCTAAAATAAAAAAAATAAGGCGGTTTATAGGCACTTTAATATTTTCTGGTTTGGTTAACTTTCAGATGGTGACAACAAAAGTGGCATAACCAAAAGACCCCCAGTGTGCTTGACAGGGCTGAGTGAAGCTGTGGAAGGTGATGTACATTGTAGCTCTTAAAAAAAACTGATAATTTTGAAAAATGTGTTTAGTTGTAACAACATTTTTTGTATAATAATTGATGCCTCCCCTGACGTCATGTAATTAGCATTTTGGATATTAAAACCTCTATAGATAGATGGGTTGCACTCAATCCCCAGAGATTCAAATGACAAAGGGTATGGCGGCATGTGCAATTCATCTACATTTGTATAAGTCACTGGCACAGCATTCAAACCAGTAAATATTGTACCATTTTACAATTCACTTGATGTAGAATTGATATCTAAAATTAAAAAAAGCTATTCCAGGCATTCGCCGCGAAGTTAAGTTTAAAGTTGTCCAGTGTGCCCATCTTCTACTTATATAAGATTTGCGAATGCTATGTCTAGATCTAGTATTGCAACCGTGGAAATCACTAACAAAAACAACAATTTTTTTTGGTCGTTATTAACCATGCATGTTTGAAGTGTGTCGATCATCAGGCTGCTATTGCTGGCTTTCACTTGACGTCATATCCGCCATATTGGTGCCCTTAAACAATATATTCCTCGTTAGCTTCTTTTGTTGGGGCACCAACATGGCCGCCATGGCCTTTGTCATTTGAATCTCTGGGGATTGAGTGAAAACCAGCAATTATGGTAACTCTTAGTTGATACTTTCATAGTCATGATCAGCGAGTTTAGGTGAGCTTGGAGATGGCTGAGGAGATCTCGGGGGTGGCTGGGGTGGGGAGCCATTAGGGTTCTCGTCTTCTCCCAGGACATCGTCCATGTTCTCATAGATATTCGGTTCTTCGTCTACCGGAGGCTGGGGTTCTCCTAATGGACCTAGACCTTCCTGTGTGCTGGCTCGAGAGTTTCTACTGCAAGGTCTTGACCCACTCTCAAGACTGAGATGGGACGTGGTCCGAATAGGAAAGATAGATTCTGGATCAGTGTACCCGTCGTTATCTTGTCCTTCACTGTCAGAATCCTCGTCTAGGATGAGTCTTGGGATCTCGCCGGATCCTTCTGTTGCGACTGGACGTGCGAGCATGCTGGGAAGATAGGAAGTGTGAGCCCAGTCGTAGTTTGTGAAGCTGGTCTCATTGACTTTTGGCATCTTGGCGTTAGTCATGTCAAATTGGGATGGAACTGGAGCAACCTTGCTTGATAAAGGTCTTGCTAAAGAGAATAGACAGAACGAGAGACAAGATCAAAATCAAGACAGCGTCTTCAACACTGCAATCTGTTTGCAAATATTGATGTTTTCGCCATAAATGAATTATCTCAAGATCTTGAAAAAGGAATAAATACAGCGTCATCTCTTTTTTCGAAGTCTTCTATTTTAGCTGAAAAAAATCCATTTACAAGCCCCCTTCCCCCCCCCCCCCCAAAAAAAGCATTAGTTTTCTTAATTCACTTACGTGCTAACTCATATTCATTCTCCTGCACTTCCTTGAGTCGCTGTTTCCTCTCCTCTTTCTTCTTCTTTTTTGCAAATTCCTTTGCAGTCATGCTGTTATATTTGGTAAATTTGTTTTTTCTCAACAAGCAGGATTGAATAATGCATGTAACACAAACAAAAAAGACGAGGCAACCTGTTACTACGGCAACAGCGAGCATCATGGGTATGTAGTCGAACTCCAGCGGATAGTAGAACGGAGTAGTCGATGGGATGGTTGTAGGAGCAGGGTGAAACGAAGCGGTAAGATTCCCTGGGTCTTTCCCAACAAGGATTTGTGATGGCACCCATCTGGATCCATCACGAAGTGTGATACTATAATCACTAGATGATGTTAATCTTTCCATCTTATCGACAGCCGCTTGTAAAGTCGTGGCGTTGTTGAACACAATGATGAAGTTAACAATAATTGACCCGCATTTGATGTTGATGTTCCTTATGGTCTCTTGAAGTATTCCTGCAATAACGACCTTCACGTTTTCCTTGAAGTCAGTCTCTAACTGATCTGTTCCGATAATCTTAGAGCAGACACCAGGATAAGTAATCTGCCAATAAAGATGTTGTTCTGAAAAAGAGCATTATAAGACTTTGTTCACTGGAAAAACAACTTACGTAATATGGAGACACCATGGAAATTGGGATTTTCCATGATATTTCCATACTATATAAATGTACAATAATCTTGGGAATTCCAAATCACAGCATTTTCCCATGGTTTTTCCATACAATAAACACTTAATGACTGGCCCCAAGAGAAACAGTGAGTTTTGTTTCCCCGAAATCCTGGATGTTCCCCGAGAAGGAGGGGAACATCGATGGGAAACAAAACTCACTGATTCCCGAAGGGACAGTCATTAAATGATTTGTTATATAGACATACGTTTTACTACCTGATACGAGTGAGGTTTGTCGTCTTCTCTTCGGGAAGCTGCTTTTCAACACAAAACGCTGCCAGCGTCGCTACGGCATTTTTAGTATCGTTTTGTGCCTTCCTTGCATCTTTTTTTAGCTATCAATTTCTCTCTCGCGCTTGATAAAGATGTAAATTGTTTCTTTGGAGCTGGTTATATTTTGAATGCTTTCTTTCGACGAAAAATGGGCTTTTGATGAAGATCTAGGCGTTTTGGTAAACAAACATTTCCCGCCTTTTGCTAACAATTGATGAATTGCTGCCCCCGCGGGATACATTGGATTTTCATGACTGCCACGTGACCCTGAACCAGCCAATGAGAGCGTGCGTTGTGTCTGAAAAACTTATGGCTATGTAACAATGGAAATTGTTTTCTCCAGTGTTTCCCTAGCTATTTCATCCGCTCAATCGGAGTGAAAGTAACTATCTTTTATTATATGGACGAGAGTGGTTTACCAGGAACTAAACCATTCGTAGAATCCATGTCTTACTCGCTGGAGTAAGATATGGGAAATACGCTACTTGATCTCCCGGATGTATGACGTCACGTTTGCCACCTTTTGAACTACAAAGATGGCGGAAGGTACATGAGAAAATGAACATTTCGGTCAGAAAAGGCAAAATAAGATCTCAAGATAACCCGACGAAATTATCCCAGAAGAGCTTAGATAGTTCACGAAGAAGTTTGTACTGACAGTAAGTAAAACGAATATATAAGAGTTCGTAGAGCAGTTTAATTGTCCATATAATAAAAAGAAAATTACACGGTGGTTTGAAGTCTGAAGATATGAAGTTTATCATCTCGAGTCTAAGATATAATATTTTGACTCTCGAGGATATCTTCGCACCACCGTGTAATATCCTCTATAATAGACTATATATATTCCGCCGCTTTCAAGTTTTGTAGAGAGAATCTAACAGTCGTGCATAAGCTCAACCATTTTGCGACTTTCGCTACCTATTTTACCCGCTCGGTCAGCGTGAAAGTAAATATGTTGAACGTTGTTGTCAATATTTCTACCCGTAGAACATTTGAAGTAATATATGAAACACTCGTACTTGTGTTTGATCACGAGAACTGTAAACACTGGCATGAGAACTGAAGTTGAAAAACACTGAATTTCTAATCAAAGACACTTACAACCTCGTTCCCAGGGTCTTTCGAGAGACCCTGGGAACGAGGTTGAGACACTTATTTTCTAACGGGACCTGATTAAACAACCATAAGAGGCTGACCAAAACCAGGTCCCGGCTAATTCACAGATCGAATTGGAATTTAGCGTGTTGGTTTTTGTGGAGGGAGAACGCGCAACGGACTTTCTTAAACTCAGTTCGAGGTGTTTTGATCTCGTGATCAAACACAAGTACGAGTGTTCGATATGGCTTCTCAAACGAACATTCCATTTAAAGCGCTTAAAATCGTTGATTTTGGTGCAGTAAAGTGTTTTAAGTAATAGCTCGCGTAAGAACTACCCCAAGAACAGTAGACCCGGCGCAATGGGCGCATATCAATAAAATAGCAGGCAAAAGTGTCGTTTTGAACTTCCCGCGGTCTCTTCCATATTTGGAAAATTCCATATGCCATATTTGGAAGAGCTGCCAGGAAATTCAAAATGGCGGTTTCTAGGTCCCAGGCCTCTAAATCGACACTTGTTGTTTGATATGTATCCCACATACGATTTTGCTTGAATATACCTAAAGTGCTGTCTGGGATGTCCACAGTCAAAGTTACACGCGAAAATTGTAGGAAACTGTATGCTGTTGACCATTTTACTGTGAAAACGTAAAGAAAACACTCTAGCCAATGGGAAAGGACGAAAACAAAATATATTTGAATCACAAATTTGATAACATTCCGCAAATACGAATTTCTCCAAAATCAAGCACAGTTAGTTTGATCAAAAATAAATTTAAACTTCAAAAATTATCTTGTGAAAGTGCATTAGTTTGGTGGTCTTCTATCGAATTTACGAGTATCAACCAATGAAATTACGAGAAAGAAGAATAGAAAGTTAACACCTGTTTACAATCTATGCAGTCCAGCCGTTCCCTTCTTATTCGGAGCATTACTTAAAGTGCCTATCACCCTTTGTCAATTTTGATAGCTTATGAACTTCCGAAATGTTTTGAGTACTTCTGTGAAGAACGTTTTGGTTTAAAGTGAATACTTTATGTTCTACGCTTGTTTCAAATCGTGTAAATGTGACCCTTCCTGACCCATGACCGCGTATGTAAAAGCCTGGGTCGAAACCTGGGTAGACGTCTCTCATTAATGCATTATTCTCCATGGCGTCTTTTTATCACAACAACATCGATGCATAGAAAATATACACAGTTTTTGAGTTGTTAGTAAAGAAAAAAGTCATTTTAGTCAACATGTTAAGTATTTCTTCAAATGATTGCAAAGCCGAATTAATTATATGACGTCAAGATGACGTCTACCCAGGTTTCGACCCAAGCTTTTACTAACGCGGTCATGGGTCAGGAAAGGTCACACGATTTCAAACAAGCGTAGAACATAAAGTATTCACTTTAAACCAAAACTTTCTTCACAGAAGTACTCAAAACGTTTCGGAGGTTCATAAGCTATCAAAATTGCAAAAGGGTGATAGGCATTTTAAATCTTGTTCTCAAACTCATGCTTAATTAATGAGTTCAGCAGCCAATCGGATCATTCCATTTTGGTCAGGTGCACGTACCTTGATACCCAATGAAACACCAGAGGAACATCACATTTCCAAATCACAAGTGATCTTCCTCTGGCTTTCTATTGGGCATTAAGATTCATGCATGTGAAAGACCTAATTGACCGATTTAGCTGGCTTGTGCATTTGCTGTCACAATTCAGGTCACCTGACTTTTCCCTTGAATAGTATTTTCTTGTTCTGTATCAGTTCCTCTAAATGGAAAACAAAGCACTGAATAATTTGGAGAGCTGTCACATGATCTGAACTGGGACAACAGACGTACAAGCTAATTCGATCTATTAAGCTGCAAGGTGTTTCGAGGTGTTTGGATTCCCTGGTGAAACACGAAGCTCGAGTTTTTGATATGACGTCTCACACGAAAACAATACCTGCATTCGTAAATCATTAGGAAGTATTGTTTGCCTGGTATTTTGTTGCATACAATTATAGACTACAAGGGTTGTGATTGTTATTTTCTCCCGGTCGTTTCAACAAACGGCCTGATAGTGTAGTGGACAAGACAGGTCTAGCAATCGGGAGTAACCATTAGGACGATGGTTCGAGAGACACACCTGACACCAATGTTTATTTCCATCTTTTCCTTCAGTTCTCTTTGTGTAAATTCATACTTGTGATGTAACCTTGTAGCTTAACAGACTCTTTACAGCTAACAAATCACGTGGTTGTACTAGAGAGCAAACAATATCTGCCTTCATTTATTGAAAGGCTTTGTAGGTATTGCTATTAGCAAAACCTGTTTGTAAATGCTATTTTCTACCTCCAATCGATTGTCAATATTTCTAAAACAGCGTTTTTAAAGATAGCTTGCTCTCCAGCATCCATGGCAACGCCTTACCCATGGGGATTACCAGCTCAATTCGTTAATGAAGTGTTATATCAGCACGTGACTTTTAGCTGAAAAAGGCCTATTAGGTCTATCACATACATGAATCTTGATGATCACATTTCCAAACCACTAGTGATGTTCCTCTGGTACCGGTGTATATGTTTCATGGGATATCAAGATTCATCCACCTGACCAAAATGGGATGACCTGATTGGTTGTTAACCTCATTAAGTATTTATGAGTTTGAGAAGCAAAGCTGTCGATCTTTCACCTTACTTGGGATCAAGGACTCAATCATCATCTTTGATTATTCAAATTTTCCCGCTGTTCAGCTGACTTCGCGAGGTAGCACCACTAATTACCATACTATCACTATTACACAATCACGACAAGCGCTATTTTTATGAAACACATTGTATTCGAACAACACGTGGGATAGCCTAGGCGCAGAAACAAAGGAACTCTGACCAATCACAACAAACGCTATTCTGTCATTAGTATGAGACGGTTGCATCTCTCCCTGATTCAACACAGATATGTGGCAAGAACAATGAAAACGCTAGATCAGTTGGTGGTGGTGTTGGCAATGATCGACTATTGAAATAAGGCTAACCTTCAGAATTTGACGCGTGTGACACACTAGTCGGTGATGGGCCTGTGGATTCCCCTGTTCCAGTAGAATTTTGAGTGCCATTTGATCCACCTGATACTGGATTGCTACCATTTCCACCACTGACAGAAGATGCAGTTCCGTCCGTTGAGATAGCATTGCTTGTCGTAGCAGAAGCTGAAGTTGGATTTGCTAAAAATAATGTAATAACTTTTCAGCGAAATTGTATCCAAATTTATATCAGAATATAACAATCCGTGATAATATATTTCTGAACACTAATATCATAGGTTGAAAACGGTTTACTCGTTAGTTAAAAAATAACTGAGTGCTGTGTGAAACAATTTCGTTCACGAGCTGCAAATGGTTAGACCTTCACGTCTTCTCGGATAAGGACGTTAAATCGTAGGCCCATCAGTGGAAGAAGAGCCACCTCGTGGATATGCCACTGATTAATCCCATTATTGTTATTATTAGTATTATTATTATTTTTAATGTCTTCGTTTCCTAATAATGTACGCGCTTTTCAGTGTTTGATTTATTGAAGGATTACAGACTGCTGTGAGTGTTGTATTGACAAATAGAGGCACGCGCTGTCTGAACAATGAAAGACACATTATGAATACTGCATAATGCCGAAGGCTGAATGCTGAATGCAGTATGAATCAATTTTGAGTTCATCGTACAGTGAGCAAGTGCCTATATTTGTCAATAAAACACAAACATGAAGTCTCTAACATTGAGCCCAGCTTGCTGTGGTCACCAATAAAGCACTGTTATTAGCCAATCACCTGCTTGGATTTGGTACTGTACAGAAAGTTGCAATATTAAACCATAGTTAATAGAGTGGAATGGTTAGGAAACCCGGCAAACTTCAAAGGGGCTAACAAAGGCGCTGCAATTTAGGTTGGAAGGGGTAAGACAAAAGATTGTGCACGGTTATAGTTCATTAGCGTCCCCTGAACGACTGAACTCAAGCGTTTCTATTGGCTGAATGATTAACACATTCAGTGCACGGTGGTGGTTGAAAAAAGCTAACAAAGACCTATAACAAAGAAGGTCGCTGGGTTTCCTAACCATTCCACTCTATTAACTATGATTAAACAGACTGGTTAAATACCATCAGGAGCCATTACCAGGAGCGTCCATGTGTGCTGTATAGGTAATTAACTCAGCGTATTTACACCTTGGGCTATTTATAGATTATTTCCCCACGAATAATAATGTGAAAGGACTGGGTCGAGTGCGTAAATTTAATCGAATTTAATAAAATTCATAACTAATCTTATTTCATTTTTAAATGACCCCACCATAAGAAAGATTACATCGAAATTAGTACGTTTAACGAGTTTGAAGATGTTTGAGTAAATAAGAACTGAATAGCGTGATCATGAAGCATTTAAAAATCACACAAATAAGAGACTTCAGTATGTTTTGGGGGACGCCGTTCCCCCGAATTTTCAAACACTTCCTAGTCAGTTGTTATTCACTCAAATATCTTCAAACTCGGTAAACGTAATAATTTCCATGTGGTATTTTCTTGAGGTGGGGTTCATTTTTAAAAATAAAATAAGTTTTGAATTCGTTTAAATTTGCACACTCGGTCCCAGTCCTTTTACAGTTTCATGCGCGAGCTGATGTATAAATCGGCAGGAATTTTAATTTACTATCTGTTGGCGGTAAACCTTTCGTGTTTGACGGTAATTTTATCCCAGTGGCCAAAACCTAAACCTCATTGTCCAAAACATATGTTGTTTCTTAGTTTTTGTAGGAAATGGTCTGAGTATTTGAATCTTATCCTTCCAGCAAAACTCATATTCTTCGCAGAAAACATAAAGGTACTCGCTAATTATAAATTTTAAAGTTTCCGCCATTTCTGTATACGCTGCAGTCGTCCCTAGTCTATACGCGCGTCACGTTATTCACGTTATTGCATTTACGGTAAATGGGGTCTGGGTACGAGATTGTTATTAAGCGCTGTCAACATAGTATGGGAGATGGACACTCTTGGCATAGTTAATAGAGTGGAATGGTTAAGAAACCCAGCGAGCTTCTTTGTTATAGGTCTTTGTTCGCTTTTTTCAGCCGTGATCGTGCACAAGACACAATAGATATTGGAATATGTTAATCAATCAGGCAATAGAAACGTGTGGGTTCGTTCATTCAGGGGACGCTAATGAGCTATGACCGTGCACAATCTTTTGTCTTACCCCCTTCCAACCTAAATCGCAGCGCTTTTGTTAGCTCCTTTGAAGTTTGCGGGATTTCCTGACCATTCCACTCTATTAACCATACTCCTGGTAACAACCACACCGCGGCAAAACGGTATGCTCCGCTGGCCAAAAGAACGAAGGCTCTGCTATCAAATACAAATTACCGAGGGTTTCAACTTTTTTAGTAAATAATTTTATAACTTAGTAAACTCACAGTGAATTACAAATTACGAAAACTTCAACCTGTTAAAGTCTTAGGCTTAGCTTTTAAGTAGTTTTCTTATTTTTTGACAAAACAGTTCACAAATGGATGCTTTTAAGCAGAAATTTTAAAATCACGGGTATGTGCCTGTTGTTTCATTTCAGTTTTCGCGGGAACTGGGGGCGGCCGCGCGCGGACAAGAAATAGAAAATACGCATGCGCGTAACGTTTTGCCGCGGTGTGGGTAACAACGAGTCAAAGTCCGTGGGAAAATATACAAACAAATGTATGGAAAACTGAAAACACGATTGCATGCTTCCCAGTACAGCTACATCCCTCAAATTTTGATCAGTTAATGTATCTTAAGTTTCCAGACAGTGAATATTTTAGAAATTCGATTTTACGGAAATTATTTAGCATCGGATTCCCATACAAACACTGTATTTCGCGCCATGTTTGCACCCCTTTCAATGTCGGAACTAACCGAGAACTGGTCTATTGTGCCCTAGAGCTTTTTTTGCAAACTGCTATATGGCTATCAGTGTATCAAAGTGCAGTAAATGACAGGAGAAGTATGTAAAATTTAGCGAATTAAAGGTACGACCTTCTGACCAAAAATGTTAAAACTCCTGAGTTGATCTTAATTCATGCGGAGAAGAGCAGTTTATCTACATTCATGAGAACACCCTTCTGATTTCCAACGTCTTTCTGTTTCCCAACTTCTTGCATACATTCTTGTTCTTGTTTACTCGTTCTAGTCACAACGTGAATTGAGTACTTACATCTACTGTTTGAGGGGCTAGGCCGGTCAGATCCATATGCATCAGACATCGAGAGACAGACAGTCCCCGGCTTAGAACAACTGCATATGACGGTTTGATTATTATCACCTTGGTGAGCAACTTTTTCGGTCGAACAAAAATCCTGTTTCCACATTTGAACTTGGGGATGCCACATTTTGCACTACAAGAGAACGATGATTCTTAATGAAACTCGTGGGTAAATTGATCTATAGATATGAAATTATTGGATTCTGCTTTTGCATGACCACCAAGGTCTATTATCAGCCGCAGCCGCAGCGCATAGGGGCCGGAGGGATGGAGGAGGGTGTACACGGAATGTTGTTTTCCAGTGAGTGAGGCGAGGTTGTGGGAGCATGAAAATATAACAGCGGTTTTGGAGGGGGATCAAATATTATACCTTGGTTTCATATCAAAATCACCCGACTACCCCAGGCCATAAAATGACTGGTATAATTATTATAATTATTATAATTATTATTATTACAAGTGGATACCGCTAAGGATAATCATACAATGGTTTCCACCCCCGATTTTTGTAAGCTTTGCAGATCTTACACAAAATTTCCAAACAATATGTTGTATCCATCGCGTTTAGTAACAAAAGTATGATTTTGATGCTGCAGCTTTGTTCAATCTCTTTCTTAAGGGGGAGGATACCACTATTAACAGAGAACACATATGCTTTTCCACCCCTCCCCCTAATTTTCGTAAGGCTCGCAGATCTTACACAAAATTCGCAAACAATATGTTGTGTTCGTCGTGTTTAGTACTAAAACTATGATTTTAAAGCTGCAACTTCATTCAAGCCAATTGTAATGGGGGAGGGCACCGTTATTAACAGGAAATGCATATGATTTTCCACCCCTCCCCCCTCAATTTTGCAAGGTTCGCATTTCTTACCCCACATTTGCAAGCAATATGTTGTGTTCGTCGTGTTTACTACCAACACTATGATTTTTAAGCTGCAACTTCATTCAAGCCAATTCTAATGGGGAGGGCACCGTTATTAACAGGAAATGCATAGGATTTTCCACCCCTCCCCCCTCAGTTTTGCATGGTTCGCATATCTTACCCCTAATTTTCAAGCAACATATTGTGTTCATCGTGCTTAGTACCAAAACTATGATTTTAACGCTGCAACTTTATTTCATCCAGTTCTGGACTCGGAAATAGCAAATGAAACTGTCCCAGCATGCTTTGCGGCCAAAACGAAAGGGCGATGGATTTTTACGGGTAGAAAACAACATCGTAGAGAAATGGGGTTTTCACCAAAATGTTACCCATAGAAAACTGCAGGGGTTCCTCTTATTTTGGTTGACATTAAAGTTCAGAGGGAGAAATGACAGCCAAAACAAAAATTCAAAACGGCTTAACCCCCCCTGAACTTCATTTGCGCTCGAGTAATTACGCAAAAATGTAATCTAGTTGGGCGAAAATACATAAGATAGGCTAGTTTTTACGTCTATAACTATTCGCTACATACCAAACATTAATTATTTAATTAATTAATTAATGATTGTATTATTTCTATGATTATCGTTAGGAATTATTATTTGAGCACACGTGTTTCAGCGAGTGGTTAGCGATGCCATTCTTACCACGTAATCTCCTTGATTTGAATCCCAGTCCACTTTGAATGTGACATTCATTAAGATCTGAATGCCCATCGTGCCTGTGTTGAGATCGTACATCTGAGCCTTGAAAACGTTTGAAATACATCCACTTGAAGAAAGAGAATACAAATCATTCTGCATCAGTACGGTAGCAAGGCAGAAACCATGGCAACGCCGGCTGTCGGAACTATTCGCGCTGCAGTTCAGGTTGTTCGGGTCAGCTCGAATCCTGACCAATGGCACCTCATCAATACAGTCGCTGCATGATGGGCCGGGCATCAGGTTGCTGCTCGAATTGACACAGGCGACTCTTCCAACCTTTAGCCCGACTTGATTCGAGGTCGCTATTTGGGAGGATCCCCCGAGGGTAGCCATCTTGCACATCGCCAGAGACGATTCTTCTATGGTTGTTATCAGTCTTTGTTTGGTTGCCATAGAAGCGTTGTCATAGGCAGTGAAGCTTCCGTTGTAGCTGTTTAGACTTGTCTCTACCTGATTGCAAATGGATAAATGAATATTAGGACGATTAATTTAGTAGTAAGGTTTAGCCAACCTATTATCGGTTAAGTCAACCTATTATCTTGCTCTGCTTGTGGCTGCAAAACCAAGTAGACTCACCAAAAACTTTTCTTCCTTTATAAACGTTAGTTCTTCTGTCTACCGTGATACAAGCGATTTTCTTCCGAAAAAAGTTTTCAAACCTATTATCGGACATTTAAACCTATTATAGGATACCCTGGATACGATCGAGAGGTATTTGTTAGTCAACAAGAACCTGCACACAGCTTGAACTCGGACCGGGTTTACAACAGTTGGCATTATTTGAAAGCTAAAACCTTGTTTGTTGAAGCTATTCGGTAGAACTTTTAAAAGCCATAATGATCGAAGGGTCAACAAACACAGATTAAGGTTCAACACAAGGATTGTATTACTAAACACTGCCCCGCTAGTTTGGTGTTATTTCATCTTTACCGTCTGTAGTTTCATAATTAGATCCGTTAATCCATCAGGATTTTAGCTGAAATCATTGCTTATATATATTTCAAGAAGGCGGCTTTTCAAAGTACAGTTCCCGGAGTTGTGCATTCTCTCAGCCATGCAAACATTGTCTGGTTTTCTTATACAACCAGATGACTTTTGACCTTAAATTTCAAGTTCACCACCAATCCGATTGCACTGTGCTGGTCACGTAACACTCGCCAGGTTAATTTATTTACATAATTTAATACAGTAAATCAAAATGGTGGACCCCGCGAGGAAATTTCTCTCAAATTTGGAGTCCCATCTCTCAAATGTAAGCAGTTTAATGTTTTATTTAACTTCACTCGTGCGAAAGCCTTCCAACAGGCTCAGGATATTTCAACTGGCGCTCTTGTTACTCGGGCTGCCTGTGGCAGCACCGAGTCTTAAAATGCAAGTCGTTATTTTTTTATTTTTTTATTTTATTTCATGTCAGACGGATTCTGCGCATGCGTTAAAGGTCAAATTCAAACCAATCAGATTGCACTGTGCTGGTCACGCAACAATCGCCAGGTTAATGTATTTACATAAGTGAATACAGTAAATCAAAATGGTCGACCCGCGAGGGCGAAAGCCTTCCAACAGGCTCAGGATATTTCAACTGGCGCTCTTGTTGACCATAAAAATACATGAACAACCAGGAGCCGTAATACATTCGATCAGCGCTGTTTGGACAGATCCAATGTACATTTTGAAACGTAAGCGAAATACAATATCCAAACACGTTTGGATATCAACGGGTATCGAATTATAATCAAAGGTTAGATCTCGTCAGGCGCGCTCAGATAAGAAAGTTTAAAGCTCTCAGACTAGGCGAGACAAGGAGATATCACTTTCAATGAGTCATTGTCAGAAATCTATTCCATCGTGGGCGGTCTTGTACAGCTAAGGCATGTTTTACGAAAGAATAACCAGAGTCTTTCTACTGGATTGAGAGCTCGAGACATTATACATGTCGGCTAATATGGGGAAAACTGAAACAAAAAATGAACTTTGACGGCAGAAACCCTCAATTGAGCCAAGCGGAATATTTACATGATCCGCTAAGATTGTTACAAATCTTAGTTAAGCAGATGTTTTCAGTGTATGCCAACTGAAATGCGGCAACTACACGAACAAGAAGCATGAACTGCCAGCAACGAGAGAGGAAAAAGTATTTGAAATGCACAGCGCTAGCTGAAATAGGGCATATATATAATATCTGAGACGTTAAATTACGTTACTGTGAAGAGGATCAAAAATCAAGTTTTGTAGCTTGAGACTGTCTTCTGCCGTGACTCGTGAGAGAAATTGGAAAAGATCTAGCTGTTTCATTCAGACACTGGCAAATTTATTGAAAGCTACGGGCTTACTTTATGAGATTATTATTCATTGTGGAATGAAAGGAAACAGGTTAGCTGAAAGTTAAGTTCGAGGTAGGCTTCGACTTTCATTCCGATTCAGTGCATATGTGCACGAAGGTGGGTGCTGTCAACAACACTACCAAAAGATCCAAAACGAAAGTTCAGTTACGTAAGTACTGTAAGTAAACTCTTTTTAATTTGAATAAATTTCCTCTCAGTTTGTCTGTTAATGTACTTTTCCTTCTAATTATCGCTTTATTTAACATCTGTGATTTAGAGTATGCGTACCTCAGAATAAATTATTTGAAAGGTCAACTGAATTCTTGTGTCGATAAGCGCAAATGTTTTTTTGTGAAACAGTCTGTGTATATGAGAAGCGGCTTAATAGAAGAGCTTTCTCATTTATAGGAATTACAATTTTTTTTCTTGCTCTGAAATTTATGTTTCATTTCACATTTATTCATACAGTTTTAGCCGGACATTTCCCCGAGTTTTTGATCTATTTTCAATCAAATTCAAAGTCTGAATATGTCATTGTATTGCATTGCATTTATACACTTGAATTGCCAGTATTCTGTTGTTCGAATCCTGCGTTATCATAGTCATGCCATAAAAGCGATTAATAGACCAGTCTGTTTTTTTGACGTTCTCACTGGCGAATTAAAGCACGACTTGATACTAAGAGGATTTCAAATGAAAGTGTATTTCATCTTCAATCTCATGTGGCCCGAGTGAAAGCCCAGATGGGCTCTTGTTTTAAAGACTTGTTGTTGAGGTTGTACTTGCTTTTTTTGTTCAGTGCAGCAAAATTGTCGACTTCCGGTCCCGTTAACCAATCAGCTCACACTGTTCAAGTGCACATACTTGAACAAGGAGCATAATGTAATGTTGATGATGGTAATCGTGAAAGGTCAACCGGAAGCCGCACAGACTGCGGATATAATTAACACAATATGTTTACGTTAATAGTACGTACGGAGCTAGGGCTTCGGTGACAGCACAATTCCCTATCAGATTATTGGTACTTTCGTTCGGGTTGTTAAACTAGAATCCTCTCACGGGCGAGGTTTTGGTTCGAGAAAGGCCCTCCAACAGTTCCCTTTATAGTTCTGTAATATAATGAGCAGACTGAAGATTTGTGAATGAGGGTAACGCTTTTAATTAGAGATAATCAACAGGCATTTCAAATACATGGACTCGTAACGGACTCATCATGTTACTTGTAACCATCCACCTCTACTTAACAACAGGAGTAGTTATGTGCCAAGGCACCGCATACGAGGCATGGGCAAAGATTGAGTTTCCCAGATTACAGATGAAAGTAGAGAACTTAATGAATCTTAAAGATACTTCGGAGTCGTTGGATGAAGAAACAGAGGTCACGCGCGACATGCTTGAGAACATGTTCAACACTTTATGTTATACTAAGAAAACAAAACAAGTTACAGAGCCTGCAAGTTTACAAGTCAATGAAAAACCCCAAGAGCCTGTAGTTTTGGATCAACATATCCTTGAAACTCCAAAAGCAACACATACGCATACACATGAGTCAAATTCAAACCGGAAGAGACGGAATTCTTTAGATTCTTCACGAGGGTTGTTAGCCCACAATAAGAACTCTCTCGCTGATTTAAAGACCTTGATTTGTAACCGATGGAGGCTGACCTAACTGATATCCGTAATGAATTCTTACTCTCTTCACGTCAAAACACGAATCAAGAAACGAAACTCAGTCATTTGGAAGACAAATTAGTGCAGCAAGATAATATATACAAGACCGAAATCAAGATGCTGTCATATGGACGGCGTAATGGACTCGTCAAGAACAGCAGCTAAAGTTACAAAGAGGCCCACAAATTGACCACGAATACAATTAACATGACTTCCAGAGGTTTTATAGAGAGAAAATACGCCGCGGAGAAAGAGCCGCGAGGCGGCGATCAGCGAACTTCATAAAGAGCCACAGGGTAGAAAGAACAGTAGAGAAATATAGTGATAGCTCCATGATACAACTTATAATTTGAGACAAATATAAACATGCAGTATAACAGAACAGCAGACTAAATTGCAAACGTGTGTTACATGAATAAGTAGTGTTTACAGTAAAAGGTCAACTACTTTAATTTACATACGAGAAAAAACAAAAATATTAAATTACATATATATACTAGGGGAGCAGAGAATGAAAGTCTACCGGCCACTCCTAAAGACTGCTAATATTCAGCTCATAATTCTTCCCTTTGGTTATTACTAAGAGAATTTCAAATGAAAGTGTATTTCATCTTCAATCTCATGTGGCCCGAGTGAAAGCCCAGATGGGCTCTTGTTTTGCTTTAGTTTACGATTAATTTCACCGTTTTTTCTCGTATTTTTCTTCTGTCCCAAGTTATTTTGAGTCTGCCCTTTTACGGTTACAAGCTTAGGGGCTCTCCTGCCAAACTTCACGTCCGCAGCTGATTCGCCTCGACGAGCAGCCATCTTGTTTTGTTGGACGTAGTCTCTCCATAAATAAACAATGTGATGTAAAGTGGTAAGCTGTAGTGCTAAGTGTGCACGCCCTACGAGGGAAAGAGAAACAATCTCTGACCCAAGTGAGACTCGATCCCAACGACCTCCAGGTTACATGTCTGGCGCTCTACCAACTGAGCTATCAAGTCAGATGAGAGCAATCGTGGGTATTGGTGCGTTATATGGGGTCACGGCGATTATATATGTATATGTAGTTATGATATGAAATCATGTTTGCCGCGTAGCACTAGTAAGTGTAAAGAATGTGATATAAAGTGGTAAGCTGTAGTGCTAAGTGTGCACGCCCTACGAGGGAAAGAGAAAAAATCTCTGACCCAAGTGGGACTCGAACCCAACGACCTCCAGGTTACATGTCTGGCGCTCTACCAACTGAGCTATCAAGTCAGATGAGAGCAATCGTGGGTATTGGTGCGTTTTATGGGGTCACGGCGATTATATATGTATATGTAGTTATGATATGAAATCATGTTTGCCGCGTAGCACTAGTAAGTGTAAAGAATGTGATGTAAAGTGGTAAGCTGTAGTGCTAAGTGTGCACGCCCTACGAGGGAAAGAGAAACAATCTCTGACCCAAGTGGGACTCGAACCCAACGACCTCCAGGTTACATGTCTATAAATACCCGATGCAGCCGCTCAATTGGACTGTGCCTGCTGTCAGTAATAGCCTTCATTCACAATCCTCCTAGTATTTTGCCTGTCATCAGTTCTACAGAAGCTCGCCTCGAAACTTTCAAGTTTAAAACAACTTCCTCCAATGTGTCCTACGGTGCTTTAATTATTCAAAGTCAATTAAGTCACAAAGCCCACACCAACGGCACTCCTCATCTGTACCCTAAACAAAGCTGGCTTGAAATACTACTTGTGATTTCCTCAAACTCTTCTCTCCTAAATCCTGGACCTGTAAAATTTCCATGCGGTGTATGCTCAAAGCCCGTGAAATCCAACCAGCGTGCTGTATGCTGTGATGCATGTGATTATTGGTATCATGTTCGCTGCATGCACATGTCTTGTGCTGCCTCAAACCACCTAGTAATTCTCGGTGGTGATTTCAATCTACCTGGCATAAACTGGATTGTTAACTCCGTTAACCCGTCTGCTCGAAATTCTAACTGCTGCCATCGCCTTATTGACATGATGAATAACTTTCGCCTTATTCAAATGGTTTTGGAGCCTACCCGTCGCACCGACTCCACAGCCAACACACTAGATTTAGTGTTCACGTCTAAACCAGACCGCTTGCTAGGAATATCGCAGTCTCTGCCGGCATAAGTGATCATGACGTCATTACTACTGATATTTCTCTCAACATAAAATACAATAAATCACCATACAGAATGATCTTCGACTTGAAAAGAGGAAACAAGGACGCCATTACGCAGGAGATGAAATCCTTCACATCTGATTTCCTCTCCTCCCAGCCCCAAAACCGTACAGTGGACGAAAACTGGACTTACTTTAAGGAAACTTTCCATAGTATTGCTACTAAACGTGCCTTAAAGCGTTCATCAAACCCATGGTTCACCAGGGACCTGCGCCGTTTGGTTCGCAAGAAACGACGTTTTTTACAGACGTGCCAAAAATACCAATTCCCCTGAAGCTTGGAAGAACTTTAAGTTACTTAGAAAGAAAGCTCTGTATATCATCCGCAAGGCGAAAGATGACTACACCTCAAACACTCTCTTTGACAGCATAAAAGGTGACCGAAAGAAATTCTGGCGATTTATCAAATCTAAGCGCCAAGACCAAGTTGGTGGCCCTCCACTCGTAATAAACGGCGTCCCATGCAGTGGCTGACGACCAAGCTAAAGCAAACACCCTAAACCAAACATTTTATTCTAACTTCACTAAAGAGGATGTGACCAACCCCCCAGATTATGGCTCCAGCTCAGTCCCACTAATGGCAACCTACTGGTATAGCAAAACTGAACTCAAACAAGGCTTCCGGCCCTGATAACATATCTGCCCGTCTCCTCAAGCTACCTCCATTCTTCAGTTTATATTCCAACAGTCTCTAGACTCTGGCTCCGTCTCCCTGGACTCGGGAAATTTGCTTTAGTGAATCCTGTACACAAGATCTAGAAGGGTCATCGCTCGGATCCTACAAATTATCGACCGATATCTTTGACTTGTATTTCTTGCAAACTACTTGAACATGTAATATCGAGTAGTATCTTGGCCTACCAAAATCTTCTATCTCCCTTCCAGCACGGCTTCCGCCTACGTCACTCCTGTGAAACTCAGCTGCTAATCACTGCACATGACCTTGCTAAAGCTGTCGACGATCACCATCAAGTCGACCTTGTCCTCCTTGACTTCACAAAGGCCTTCGACTCTGTTCCCCACAAACGACTGCTCATTAAACTTAAACATTTTGGTATTGACGGCAGTACCTTACACTGGATCGAAGGATTTCTCACCTGGCGCACTCAAGCTACGGTTATTGGTGGCGTAAATTCTGATGTCTGCCCCGTCATATCTGGTGTCCCTCACATTCTGTCCTGGGCCCTCTACTATTTCCTATATATAAACGATCTGCCTGATGATATCTGCTCCCACATACGCCTATTTGCTGATGACTGTCTTTTGTATATCGAACTGCAATCTCCTTCGTCATCCCTCCAACTCCAATCTGATCTTGATAAACTGTCTTCTTGGTCCACGAAATGGCAATTGCGTTTCAACCCTGCTAAGTGCTACATCATGCACGTCTCTCGCAAGCGCAGCCCCTGTATTACTCCATATTTCCTGTATAATAGACCTCTGACTGTCACAAAAACTCACCCTTACCTCGGTGTTGAAATCTCTGATGATCTCCGCTGGAACTCTCACTGTACAAAAATTGCGAAGAAAGCTAATAGCACCCTGGGATTCCTTAGGCGAAACCTGTATCATTGCCCACCAGCTGTTAAAGAAACTGCCTACCTTAGTTTAGTTAAACCAACTGTTGAATATTGCTGTTCTGTATGGGACCCTTACACTTTGTCAAATATCAATGAGCTTGAAATGATTCAAAGGCGTGCTGCCAGATTTGTGAACAATGACTATTCCAGATACTCTAGTGTTACTAACATGTTAGAGAACCTTAAATGGCCTAAGCTCCAATCTAGAAGGCAATATAGTAGACTAAGTCTCTTCTATAAAATTCTAAACCATCACATTCCTAGAACTGTCCCAGAATGGAATGACTTACCAAATAATGTCGTACTAGCGCCTTCCATTAGCTCTTTTAATGAGCAGCTTCATTGCCACTTAATGGCCTAAACAGGTTTCGGCAATTAATTAATTAAGTTTATTTAAATTTGTTTATTCGTCTAGTTTACACCTCCTTATTTATTGAGTATTTATTTATTTTTTCATTCATTATTTAATCTTAGGTATCTACTTCACTCACTCATTTATTTATTATTTATGTAATTATTTTCTTTTTGTTAGTACCGCCTCGGTTTGTAAATGTGCATAGCTGTACCGAGTAATAAATAGAAATAGAAAAAAATTGCTCTTTTTATTTTCAAAGGTGACGAGGCTCGAGTCTCTCGAATTCCACGACACAGAATGTGACATTTTCCACGAACAGATTTGAATAATCAAGTAGGTCGGCAGTGTTTATTTTTACGTTGAGATCGCACCAAACATTTCCTATTATGAAAGACGAATTTTCGTTTAGAAATCGAGATTTTCAGTTATTCTATTTTAATTTCGCGTGTCTGAGTCGATCTCTAAAACGCCGTGTGAAGTTTTGAATGTTTTTCAATTTGTTGTTAATGTTAAATGTCGTGAGATCGCACCGTTTCAAGTTGCTTTATATTAATAATAAGGTTAGGAAGAAGTTAAAAGGTATATATTGAAGTCTGATGCGTCGGCGCTGTAGCCGTGTGATTTGAGAAACTCATTTATCCGACATCGATAGCACGGTAATGGGTGTATTATGCAATTTCCCACTTGCGACGATCTATCCCCAGTCTTTCACGGCTAGGGGCATACTATCCACATGATCCAATCTGACCCACAGATACACACTACGATGACACAGAGGCACATTTGCAAAGCAAATAGCCTTAAAATAAGACACGGAGGCGAATTTAAGACCCAGACCGCGTGAATCATGATTCTACGGTTTAACACAGCTGCACCATTCCAGACAGCGTTTCATTTTCGCGCCTACATCGCGTGCAATTTAGGTTTTGTGGCGTCCGATAATAGTTTCCGCGGACCTCTGGGCTGCGGAAACCGCTGTAAATTTTCACGCGGAATTTGACTCGTTTTTACAGACAATGTATGGGAAACTGAAAACACGATTGCACGCTTCCCAGCACAGCTACATCCCTCAAATTTCGATCAGTTAATCTTTTACCTGGTATCTTAAGTTTGTACCTGAAGAATATTTCAGAAATTCGATTTTACGGATTCTATTTGGCATCGGATTCCCATCGATTCCCATACAAACACTGTATTTCGCGCCATGTTTGCACCCCTTTCAAAATGTCGGAATTTGCCGCGAACTGGTCTATAGGTTGACGTACTTAACTACTATATAAGCCAGCAAATCATTCGGCTTTATGTTATTTCTTTAACATAGATAAATTTAAGAATTGTGTTCATAAGTCATGTTTCCGTTCAGTTAATGGATCACTAGTGGCTCCGGTTCCCTTTTTTGCTACTGTAAAAACGAATTACATTTTCCTCTCAAATATATTAAAACAAATATAATAGTTAGAGCTGGTTATTTTTAAACTTATTTAACTTATTAAGGGAATAGCCGCTTCACAAACAGATATCTTGGTTTATTATAATGATCGCTGATCAACAAGTTCTATTTACAAAATGACAGGCCGTGTTGTATCGGTAGATACAGAACCGGGGGGTTTCTCAGTGTAAGGGGCCGACCATTTGACTTTTGAGGGGGGGGGGGGGGGGGGGGGGGGGTGTTCTTGTCTGTGCTCGATTTTTTTTTCTTTAGCAGTGTTGTTGCACGAATTTTTTTTTGCGAAAAAAGCGGAGCCAGAACAAAGCTTTTCCGCTTGCAGGATATTTTTTTTCAACACCGTTGGCTTGGAGGATATTTTTTTTCAAAAACACCCACCCCCCCTCAAAAGTAAAATGGTCGGCCCCTAAGCATGTCCTGAAATTGTTAAAGCAAAAGTGCACTTGAAAACACTTGAAAACTTCGCTAAATTCACCATTAAGTTCAGGTGTATTTAGACTCGTTCTATTAATGATTTGGGATTTAAAATGGTTAGGTTTTTTTTCAAATTTGGGGGTTAGGTTTTAGAAGGTTTGTATGAAAATTCGACAAAATGAATTATTAATATGCTTACACTGAGAAAGCGCCCAGAACCGAGTTGCAGTTCTGCATGTATCTATGATACAACACGGAACGGACGCACCCATAGCACCCATCGGCCACTTTCGGCTAAATATCTGTTCGGGTGAAAAAGGTTGTCCACACGTTTCTGTAATTGGAAAACGTAGGCTAAAATTTTCGGAATTTTCTTACATTTGCGAGTACAGATATTTTGGGCTACAATTTTTGGAACATCGGCGGAATAAAGAAAAAAAATATTGTGCTCGCCTAAAATCTTCGTAAATATCGGTACATTTCTACGTTTTTCGATTTTGCATTCTTATGTACATAAGAATGCAAGAGCCAGTTTGCCTGATAAAAACAACTTTTGCAGTAATATTAAGGCAAAAATGACAGCTATACAACTATAGAATGTTTTTATTCATTGTGAAAAAATGGGATTTATTAAATATGGATTACAATAAAGACACCCATGGTTGAGCAGTAAAAATAATTTGGTCAAGAAGGATTTAAAATAAAAAAGGGTGACCCTCCCCCTAAAATAAAAAAAATATGGATGACCCTTCAGAGACATTACATATTTTTTCGATGACCCTCGTGTCCGTGAATTTGTCATTCGTGTGGTAGCGATATCAATTTGTCGGTTCAACATCTCCCAGTGGTAATCAATTATGCTCCTCGGCTCCAGGAACGACCGCGCCAACGCCACCGCAATCAAAATGGCTGCTACATATCACAGGCAGCCCAATCTATGGGTTTGTGCATTAAAATAGAAGATATGTATGGGTTTTATAAATCCTTTCAAATTGCCGTACAATGTATAAATAAAGATACCTTTTTGCTTCCATGTTGTTTCCTTTGTGGTTTTTCTTGTCTTAGAGCCATTTTAGGCTGTTTTGGGGAGTTTTTCATCCACCTCGACTCACAATTTTCATGCACAAACCCATAGATTGGGCTGCCTGTGTACATATGAGAAAGGTTAGCTAGCTGAGTTTGTTTGGGCTTCGCTTTGTGTGTAGCTGTGATGTTACCATTTAATATGCATACAAAGGTATGATAATTATCGTACTGTGTGCTGCGTAAGTTTGAGCTCGATTCGACGCGATTTCTTGGTGAAATTTGTCATTTTGTGGAGCTTGTTGTTGGAGATTGCTGGAATCGATTCTCGAGATGAACTCTCCAACCTTGCCATTAATTATGGAGAATTGTTTTAGGAAAAGTTCAAAACTAACATAAATAACAACCAGACACAGTTCAAAGACGATATTCAAACTTTATTTTTACAATTTCATATATTACATTGATAACACAGAAACTACGCTTGGGCTCCCTGTGATATACCATTAGTTACACTGGTTACATGTTGATATTCACTTATATTATAGCTAGCTAGACATCATAGGTTCAGAACTAGCGGGATAATTTGCTCTTTTTGATGCTTAGAATTTTAAACGTTCAGTTTGTAGCGGGCGAATATAAATTCTCAAAAATTAGAATAAAATTTATATCAATGCCACTCGTAACTGAAACTTTGAAATTATCGTAAACAGACTCTTATAATTTGTTAAAGAAATTAGAAATAGAACCTATAATATTGTAAACAATCGAACATGCTTTAATTTGCAACACCATAATAAATATGAACCTGTAGTTACTGTCGTGAAAATAGAAAATTGTGATTGCTTCGGTTGCTGAGCAAAACAATGCCGGAATGCATTCTGATCTTTCTATCTCGCCCCCGCCGGTCCATTCGGACACGTGACACAAGAACCAGTCGGATAGAGTGGTAAAAATAGTCCAACTAATCTATGCAAGCTAAAAATAAATTGGCGCTGACTATTATGGGGAGAGATCCCAATATGGAGATTGGTCTCTTAGGTGATGGTCTATTGGAACTCGTGAATAACAACCATCAGTCAAGCTCTTAACATGTAATCACCTCGATATATCAAGCTCTTAACATGTAATCACCTCGATATATCAAGCTTTTGACATGTAATCACCTCGATATATCAAGCTCTTAACATGTAATCACCTCGATATATCAAGCTCTTAACATGTAATCACCTCGATATATCAAGCTCTTAACATGTAATCATCTCGATATATCAAGCTCTTAACATGTAATCATCTCGATATATCAAGCTCTTAACATGTAATCACCTCGATATATCAAGCTCTTAACATGTAATCACCTCGATATATCAAGCTCTTAACATGTAATCATCTCGATATATCAAGCTCTTAACATGTAATCATCTCGATATATCAAGCTCTTAACATGTAATCATCTCGATATATCAAGCTCT
This sequence comes from Actinernus sp. WN-2022, assembly GCA_030867875.1. Taxonomy (NCBI): domain Eukaryota; kingdom Metazoa; phylum Cnidaria; class Anthozoa; order Actiniaria; family Actinernidae; genus Actinernus; species Actinernus sp. WN-2022. Next base: position 64,945,406 of record JAOWCC010000019.1, read on the forward strand.
TAACATGTAATCACCTCGATATATCAAGCTCTTAACATGTAATCATCTCGATATATCAAGCTCTTAACATGTAATCACCTCGATATATCAAGCTCTTAACATGTAATCATCTCGATATATCAAGCTCTTAACATGTAATCATCTCGATATATCAAGCTCTTAACATGTAATCACCTCGATATATCAAGCTCTTAACATGTAATCATCTCGATATATCAAGCTCTTAACATGTAATCACCTCGATATATCAAGCTCTTAACATGTAATCACCTCGATATATCAAGCTCTTAACATGTAATCACCTCGATATATCAAGCTCTTAACATGTAATCATCTCGATATATCAAGCTCTTAACATGTAATCATCTCGATATATCAAGCTCTTAACATGTAATCACCTCGATATATCAAGCTCTTAACATGTAATCACCTCGATATATCAAGCTCTTAACATGTAATCACCTCGATATATCAAGCTCTTAACATGTAATCACCTCGATATATCAAGCTCTTAACATGTAATCACCTCGATATATCAAGCTCTTAACATGTAATCACCTCGATATATCAAGCTCGCTCTTAACATGTAATCATCTCGATATATCAAGCTCTTAACATGTAATCACCTCGATATATCAAGCTCTTAACATGTCTTAGAGCACGCCCAATGGTCCACTCTTTTCTTTCAATATAAATTAGACATCTTTAAACTGTTTTATAAGGCTTACGATGAACGTCTACCGAATACTTTAATTAAGGCGATTGTATTGAAACGGAAAAAGGGCTATGCCTTAAGGGCACGCGATTCGCTCTCGACACCTCGATTTAACACTAGATACATGAAGGATTCATTAACATATCGAGGTGCGGTGCTATGGAACACTATCTGTAGAGACTATGACGTTAAAAGCACTGGTCTTAAAGAAACAATATCCCGTCTTAGCTGCTCGAAATCATTTGGGAATTTTAGTTTTGATATCACTTCAGCTACTACTACGAACTTCAGAGCCGAAGGATTTACATATTACTAACTTTAGGGATCAAATATAAAAGTTTTATTACTTATTATTAACTATAAAGATTATAAATTACATACAGCCCTAAGCATTATTGATATTGATATGATATTGTAAATAGTATATATATGTATATATATACGTCTTACTTTGATAGTGTTTTTATTTAATTTTATATACATTTCTTTTACACGACCCCACAAGCTTTCAGCTTTTACATTAATCGTGTTTAAATAAAGGTTATCTATCTATCTATCTATCTATCACCTCGATATATCAAGCTCTTAACATGTAATCATCTCGATATATCAAGCTCTTAACATGTAATCATCTCGATATATCAAGCTCTTAACATGTAATCACCTCGATATATCAAGCTCTTAACATGTAATCACCTCGATATATCAAGCTCTTAACATGTAATCATCTCGATATATCAAGCTCTTAACATGTAATCATCTCGATATATCAAGCTCTTAACATGTAATCATCTCGATATATCAAGCTCTTAACATGTAATCACCTCGATATATCAAGCTCTTAACATGTAATCATCTCGATATATCAAGCTCTTAACATGTAATCACCTCGATATATCAAGCTCTTAACATGTAATCATCTCGATATATCAAGCTCTTAACATGTAATCATCTCGATATATCAAGCTCTTAACATGTAATCACCTCGATATATCAAGCTCTTAACATGTAATCATCTCGATATATCAAGCTCTTAACATGTAATCACCTCGATATATCAAGCTCTTAACATGTAATCACCTCGATATATCAAGCTCTTAACATGTAATCATCTCGATATATCAAGCTCTTAACATGTAATCATCTCGATATATCAAGCTCTTAACATGTAATCATCTCGATATATCAAGCTCTTAACATGTAATCACCTCGATATATCAAGCTCTTAACATGTAATCACCTCGATATATCAAGCTCTTAACATGTAATCACCTCGATATATCAAGCTCTTAACATGTAATCACCTCGATATATCAAGCTCTTAACATGTAATCACCTCGATATATCAAGCTCTTAACATGTAATCACCTCGATATATCAAGCTCGCTCTTAACATGTAATCATCTCGATATATCAAGCTCTTAACATGTAATCATCTCGATATATCAAGCTCTTAACATGTAATCATCTCGATATATCAAGCTCTTAACATGTAATCACCTCGATATATCAAGCTCTTAACATGCATGTAATCACCTCGATATATCAAGCTCTTAACATGTAATCACCTCGATATATCAAGCTCTTAACATGTAATCACCTCGATATATCAAGCTCTTTAACATGTAATCACCTCGATATATCAAGCTCTTAACATGTAATCACCTCGATATATCAAGCTTTTGACATGTAATCATCTCGATATATCAAGCTCTTAACATGTAATCACCTCGATATATCAAGCTCTTAACATGTAATCACCTCGATATATCAAGCTCTTAACATGTAATCATCTCGATATATCAAGCTTTTGACATGTAATCATATCTAAATATAGTGGTATAGCTGCCTTAAGGCAAAAGGCACGTGCCTACACAAAAGAAATCCAAGTTCATAAAGTTCATGACCCCCCTCCCCTCCCCTCCTAGATGGCTCCCTCGATTCACTCTGTTGCTCATGCCTATACTAAAACGGGACCCTGGCTATGCCCCTGATATCTGCATACAGTGGAAAGAGGGGGATTGTACACTGGGATGGGGGGGGGGGGGGGGGGGTCAATCAGTCAATCAGTCAATATCCGAAATAGTAAAAAATATTCCCAAATGGCAAGTTAAACTACAAAAGTGATGTCATACCCTAAACACGACAACCATGTCGCGCTTAATACTGTGCATAAAAACGTAGCCAACCTTGCAAAAACAAATATAACTTTCTTCTTGTGTACGGAAAGATCGACGTTTTTAGTAGAAATATGCCTCCACGGCGTTGTGTTGTGCAGGCGAGCATTGAGCGTATGACATCACTTCCGCTGAATAACGGACGTTTAGATTCAATATTTGGAGCTAAAAAAATACACTTCCTGTCGTCGTATCGAAAAAAGATTTGAACTGGCAATAATATATCAAGTCTACTTTATGAATATGCAAAAACATTGTTATGTCAAAATGTGATCGTAGTGGCACTTTAAAGAGAGAGAAGATAGTAGTTCATACACTAACCTCTGATTTCGTTAATCCTCCAGCACACGTTGCATTGTTACTGTTACCAGCATCCCTTCTTTCTCTACACCGGGCCTAGCATGTAACAAGATGACATGTGATAAGTTGTATAATTTTTCCTTATGAAAATAAGCAGATGATATCAAAACATGCGTTGTGTCAGTAATGGCCATAATATAAATATAGCATCTTCTTAATAAAACTGAGTCAGTATATACGATTTAAAAAAAAATGTTTTTAACTCGTGGATGTTACGCAGCAAACTCACGAGCTATTACTATGGGGGAAATCGGGTATATACTTCATGGTAGTGTTTCGTTCCATATAGTCTCCCTGCATAATACTGTAAAACAGTAGAGAAAATGATTATGCAGGGAGACTATATGGAACGAAACACTACCATGAAGTATATACCGGAAATGGTGTCACTCACTCACTCGCTCAGTAAGACGTTAGCAAATCGATATTATCGATCTCATGTGATGCCTCATTTTTCAATCGATATTTCCCAAGTCCACATCCTAAATATTAGCACCCAGATACCCATCGCCGGTTCCTTGTCAGTTATACTATCCGCCCATCCGTCTAACACATGTGGGAGATGTATATGTTTGGAGAGTTTGCTCCAAATACGAAAAACTCCCTTATTCTATGTCGCCAGTAATTGTCACTAACTCGCTCACTTGAGGGCTTCACTTTTGAAACATTAATTAAGATTTACAGAAAAGGGACAAGAGTCGACCATGTTAGTCGACGGGAAACATATTGCGATTTTGCAAATGTTGTCAAGAGATTTCTGGTCTGGACCCATGAAATGGAGAATGACGTAGTAGTCATGAAACCGGATAATGATCTTGGTTGCAAGCTTTCTTTAAAGCCGTCGGCACAGATCAATTAAATCAAATCCGGTCAAGGTACCTGCGAAGATGCCTGCGAAGGAGGCTAACTCGCTCTTTGCTACTCAGTTTGATTTCTAGAGCAAACAGAAACATGCGAAACTTAAGCTGGAAAAATCAAAGTCCAAGCTCTCCGTAAAACAATCTCCTACACTCAAGTATAATTTGCCATGAAATCAACTCTTTACTTCATGATCACTTGCTATCCAACGTTTCAGTGACACACGGGAGAACAGTTATCAAGGAACGACTGATCCAGGTTTTATAAAAACATGACCTTTGTCACTACGAAAAAGCCTCTTGGATAGCCAATTAACAATTATTCACCGAAGTAGAGGTGAATAGTGGTGGATATTTACCGAGCCGTTTCGGCGAGGTAAATATCTACCACTATTCACCGACACTGAGGCGAATAATTGTTTTAGTATATACCACACAGCAGGTGAACAGCCAGCACCAAATAGTTATGGAAAAATGGACAAAAATGGACAAAAACTCGCGCGAGGTGATCGCTGCTTCGCTCGGAGGTGAATATGAAATCATATTCACTGTTTGAGTAGCCAATCAGAGCGCGCAAAAAGTGATATCCACTGGCGCGGTATATACTAAATAAATGAGTTATATTGCTCAATATTTCATTTTAGGGAAACTAGTAATATAATCCAGCTGATACCAAGTTGAACTAATGTTGACATACTAAACGATAAGTTCCGACAAGAGACCATCACCTACAACCCCTGCCATTTAAGTCGGACCTCTTCAGCAATTTCCGGCTATTTTTAACACAATCCTCCTCCCCCATTTCAATGTTGGTTTTCGAGAAGACCGAAATGTTGCCTTTCTATCCCAACATTGTGAAGGGGGAGGGGGACAAGCGAAGTCATAAAAAATACCGGCGATCTGTCAGAGGAGTTCGTTCAGTGTTCTAAATAGCCTTATTTTGTCGAGCGGTCCGTACTTAAATGGCGAAGGTTGTATGAGGCGAGATTCTAGGTAGCTCACATGGTATAATTGTTGATAACGTCCAGGGAATTTAACGAAAACAGCTCAAAATTAGAGGCGGTAGTAGGCACTTGAATATTTTACTTGTAATTACAATAAATAATTCAGTCAAATAGATAGAATCCCTTTTTTATGAAGCTGTAATTAATAGGTAGCCTTATTCAACACTCCGACACGTTTCACATGGTGAACCGTAGTTTGAAAGAAAAGTTAAGTATGTTTTTTTATTGCAACGGTTCACCATGCGCCGACCGTGTCACAGTGCGCGAATATTTTCGCTAGAGTCATTCATAATACGGAATTGCAAAATATTCGGGATGTGTTAGCGATGTAAATTGGTTTAAGAGAGAATTTCCCCCGGCTTTGGTCAGCATTATCGAATAGATTGGTGAATCGTATGGTGAACCGTTGTCACGTTACACCAACTATATGTCACGCTAACGCTGGAAGAAAAAAAGTTCGGCAAAACACCGAGAATGACCTTGAAAAACCTTGTGGTTATTTTGCTCCCATCCTTCGATAACGGCTTGGGCAAAGCTTTCTCTGTTGGGAAATTTCTCAGTGTCGGCCCTACTATAAGTCAGTAGATATATTGTTCGGCCCTCAAGCTCGGCATTATTAACACAGCTGATATGAGTCGTGATCGAAAATTCGTTAGCCGTTTCAAATTTTGGCGCATGCACGGCTTTAAAAAATGAATATTCACAAGCTACTGTGACTTTGAAATCGTAAATGTGTATCGGTATTAATAAATTTAGTAAAAATGTATTTAATTTTAGAATTTTATTTTTTAAAGCCGTAATTCTATTTTTTTTTCATATGCACACCACCCCTCCCCCCCTACTTTTATGACGTCATATAGGTATGACGTCACTGTATGTATGGTCATATAAAGAATTTCATTTGGTGCCCATTTAGAGACAAAGACGGCTCAAAAAAGCTGGCACAATCTACTGAAGCTAATTAAATGCCCTGGACGTGGATGCCGTTCGCTCAGACAACCCCTGCCATTTAAGTCGGACCTCTTCAGCAATTTCCGGCTATTTTTAACACAATCCCCCTCCCCCATTTCAATGTTGGTTTTCGAGAAGACCGAAATGTTGCCTTTCTATCCCAACATTGTGAAGGGGGAGGGGGACAAGCGAAGTCATAAAAAATACCGGCGATCTGTCAGAGGAGTTCGTTCAGTGTTCTAAATAGCCTTATTTTGTCGAGCGGTCCGTACTTAAATGGCGAAGGTTGTAGGTATAAATGGTCTCTTGGTTCCGATTCTGGTTCAGCTGAATATCAAAATTTATTGTGAGATTTTTTCGAGCGGAAACCAGACGGAACATAGTCTACGCGCTTGGTTTTTTTTAAACGACAAAAAAAAAATCCGTTGGGGTTATGAATGTTTTCTGGAACCACGTACAGTCAAGATAATTCAATGCACTTCTACTAAAAAATACAGTGCACAGCGTGGACTTAAATATATAAGACATAATTACGGTTTCCTAAACGTGACGGAGAAAAAAACCAATCTTAAACCAATTCAGCAATAGTTGTTCTCCTTTACAGCATATTTTTATGTCATAATCAAAGGTGTGGCTACGAAAAGACAACCTGGCCAGTTTCCATACTAGATCTTTTCAACTTTTATTTGATACAATTCCGTCCACCGTTTCTTTTCTTTGACGTCCACTACTTTTGTTCTAGCGGTAATTTTGTCAGTACATCAAAAATCAACTTCGCAAACTATTACCGATAAAATATTTCTTCGATGCTTCTTCGATGTTTCTTCGATATAGCCATTTACGGTTGAATCACATGAAAGCATGTTTATATAGGGAGAAAGTCACTCGTCCAACTCAAAAACATATGCGTGAGTGGCACACGTATTTCAAACGAAACCCAACTGCTTGTTTTAGATGGTACGTGAATGGGAGCACTGTGTTTTTTTCTTCAAAGGACCGTAAATTTCGAGTTTTACCATTTCTTCAGAAGTCATACAAAGAGGTCCACTCCACTCTGTGCAAAGGCGCCGCGGGTAGTCGATATAAAAGGTTTTCCTACGTTATCAATACATGCGTCATCAAAGTCCAACCAATCACAAATATTGAAGCATTATAAAACAAATAAAAAGTAGGAAGGCGTGAGGCAGCTGACTTTTGGAAAGGGAAGGGATACATTTGATGAAGAACTACGTAACCCCTAGAAATCTCTGTTGTACCGGCTCCTGAACCAGTTCTTAGAACGCATTCCATTTGAGAACTGGCCAATTAGACCAGTTGGTTCATGTATAAAATGGGAAGGGACACATTTGATGAAGAACTATGTAACCCCTAGAAATCTCTGTTGTACCGGCTTTTTTTCTCCTGACCTGAACCAGTTCTTAGAACGCATTCCATTTGAGAACTGGCCAATTAGATCAGTTGGTTCATGTATAAAATGGGAAGCGTATCACCAAGTACTTCTAATTTCGTATTGTGAAATCGGGCAATGATAAGCGACGGTTAATAGACCACTATGAGTTCGCGGTTAATTCAGACATTTTGAAAGGGGTGAAACATGACGCGAAATCGGCAGTGTTTGTATGGGAATCCGATGCCAAATAATTTCCGTAAAATCGAATTTCTGAAATATTCACTGTCTGAAAACTTAAGATATACCAGGTAAAAGATTAACGGATCAAAATGTGAGGGATGTAGCTGTGCTGGGAAGCGTGCAATCGTGTTTTCCGTTTTCCATACATTTGTCTGTACCATGCAAGCCTGGGAAAATTTACAGAGAAATGTATGGAAAACTGAAAACACGATTGCACACTTCACAGCACAGCTACATCTCTCACATTTTGATCAGATCAATATTTTACCTGGTATTTTAAGTTTGCAGACAGCGAATATTTCAGAAATTCGATTTTACGGAAATTATTTGGCAATCGGATTCCTATACAAACACTGTATTTCGCGCCATGTTTGCACCCGGTCTATTCCCCGCTTGTTTTGTAGATTTTGCGATCGCGTGAACACGAAAATATGCTATCCTTCCTGAATGTGCTGTTTAACACCTACATATCACTAAACTAAAATGAAAATATGGCTGAGAAAAGGTTAACGTTAATATAGTTACTGCTAACCCAAGGTAAAGTAAAGCAACCTTATTAACGTCTACGAGTCTGATAAACTTGAGGACGACGGTCCACTTTCACCTTATCCTTCTTCTCCGTCAGAGCTGCCGATTAAGAGAATTCAAAACTGTACAAGCAACTCTGATAAGAGAAAAGTCGGAGCAGATGCACTAACTCGACAAAATACCTGCGCCTTCAAAATGATTGTAACATCAAGTCAATAATAAAGCGTAATTCTTGAACGTGAACAGTTATAGTTAGAAAAGAAAGCAATATTAACTTCAATTATGATAATTTCAATTGTCGGTGTTCTGAAAAAGAGAATTGCTTCTTGATTCAGTAGCAATTCCTGTTTACTCCGTTTCCCTCACAACAGGTTCAATATATAATATTCTTGAAAACATCTAGTAAGGCAGTAAATCGAAAAGGCAGCAGAAACCTCAGACAAACGTTGCAGTGTAGCGAGAGCTTTCTCTTTCATTTTGTGAACATTAACAAGTGCAATAATATTTGTCACGTTAACAAGTTATAATTATACACATTGGCATCTTTACCGTGGCACCGTTAGTTGGTATATAATCTATTTGTATTTCGTGAGTTAAACTGTTTCAAGCACTCTTTGTAGATGTTATAAGGTTACTTTAGATTCCATACCTCATTTTCGCGACACCCTTCGGCTGTGTTTTCCACAACTAAATAAAAATAAAAAGTGTGGCATGAGTTCCCAAAATTTGTGTAGATGAAGAAAACTTATTTGGGATTCAGTTGTTATCGATATGCATAGTTTTGTTTAAATTTGTTGAAAATGAAACGGCGAAAGAAGCGAACAAGATTCTTTAAATGTAAGCGAATAACTCACCAAGGAAAACAATTGTGAAGCGAATCCACGGAAGGATATCCATCGAAGGAGAAAAGACATCAAATAGTTAGAAATATTTTTGCGAATTGTATAATGTGGCATTAAAATCATTAAACATTAATGCAGTAAAGTGACTGGCGTGTTATTTCGCCTGCGGATGAATACAATGGAACAGAAGCCAGCTGTCGTTAAAGGGCCCTCATTGAAGAGCATCTTAATTCTCTTTGCTGTAATTGAAAAATGGATAGTACTAACTTCTCTCTAGACTCTACTTATGACTTTCAACTTAAAACTATTGGTCTATCGTCTCGATTATCACATATCTAAATAATTCTATACTATATCGTATTCCTTTTTAGGCAGCTGATAAAAGTTCTTGCAGAGGAAGAGAAACGAGTAATGCGATATTCTAATATAACTTCTATCTCTATAAACTACGAAAATGATTAATCCAGAGAATCTAGATTATGTATCGATTATGTCATATTTTTTCACTAAAATGTGGAAGATATTTGAAAAATGTGGTTGTCTGAAAAAAAAAATAGAACAATGGAAATGCATCTGTCTGTTTTTCGAGTAAGATGGCAGTGTTCCTATTATAATTTTGATATTAGTAAGTGCCCTCTGTCTCATTACTGTGTAAACTTTACTGTGTAAGCTTTATTAATAGCTTCACTGGTACTGATGTGACTCAAAGATCCCTGCGCAATCCCGAGTATAAATTAGGATTCAAATTGATAGAAGTGATTGCTTTAGAAATGCTGTATAAAGGTATTGTATAACGCATGAAGACGTGTGCAGAATAATTTGTATTTTCGTGGTAAAAATAATCCAGGAACGATTATGTGCTCGTTATGAAGTAGACTCTACGAGCTAGAACCCTTGAAGTAATATTTTAAACACTCATTTCAGTGTCTGATCAGGAGTTCTAAACACCGAGAAAACAATGAATTCAGGGAACACGCATCGTGCAGAACCCAAACAAATATGACGAATACCGCAAATAACTCATTGAATACAAGCAGAGAATGAGAAGTAAGCGTGATAGAAGACACTATATCAGATATTCGTCATGTGTGTTTGGGTTCTGCACGATGCATGTCCTCTGTAACGATCCCAAGCGCCTTCGCGAGACCACCCTCGCCCCAATCCCCTACACGTTTGCAAAGTGGCCAATTGTTACCATTTGACTGTTGTATATAATTATTCCATTGATGGCTTATCATTATTTTTAGTTTTGCTGACAATGAATTTAACTAGCGTACTCTAGCGTAGTGGTGAAGAGTTATTACAAGCCGTCGGAAGGGTCTTGGTTCGAACTCCAGTGGAGGCACACTTTTTCTTTCTATGTCGTTCTTTACTTCTTCACTCCGTACTTGTAGTTTATCAGTATGTAAGTAGTTAGTGGTTCATGAATACGATGATTAAGAAATATTGATTACTAGGATTGGAAATCTGATAAAACACTAGTGCGTTTGGAACTGGTGTTTCATTGGATGTCAAGACGCATCCACCTGAAACGATTTCTAAATACTCGTCATGGAATTTCACCTGATGAATTATCAATGAGTTTGAGGAAGTTTGTTTTCCATCCAGTAAAGCCTTTCCCATGGGATCACGAGCGCAATTCATTAACTATTGAAGTGATATATCTCCTGCAAAATGCCTATTGACCTTTCTTGACCCATGACCGCGTAAGTAAAAGCCTGGGTAGATTTCTGGGTGACGTCATCTAACTAATTCGACTTCACAATAATTTGAAGAAATACTTAAAAGTTTGACTAAATTATATGTCTGTTAATGGCCTCTGCTATAATGTTGTATCATCACTTTATTGTTTATAATATTTATTAACTAATTAATCAACCCTTGACCATCTATAATTTTAAGTCAAGTAAATAAGGGTCCGATCTGCCCGATTAGCCTATAGCTATATCATATAACCCGTACCTTTATATCTTTAGATACGTTTTTCTTTCACTATATTTCCTAATATTGTCAAAGGTTAGATATAAAATACCAGCGAGAAGATGGGTTCTTCACAACTCTGTGTATTGTTGTAGTTTGATCTTCTGCACCTTCTCGCTGGTATTTGTAAATATTTAACATCAGAATGAGACTAGTGTTGAGTAAATGCGTCTGTAGGCATCGCATCCAGCGGTAATTCTTGAATGCGAAACGGGTCTATTGAGACAACCAGCGAGTTGGTTACCCCACCCCCACCCTGCTCAGTCGGTAGGGCACGGTATAGAGTGCGGGAGGTCCGGCCGTGTCCTTGGGCAGGGACCTATAAAAGCCGTTGGCCTTGTCTCCTTCCTCTTCTAATCTATACGAAGTGGACGTGAACGAACCTGTTGTGTTGTTTCGAGAAAGAGTAGGGGATTGTCTCCCGACACAACAGCCTGGTATTCTGAGTTACTAACAGAGCTAACAATCACTCATGATTGTAAACTGCACGGCAGTACATTGCGCCACAATAGCGCATCACCCAAATTAACCTTGCGAAGCGCATTTGAATATATTCATATAGAATGATTTAACCAAAGAAATAATGCAGTCTTCATTTTAACCGCATTTTGCAAAGTTTAATTTTGATATAAGGGAATGCCTAAAAAGCATCAGAGCTCTGTAACTTGACACTTTCTGTAGTCAACTAATGGAACTAAGACATTTAACATTACAACGCTGCCGAATTTGGAGCATTGCCACATATTGCAATCAATAATTGAAGCCACTATGGCATCTTCAACGAAAACTGGGACAGCTGACAAAAAATATAAATTGCAAATTTTATCAGCAGTAGTTATGTCATGTTGTTAATGTTTCTCAGTGATCCATACAGTGACCGACTTAATTTCCCTCAAAACCTCACAGTAATTTACAGACTAAGGCTTTGGCTTCTGTTCAGACTTGTGTCGTGTAAAAACGACAATTTGTTTTATCATTGTGATGGAGGGAGGATTTCAGGTTCATATTGATATTCATACCTAAAGGCTGGGGTAAATAAGAAAACATTGTTGTTGGAACATTAGTGAATTTCATTGTTTCTCAAACTGTTTTTGCCCTCGCGCGAAACATGTTGCAACAAATGTTTTCACCGAAGCAACACTGAAATTCACAAATTGTGAACACCTCATTTTGCCCAGGCTTGACTTCTGAAAGGCTTTCCAGCTATTAATTCTAAAGTGGTAGAGAATTAAAACAATGCATAACTGACACATATAGATGGTTTAACTTTACATGCAGCTATCCGTATAACATCAGTTCGATCTACAATTATAGGTTATACCATGGCATGAGGGGTATTAGTGATTTAAATTGCCCCGAGAGCCGAGGGAAGATTTATAAAAGTTTTACAAATCTTTCCGAGGCTCGAGGGGCAATTTAAATCACTAATACCCCGAAATGCCATGGTATAAGTTTGTTATACCATGATCGCCGAGGAACGGAACAAATCTCTGAGAAGTTTAGTTTTCTCTGCCGAAACTAAAGACGTCGCAGTCGAGTTGCTTTCGAAAACGTTTTGTTTAATGCTTGACTGAGCGCCATTGATTAAACGACCCTGGCTTCCCCTGGGGAAAAGCGTGTTGTTTTTGAGAAGAATAACACTAAAATACAATGTAATTATGCGGTTGACTAAATATTCAAAGAGCATGAATGGATTTTAATTACGTCACGTTTATGGTTTTAAGTATCCCACATGGAAGAAGCGGGTTTGAGAAATTAAGAGAAGAATATGCAGATTGAAATACGTGATCCCACATGGATTACGTTGAAGGTTATGATGAAGACAGGTCAGTTTGGATTCAGTATTTTTCATCCGGGAGCGCAGGGCTAGTTGTGCGAGAGGGGAGCAGGAGTTGATGCTTTTGACCTTCTCACTTCCAGCCTGCATTCTCTTCTAATTTTCCCTCATTACGCATGCAGGGGAAATTTAGAAATATGCATTGTCTCGAAATTTCCCGGCGGGAAATTTCGAAACAATGCATATTTCTAAATATCCCTGCCATCAGGGAAAATTAGTGGTTTAAATGTGCCTCGGAGAACAAAAGAATCCGAGGCTACCATGGTATAACTGAGTTTAATCAACAATCTTGCTCACGAGCGTGCTTTTCTGGCATTTTTATATTGTTCAATACCGGCAAATACACTCGTTTAAAATTCACTTGGAGTATAAAGCATGTATTACGAAATACAATTTTAAAGGCAAGCAATGCGTCATCGTCATCAGCAAAACTAATCTAAATTAATTCTAGTCAATTCTAATGCCTTTGCATGTAAACATATTGTCTTATTCTTGAAAACCCTATTTACTAATAAATTGGAAATGTTTATATATTGTTCTTCAAATTTGTTGTTTGTTTGAGGCAAAGCTCTTCGTAATTTTGGAATGAATTTTGTGACTTCAGGAAACCTCGAATTGAGTCAATAAAAATGTCGTTTGGAGGCTGATTTAGTACTTCTAATAATTACACCTGAAATTGAATTGTTGAGAGAGAAAACTCACGGCGCCATTAAAACCCTCCAATGGCAGGTTGGAACACTTTCCTCGCACGTAATTGGTTCGAATTTCTTTTGCCACTTTTTTGTCTTCCAAAAGGCACAGTGGCGAAAATACTCAAATCAGTGAAAATATTGTCAAAGGACCAAATTAAACTATTAATTTTGCGGAGAATTTACCGTGAAAATCACGTCCACCATTACTGAAGTGTGTTACAAATAGTTCGCGATTTTCGTCCAGCGGTTTGCTGTCGTGACGTCATTTTCTCGACAGATCGCTCTTAATATTTTTATTCAAAACGTCGTTTTTTTTCTTTCCTTTGTGAAAAAATAATAAAACATTGTACTTTACTTATAAGTTCGCGCGAAGGTTTGTGGGAAAAGTAGCCCCGCGTGTTGTTGAGTTCAGTGAGTTGAAAATCAGCTTGTCTAACTGGAACGGATTCTGGTAATGGCAGAAATAAAAACTAAAGATTTGGATCCCCAAAAATAAGACTTCCGTCGTCATATCGAAAAATGATAGTTACTGATCCTTATAATAGTCCAGTTTCGTATTCGAAAATTACTGCTGAATGCAATGACTGGCAGACGCATGTACGCAGGGTTAGCCTCATTCTGAAGTTAAACATTCATATTCACAACACTGTGTATTGTTGTAGTTTCGCGTTTTGCACCTTCTCGCTGGTATTTAAGAATGTTTAACTTATGAATGAGGCTAACCCTGCGTACGTGAGTCTGTAGTCATTGCATTCAGCGGTAATTTTCGAATACGAAACTGGACTATTAACACCAAAGACCCACCAAAGAATCAACTAAATAAGTATGGTTAAACTTGAAGCTTTTTTTAAATCCATAAGTCTTCACAAACAAAGTTTACTTACGAGTTTTGGATTGAGTTTATTCGGTCCTCATGTCTTCATGAATCACAAACTTTCACAAGGAAATAACGTCTACTTAGCAATAAATAACGCAACGAGAGCTTTTCCTACAAATTTGGGTTCGACTCAAAAAGAGCGTACTTGCTTGAGTTAGTTTCATCGTGGTCTTGATAGAAAAACAATAAGTTCTAGTTTCATTCAGGGAGCCGGTTGCTGTTAGTGGTTAATATGCTCAGTCTTCTCTCGTCGCTCTCCGTATGTTTTCTCATACCGAAATAATTTTCTCTTGATTTACTATTGTCTTTGATTCTGTGATGGCTATAGTCCACAAAACTAGTTCGTAATGTCCAGTACATTTGTCCTTTGAAGTGAACTCATGATGGTCAGTGAGCTATTTTGGCATATACTAAAAATCACGTGATCGATGACGTCATCGTTACGTCATCACCACTAAGTGATTAATAGGGACCCACTACCATGTTTGTCCATGTTTGAGCCATCTGCCAGTAATATTAAGCGAGTTAGCCAAATCACGAACATATTCCGAACATGGTACGAATTTTGCTAACATACATCTTCGGAAAAGGATATGGCATTCGGAATTGAAGGGTTTTACGTCACTAATTTTCTCGTCTATTGCTCGTGTAAAAGGCGGGACTTCCGTACAGGAACCTGCACCCCATTCCACGCATAGTTGCTACCTTATATTTTTCATAATAAGAGTTCGAACTTTTCTCCAGAGCAATACCTTGTTCGGTTTCCGATGGGGCCAATTTTTAAATTCACCTGAAGACTGAAATAAAACAATTCATCTGAAGACTGAAATAAAACAATCTAAATCATAATTGCCTTATTTCTAACATTGGCTGCTCTGTCCCAGGGGGATGGGGGTACTTAAATGAAAAATGGGTATGTTTGTGCACAGGTAGCCCAAGCTTGGGATCTGTATAATATTTAACAGCATTTGTATGGGTTTTTGTCGAGTTTTATTCAAGATTTAGGTTGTACATGGAAAACTAAAAAATCCCATACAAATGCTGTTAAATAATATACAGATCCCAAGCTTGGGCTACCTGTGGTATGTGAGGCCAAGAGGCTCAAACCCTGACCCTGTTTGACCCAAAATCCGAGCTCCAAAACCCTGATCGCCCCTTCTTTAAATAAAAACAAATAAGCCCTGTGAAATAAATTGTTCGCCTCTTCCTAACTGCCTAAAAAAATACTTAACCTCGACCTGCCCAAATCAGGTCAAAACTCCAAAACCCTGACCCTACCTGCCCAAACTGAGCTCAAAATATACCCACCCCACTTTACTTTCGAAATAAATTCACAAATGCAATCAATCAGGGAGTGATGTTGAAGCCAAAAGCTCTGGTCTATACATTGATTGTACTGAATCAAAATACATGGAGGTCGACTGTAGGAGAATTTATTATCCCAAACGTTCACTATTTTGTGAACCCCAAGACATCAATGTTTCGCCAGCGTGGATAAATAAATATGAGCTACCACCAAAACGAGTTCACTATTGCTTATCCCGAAGACCCGAACATCGTACGAGTATATCCCGATCTAAAACATAATTTATATAATGACGAGTGGTTTGACTTAGTGTAGCAAGATAGACACAGAGACAACAGAGAAACGAAAAGCAGTAAATTATAAGTTATTTCGGAATATTTACCTTGGAAAGCGGCATATCAACAGCATGCCCAAATCCTTTAGAAAGCTTCGACGCTTCTTCTCCGCCGGGTAAGTTTGTTCCTCAGTCACAGCGACCGCAAAAGGCAATCAATTTCAAGATCGCTTTTCGTTTGTGTTTACTGCACACGTCCATGCACTCCTTCTGAAACTTGAACACTATAGTCGCGTAGATCGAGAATTCATCATCACGTCCAAGAACACAAATCTGCTATGCACTCCTCCTGAAAAGTTCCACGCTTGTGTCTACTGTCTCGACACCGTGAGCAATAAAAATCTCATATCCCGAACATAAAAAGGATACGGCATTCGGAAAAGGATACGGCACACTCAGAAATGAAAACCACCTAACCCCAATATCTCGTTCCTGCACATGCGTGCATCCACGAGTTAAAAATTACACTTGCGAAACTTCACTCGGGCCCAGCCCACGCCGAGTAATACACTGTTCAAACACACTTCGATAACTATAAATAATTGTAGTACTTGTGTGACATAGCAAGGTGCTGACATGATAACACTCAGGTTATGGTTAAAGTCTCTGGGCTAGTTTGCCTGTTTTAATGGACGTTAGTGCACCATACAAGCGCTCTCCAAATCCAACAATGGGGTCCTTTGTAGAAATGCAATCACATGCCTCTGCTGCATGGCAAACAAAAAACGGACTTCATTTATTTAAAGGAACTTGTACGAGATCGGTAGTGTTATTAGCAAAACCTATTTGTAAATGCCATTTTCCATCTAAATCGATTGTTCTTTCTAAAACAGCGTTTTGAAGTTAGTTTGTTTTGCAGCAAAGCCTTAATTTCCCATGGGATAACAAGCTCAATTCATTCGTTAATGAAGTATATCATACTGCAAAGGGCTTATTTCATTAACTTTGCTGGAACTTTGATTAGGATTGAAGAATTTCAAATTTCGGCAAATATGAGAAACAGCGAAAATTATTTCACGAATCGACCGCCTCTGCTCGGGGTCGTAACTTAGTTGATATTGTCATGGAAACAAGTGATTGACGCCAACCAAAATACGACTTCCTTGTCAGAGACAAAATTCTAAAATGGCGCGTGACTGAGAATCGCGCGGTAAAGCTAAGCTAAAAACGAATCCTTACACTGATTTTCCGTTCCTTTGGACAAATCCGAAAATGGATTTCAAATCCCTCCAATCCAACCTGACTGATGGATTCAAAGGATTCAATCCAAATTCTTTGTTTTTGTAATCCAAGCGTTCCATTGGGAAAGGATTCGAAAATAATAAACGTCAAGCGGTATTCAAAAGGTCCGCTTGGCGGCCGCGGTGTTTGGCTCGTATACTTGCGTGACTTGTCTCGTTGCTACGTTAATGAATTCGTTTCTGGATTTTGCATTCCTTGGAAAATCGGCAGATCCGAAAAATCCTTCGTCACAAAACCATTTTCCCGCGGAGCATAAAGATTGTCTGCGTTTTGAATGAGCGAGGTAGACGATTGTCTGAAACACGCGACCCCCGGGCTAGACTTACTCCTGACCAAGTCGAACTCGCCGAGTCACTGGGTAAGCGATTACTGGGTCAAAAAGCGAGAATCGAAGCGAGGCGAGTTCGACTTGTTTCACTTGCAGGAAATTAAATCGGGGATTATGTTTTGGCGCGAAAACACGTTTCAGGGGCGGAGCTTACATTTCGCGCCTTTGACAAACTCTTTCCGAGTACACTCAAATTGTAAATACCACATCCACGGTCGACTGACTTGACACGTCAACGTACAATGCCTGAAGAATTTACACTTTGTGACTGGGCAAATCTTAGTACGTCATAAGCCACGCCTCCGGTTGAAAAATCAACCGGTGAATTTGGCGCGCTACAAGTGGGAAGTCCTTCGTGCGGGGTGCTTAGAAGGACTTTGGGAATGTCTACCCCCGGGCCTCCGTAATACTGACCATGAAATGTAATCAAATAATGTTCTTTATTCCCAGTGCAATTACAATATAATACTAATAACAAAATACATGATAAACAGTTCTAATAGTTCTGCGCTTTGCTGATTTCTTACATTCTAGTTTATTATTATTTCTTTCATTTCTATTTTGTAACCAATCAAATTTGTTCCTTTACATCGCAACCAAATACCAACTAATTAATGAATTATATTTTTACAAATTACACATACAAGTGTTTGAAAATTCCTTGCATTATTTAAATATTTAAAACCACGTTCTTTACAAATTCAAAGATTCCTAGTCTTGATACACCAACCATTTCATACGAATAACATCTTCAAACTTGACCGTACTGTTTACGGAGCATAAATCGCTGGCTTTCACTTGACGTCATAGCCGCCATGTTGGTGCCCTTAATCAATAGATTCCTCATTAGCACCAACATGGCCGCCATGCCCTTTGTCATTTGAATCTCTGGGGATTGAGTGAAAACCAGCAACTCTTTTCATTGATTTGGGCGCAGTATGGTGTTTTAAATCTTGTTAAACCATTTTTGGGCGATTAATATTCGTAATATTGCTTTACAATCCTTTATAATCCTTGAAATGACGTCATTTAAGGACATTATGCTAATGAGTCTAACATGAATTGAGTAATAACATTTATACAGCTGTTTTTGGGTGCCAGACATTTGATTGAGAGAAAGATCTTTTGTTACGTGAGCTGACATAATACCAGGAAAAGGAAAGAGACTTAGGTGCTGACTGAGCTGACATAATACCAGGAAAAGGAAAGAGACTTAGGTGCTGACTGAGCTGACATAATACCAGGAAAAGGAAAGAGACTTAGGTGCTGACTGAGCTGACATAATACCAGGAAAAGGAAAGAGACTTAGGTGCTGACTGAGCTGACATAATACCAGGAAAAGGAAAGAGACTTAGGTGCTGACTGAGCTGACATAATACCAGGAAAAGGAAAGAGACTTAGGTGCTGACTGAGCTGACATAATACCAGGAAAAGGAAAGAGACTTAGGTGCTGACTGAGCTGACATAATACCAGGAAAAGGAAAGAGACTTAGGTGCTGACTGAGCTGACATAATACCAGGAAAAGGAAAGAGACTTAGGTGCTGACTGAGCTGACATAATACCAGGAAAAGGAAAGAGACTTAGGTGCTGACTGAGCTGACATAATACCAGGAAAAGGAAAGAGACTTAGGTGCTGACTGAGCTGACATAATACCAGGAAAAGGAGAGACTTAGGTGCTGACTGAGCTGACATAATACCAGGAAAAGGAAAGAGACTTAGGTTATGACTGAGCTGACATAATACCAGGAAAAGGAAAGACTTAGGTTATGACTGAGCTGACATAATACCAGGAAAAGGAAAGACTTAGGTGCTGACTGAGCTGACATAATACCAGGAAAAGGAAAGAGACTTAGGTTATGACTGAGCTGACATAATACCAGGAAAAGGAAAGACTTAGGTTATGACTGAGCTGACATAATACCAGGAAAAGGAAAGACTTAGGTTATGACTGAGCTGACATAATACCAGGAAAAGGAAAGACTTAGGTTATGACTGAGCTGACATAATACCAGGAAAAGGAAAGAGACTTAGGTTATGACTGAGCTGACATAATACCAGGAAAAGGAAAGACTTAGGTGCTGACTGAGCTGACATAATACCAGGAAAAGGAAAGAGACTTAGGTTATGACTGAGCTGACATAATACCAGGAAAAGGAAAGACTTAGGTTATGACTGAGCTGACATAATACCAGGAAAAGGAAAGACTTAGGTTATGACTGAGCTGACATAATACCAGGAAAAGGAAAGACTTAGGTTATGACTGAGCTGACATAATACCAGGAAAAGGAAAGACTTAGGTTATGACTGAGCTGACATAATACCAGGAAAAGGAAAGACTTAGGTTATGACTGAGCTGACATAATACCAGGAAAAGGAAAGACTTAGGTTATGACTGAGCTGACATAATACCAGGAAAAGGAAAGACTTAGGTTATGACTGAGCTGACATAATACCAGGAAAAGGAAAGACTTAGGTTATGACTGAGCTGACATAATACCAGGAAAAGGAAAGACTTAGGTTATGACTGAGCTGACATAATACCAGGAAAAGGAAAGACTTAGGTTATGACTGAGCTGACATAATACCAGGAAAAGGAAAGACTTAGGTTATGACTGAGCTGACATAATACCAGGAAAAGGAAAGACTTAGGTTATGACTGAGCTGACATAATACCAGGAAAAGGAAAGACTTAGGTTATGACTGAGCTGACATAATACCAGGAAAAGGAAAGACTTAGGTTATGACTGAGCTGACATAATACCAGGAAAAGGAAAGACTTAGGTTATGACTGAGCTGACATAATACCAGGAAAAGGAAAGACTTAGGTTATGACTGAGCTGACATAATACCAGGAAAAGGAAAGACTTAGGTTATGACTGAGCTGACATAATACCAGGAAAAGGAAAGACTTAGGTTATGACTGAGCTGACATAATACCAGGAAAAGGAAAGACTTAGGTGCTGACTGAGCTGACATAATACCAGGAAAAGGAAAGACTTAGGTGCTGACTGAGCTGACATAATACCAGGAAAAGGAAAGACTTAGGTGCTGACTGAGCTGACATAATACCAGGAAAAGGAAAGACTTAGGTGCTGACTGAGCTGACATAATACCAGGAAAAGGAAAGACTTAGGTGCTGACTGAGCTGACATAATACCAGGAAAAGGAAAGACTTAGGTGCTGACTGAGCTGACATAATACCAGGAAAAGGAAAGACTTAGGTGCTGACTGAGCTGACATAATACCAGGAAAAGGAAAGACTTAGGTGCTGACTGAGCTGACATAATACCAGGAAAAGGAAAGACTTAGGTGCTGACTGAGCTGACATAATACCAGGAAAAGGAAAGACTTAGGTGCTGACTGAGCTGACATAATACCAGGAAAAGGAAAGACTTAGGTGCTGACTGAGCTGACATAATACCAGGAAAAGGAAAGACTTAGGTGCTGACTGAGCTGACATAATACCAGGAAAAGGAAAGACTTAGGTGCTGACTGAGCTGACATAATACCAGGAAAAGGAAAGACTTAGGTGCTGACTGAGCTGACATAATACCAGGAAAAGGAAAGACTTAGGTGCTGACTGAGCTGACATAATACCAGGAAAAGGAAAGACTTAGGTGCTGACTGAGCTGACATAATACCAGGAAAAGGAAAGACTTAGGTGCTGACTGAGCTGACATAATACCAGGAAAAGGAAAGACTTAGGTGCTGACTGAGCTGACATAATACCAGGAAAAGGAAAGACTTAGGTGCTGACTGAGCTGACATAATACCAGGAAAAGGAAAGACTTAGGTGCTGACTGAGCTGACATAATACCAGGAAAAGGAAAGACTTAGGTGCTGACTGAGCTGACATAATACCAGGAAAAGGAAAGACTTAGGTGCTGACTGAGCTGACATAATACCAGGAAAAGGAAAGACTTAGGTGCTGACTGAGCTGACATAATACCAGGAAAAGGAAAGACTTAGGTGCTGACTGAGCTGACATAATACCAGGAAAAGGAAAGACTTAGGTGCTGACTGAGCTGACATAATACCAGGAAAAGGAAAGACTTAGGTGCTGACTGAGCTGACATAATACCAGGAAAAGGAAAGACTTAGGTGCTGACTGAGCTGACATAATACCAGGAAAAGGAAAGACTTAGGTGCTGACTGAGCTGACATAATACCAGGAAAAGGAAAGACTTAGGTGCTGACTGAGCTGACATAATACCAGGAAAAGGAAAGACTTAGGTGCTGACTGAGCTGACATAATACCAGGAAAAGGAAAGACTTAGGTGCTGACTGAGCTGACATAATACCAGGAAAAGGAAAGACTTAGGTGCTGACTGAGCTGACATAATACCAGGAAAAGGAAAGACTTAGGTGCTGACTGAGCTGACATAATACCAGGAAAAGGAAAGACTTAGGTGCTGACTGAGCTGACATAATACCAGGAAAAGGAAAGACTTAGGTGCTGACTGAGCTGACATAATACCAGGAAAAGGAAAGACTTAGGTGCTGACTGAGCTGACATAATACCAGGAAAAGGAAAGACTTAGGTGCTGACTGAGCTGACATAATACCAGGAAAAGGAAAGACTTAGGTGCTGACTGAGCTGACATAATACCAGGAAAAGGAAAGACTTAGGTGCTGACTGAGCTGACATAATACCAGGAAAAGGAAAGACTTAGGTGCTGACTGAGCTGACATAATACCAGGAAAAGGAAAGACTTAGGTGCTGACTGAGCTGACATAATACCAGGAAAAGGAAAGACTTAGGTGCTGACTGAGCTGACATAATACCAGGAAAAGGAAAGACTTAGGTGCTGACTGAGCTGACATAATACCAGGAAAAGGAAAGACTTAGGTGCTGACTGAGCTGACATAATACCAGGAAAAGGAAAGACTTAGGTGCTGACTGAGCTGACATAATACCAGGAAAAGGAAAGACTTAGGTGCTGACTGAGCTGACATAATACCAGGAAAAGGAAAGACTTAGGTGCTGACTGAGCTGACATAATACCAGGAAAAGGAAAGACTTAGGTGCTGACTGAGCTGACATAATACCAGGAAAAGGAAAGACTTAGGTGCTGACTGAGCTGACATAATACCAGGAAAAGGAAAGACTTAGGTGCTGACTGAGCTGACATAATACCAGGAAAAGGAAAGACTTAGGTGCTGACTGAGCTGACATAATACCAGGAAAAGGAAAGACTTAGGTGCTGACTGAGCTGACATAATACCAGGAAAAGGAAAGACTTAGGTGCTGACTGAGCTGACATAATACCAGGAAAAGGAAAGACTTAGGTGCTGACTGAGCTGACATAATACCAGGAAAAGGAAAGACTTAGGTGCTGACTGAGCTGACATAATACCAGGAAAAGGAAAGACTTAGGTGCTGACTGAGCTGACATAATACCAGGAAAAGGAAAGACTTAGGTGCTGACTGAGCTGACATAATACCAGGAAAAGGAAAGACTTAGGTGCTGACTGAGCTGACATAATACCAGGAAAAGGAAAGACTTAGGTGCTGACTGAGCTGACATAATACCAGGAAAAGGAAAGACTTAGGTGCTGACTGAGCTGACATAATACCAGGAAAAGGAAAGACTTAGGTGCTGACTGAGCTGACATAATACCAGGAAAAGGAAAGACTTAGGTGCTGACTGAGCTGACATAATACCAGGAAAAGGAAAGACTTAGGTGCTGACTGAGCTGACATAATACCAGGAAAAGGAAAGACTTAGGTGCTGACTGAGCTGACATAATACCAGGAAAAGGAAAGACTTAGGTGCTGACTGAGCTGACATAATACCAGGAAAAGGAAAGACTTAGGTGCTGACTGAGCTGACATAATACCAGGAAAAGGAAAGACTTAGGTGCTGACTGAGCTGACATAATACCAGGAAAAGGAAAGACTTAGGTGCTGACTGAGCTGACATAATACCAGGAAAAGGAAAGACTTAGGTGCTGACTGAGCTGACATAATACCAGGAAAAGGAAAGACTTAGGTGCTGACTGAGCTGACATAATACCAGGAAAAGGAAAGACTTAGGTGCTGACTGAGCTGACATAATACCAGGAAAAGGAAAGACTTAGGTGCTGACTGAGCTGACATAATACCAGGAAAAGGAAAGACTTAGGTGCTGACTGAGCTGACATAATACCAGGAAAAGGAAAGACTTAGGTGCTGACTGAGCTGACATAATACCAGGAAAAGGAAAGACTTAGGTGCTGACTGAGCTGACATAATACCAGGAAAAGGAAAGACTTAGGTGCTGACTGAGCTGACATAATACCAGGAAAAGGAAAGACTTAGGTGCTGACTGAGCTGACATAATACCAGGAAAAGGAAAGACTTAGGTGCTGACTGAGCTGACATAATACCAGGAAAAGGAAAGACTTAGGTGCTGACTGAGCTGACATAATACCAGGAAAAGGAAAGACTTAGGTGCTGACTGAGCTGACATAATACCAGGAAAAGGAAAGACTTAGGTGCTGACTGAGCTGACATAATACCAGGAAAAGGAAAGACTTAGGTGCTGACTGAGCTGACATAATACCAGGAAAAGGAAAGACTTAGGTGCTGACTGAGCTGACATAATACCAGGAAAAGGAAAGACTTAGGTGCTGACTGAGCTGACATAATACCAGGAAAAGGAAAGACTTAGGTGCTGACTGAGCTGACATAATACCAGGAAAAGGAAAGACTTAGGTGCTGACTGAGCTGACATAATACCAGGAAAAGGAAAGACTTAGGTGCTGACTGAGCTGACATAATACCAGGAAAAGGAAAGACTTAGGTGCTGACTGAGCTGACATAATACCAGGAAAAGGAAAGACTTAGGTGCTGACTGAGCTGACATAATACCAGGAAAAGGAAAGACTTAGGTGCTGACTGAGCTGACATAATACCAGGAAAAGGAAAGACTTAGGTGCTGACTGAGCTGACATAATACCAGGAAAAGGAAAGACTTAGGTGCTGACTGAGCTGACATAATACCAGGAAAAGGAAAGACTTAGGTGCTGACTGAGCTGACATAATACCAGGAAAAGGAAAGACTTAGGTGCTGACTGAGCTGACATAATACCAGGAAAAGGAAAGACTTAGGTGCTGACTGAGCTGACATAATACCAGGAAAAGGAAAGACTTAGGTGCTGACTGAGCTGACATAATACCAGGAAAAGGAAAGACTTAGGTGCTGACTGAGCTGACATAATACCAGGAAAAGGAAAGACTTAGGTGCTGACTGAGCTGACATAATACCAGGAAAAGGAAAGACTTAGGTGCTGACTGAGCTGACATAATACCAGGAAAAGGAAAGACTTAGGTGCTGACTGAGCTGACATAATACCAGGAAAAGGAAAGACTTAGGTGCTGACTGAGCTGACATAATACCAGGAAAAGGAAAGACTTAGGTGCTGACTGAGCTGACATAATACCAGGAAAAGGAAAGACTTAGGTGCTGACTGAGCTGACATAATACCAGGAAAAGGAAAGACTTAGGTGCTGACTGAGCTGACATAATACCAGGAAAAGGAAAGACTTAGGTGCTGACTGAGCTGACATAATACCAGGAAAAGGAAAGACTTAGGTGCTGACTGAGCTGACATAATACCAGGAAAAGGAAAGACTTAGGTGCTGACTGAGCTGACATAATACCAGGAAAAGGAAAGACTTAGGTGCTGACTGAGCTGACATAATACCAGGAAAAGGAAAGACTTAGGTGCTGACTGAGCTGACATAATACCAGGAAAAGGAAAGACTTAGGTGCTGACTGAGCTGACATAATACCAGGAAAAGGAAAGACTTAGGTGCTGACTGAGCTGACATAATACCAGGAAAAGGAAAGACTTAGGTGCTGACTGAGCTGACATAATACCAGGAAAAGGAAAGACTTAGGTGCTGACTGAGCTGACATAATACCAGGAAAAGGAAAGACTTAGGTGCTGACTGAGCTGACATAATACCAGGAAAAGGAAAGACTTAGGTGCTGACTGAGCTGACATAATACCAGGAAAAGGAAAGACTTAGGTGCTGACTGAGCTGACATAATACCAGGAAAAGGAAAGACTTAGGTGCTGACTGAGCTGACATAATACCAGGAAAAGGAAAGACTTAGGTGCTGACTGAGCTGACATAATACCAGGAAAAGGAAAGACTTAGGTGCTGACTGAGCTGACATAATACCAGGAAAAGGAAAGACTTAGGTGCTGACTGAGCTGACATAATACCAGGAAAAGGAAAGACTTAGGTGCTGACTGAGCTGACATAATACCAGGAAAAGGAAAGACTTAGGTGCTGACTGAGCTGACATAATACCAGGAAAAGGAAAGACTTAGGTGCTGACTGAGCTGACATAATACCAGGAAAAGGAAAGACTTAGGTGCTGACTGAGCTGACATAATACCAGGAAAAGGAAAGACTTAGGTGCTGACTGAGCTGACATAATACCAGGAAAAGGAAAGACTTAGGTGCTGACTGAGCTGACATAATACCAGGAAAAGGAAAGACTTAGGTGCTGACTGAGCTGACATAATACCAGGAAAAGGAAAGACTTAGGTGCTGACTGAGCTGACATAATACCAGGAAAAGGAAAGACTTAGGTGCTGACTGAGCTGACATAATACCAGGAAAAGGAAAGACTTAGGTGCTGACTGAGCTGACATAATACCAGGAAAAGGAAAGACTTAGGTGCTGACTGAGCTGACATAATACCAGGAAAAGGAAAGACTTAGGTGCTGACTGAGCTGACATAATACCAGGAAAAGGAAAGACTTAGGTGCTGACTGAGCTGACATAATACCAGGAAAAGGAAAGACTTAGGTGCTGACTGAGCTGACATAATACCAGGAAAAGGAAAGACTTAGGTGCTGACTGAGCTGACATAATACCAGGAAAAGGAAAGACTTAGGTGCTGACTGAGCTGACATAATACCAGGAAAAGGAAAGACTTAGGTGCTGACTGAGCTGACATAATACCAGGAAAAGGAAAGACTTAGGTGCTGACTGAGCTGACATAATACCAGGAAAAGGAAAGACTTAGGTGCTGACTGAGCTGACATAATACCAGGAAAAGGAAAGACTTAGGTGCTGACTGAGCTGACATAATACCAGGAAAAGGAAAGACTTAGGTGCTGACTGAGCTGACATAATACCAGGAAAAGGAAAGACTTAGGTGCTGACTGAGCTGACATAATACCAGGAAAAGGAAAGACTTAGGTGCTGACTGAGCTGACATAATACCAGGAAAAGGAAAGACTTAGGTGCTGACTGAGCTGACATAATACCAGGAAAAGGAAAGACTTAGGTGCTGACTGAGCTGACATAATACCAGGAAAAGGAAAGACTTAGGTGCTGACTGAGCTGACATAATACCAGGAAAAGGAAAGACTTAGGTGCTGACTGAGCTGACATAATACCAGGAAAAGGAAAGACTTAGGTGCTGACTGAGCTGACATAATACCAGGAAAAGGAAAGACTTAGGTGCTGACTGAGCTGACATAATACCAGGAAAAGGAAAGACTTAGGTGCTGACTGAGCTGACATAATACCAGGAAAAGGAAAGACTTAGGTGCTGACTGAGCTGACATAATACCAGGAAAAGGAAAGACTTAGGTGCTGACTGAGCTGACATAATACCAGGAAAAGGAAAGACTTAGGTGCTGACTGAGCTGACATAATACCAGGAAAAGGAAAGACTTAGGTGCTGACTGAGCTGACATAATACCAGGAAAAGGAAAGACTTAGGTGCTGACTGAGCTGACATAATACCAGGAAAAGGAAAGACTTAGGTGCTGACTGAGCTGACATAATACCAGGAAAAGGAAAGACTTAGGTGCTGACTGAGCTGACATAATACCAGGAAAAGGAAAGACTTAGGTGCTGACTGAGCTGACATAATACCAGGAAAAGGAAAGACTTAGGTGCTGACTGAGCTGACATAATACCAGGAAAAGGAAAGACTTAGGTGCTGACTGAGCTGACATAATACCAGGAAAAGGAAAGACTTAGGTGCTGACTGAGCTGACATAATACCAGGAAAAGGAAAGACTTAGGTGCTGACTGAGCTGACATAATACCAGGAAAAGGAAAGACTTAGGTGCTGACTGAGCTGACATAATACCAGGAAAAGGAAAGACTTAGGTGCTGACTGAGCTGACATAATACCAGGAAAAGGAAAGACTTAGGTGCTGACTGAGCTGACATAATACCAGGAAAAGGAAAGACTTAGGTGCTGACTGAGCTGACATAATACCAGGAAAAGGAAAGACTTAGGTGCTGACTGAGCTGACATAATACCAGGAAAAGGAAAGACTTAGGTGCTGACTGAGCTGACATAATACCAGGAAAAGGAAAGACTTAGGTGCTGACTGAGCTGACATAATACCAGGAAAAGGAAAGACTTAGGTGCTGACTGAGCTGACATAATACCAGGAAAAGGAAAGACTTAGGTGCTGACTGAGCTGACATAATACCAGGAAAAGGAAAGACTTAGGTGCTGACTGAGCTGACATAATACCAGGAAAAGGAAAGACTTAGGTGCTGACTGAGCTGACATAATACCAGGAAAAGGAAAGACTTAGGTGCTGACTGAGCTGACATAATACCAGGAAAAGGAAAGACTTAGGTGCTGACTGAGCTGACATAATACCAGGAAAAGGAAAGACTTAGGTGCTGACTGAGCTGACATAATACCAGGAAAAGGAAAGACTCAGGTTCTGACTTAAATGACGTCATTGAAATTTGATCCTTAATAAACGAGAATAGCACACGTTAATTACTATTTTTCCTGTGTCAGTCATTTTGTTTTCCAGTTTGACTTTTAAGTCGATGATAAATGTGTTACGTGTTGTTTTAGATACAATACGTCATTAGTGGGACAGTACTACGTCCACCAATTTAAATTAAATATCCAATGCATTTTTACAATTCGTTATATGGTTTCTAGTTATAATTTACTAGTATTCACAAACTCTGATTTTTTTGTAGCACGTATAGGTTTTGTAGAATATTACACTTGTAAAATGCTATTTTAGTATTGTAAGAGATATGGGTTATTGAGTTTCCCAAGTATTATTATTGAATTTTCAAGATACTTCACGTCTTTGCTGTATTACTGTCTATTATAGAGTAGCCAGTTATTGTCAAATTACTGTTCGTGAGCGCATAATGACAATTTGCTCCAGATTACAGCTTATCATAGTGTATATTGAAGTTATGATAGTTAATAAAGAGGGTGCACGCGGTTCGTGTGGCCACACTCCAATAAGTGGTTGCCTAATACATGATAAATGGTTTATGTTCTTCGGTTGAGCAGGGAGCGAATTAGAACATAATTGGCTAGGACTTAGAGGCCACTTTAAGAAAATTATAAACAATCGATGACGGGATCCCTATGGCCTATAAATCTCTAATTCAATTTACTGAAATTTTCCTGACCAAATACTCAAGTAAATCAGATGCCGTATGGTGGCCATCTTGAATATTTTACTCACCCTTGTCTCCTATTTACAACCGCACTGAGAAGGATAAACAATAAAGGAAAACTTCCCAAGATTGTGAGACGCTAAACTAAGTACGGTATGTTTTCCCTGCCTTTCCTGCTAACACTTTAACAATTACAAATTTCAATTTCCCCTGACTGACCAGTGGTATTTTCCCTGGCTTTTTCCTAACCTGTGGCACACGCGTGGTAGTGAGCAAGTGACGTTTTGGTCATTGCACGAGTTGGCCACAAAACGATGGACTGTGGAAATAGACTTTTAGAAAGAAAGCACAACCCATCCGTGATGTCTGCTAAAGTGGATATGTTTTTCTTTGCACAAAGAGATTAAATTATCAGCTAATTGCTGTCTAACCTCTAATGATGATTAGACCGGTATATACTTCATGGTAGTGTTCCGTTCCATATAGTCTCCATGCATAATACTGTAAAACAGTAGAGAAAATGATTATGCAGGGAGACTATATGGAACGAAATACTACTATGAAGTATATACCATTAGACCAGTGAACTGGCAGTCTCATATATAATACTGATAGTGTCTAGATGAGGAAGGGACTGTCCAGGTTAGCTCGGCCAGACGCCACCCCACCATCTTGATGTTCAATACTCTTTGTACGCATCAGATGGCCGACCTCCTTGCTCACCAGTACCTTGTCACCATAACTGATAAAAATCAAACGGAAGGATTTAATACGCAGTTACACTGTGACATTTCCTCTGCAACTTTTCTCGCATTGGCGTTCGGAGAGAATTGCTGCAAATATTACATGCTTGGTACTTATTGACTGAGTGGGAGGGCCGGACGGGAAAATATTTGGCTGGAGGTCATGACGTACGGACCTCGCCATGCTGCATGGCCCCACCTAACTCAGTCAATAGGTTTTTCATCATTTGACCATACTATTTTGTAGATCAAACCGCAAAACAGCAAGAAAAAATTGTGCAGGGCCGGACGGCTTTTTCCGGCCCGCTCACGCCATACACGTCCGGCCCTCATCACGTGATTTTTGTAAATGGTTCTGAAAGGAAAGCGCGCGCGGGACCGTACGGGTCATATGATAATGAAACATACCGACTAGCAGCAGAACCGTTGAAGATGATTGTGCAAAATAGGACTCGGCTATTAGCTCTACTTTCTGTAATTATTATTGCAGCAACCTATTTCAGTCTTGCAATTACTATTGTGATACAAGTTACAGAGACAATTTCAGTGTAACAGCACTTATAATATTCATTAATAATTCATAAGGGTACTAGCCAATCCAGACCAAGCATTCGGGTCACGTGGATACACTTTAAACCCATACAAAATTCTAGTTAGCCTATTAGTATTCTGTATCATAACAAGCCCTATTACTATTCTGTATATGATACAGAATACTAATACGCCCTATTAGTATTCTGTATCAAATGATACAGAGTACTAATGATAAGCCAACTAGAATCCTGTATGGAATGATACAGGATACTAACATGCTAGCGTTGGCATCTCACGACCGATCACAGACTTCCCCTATCCCTAGCATGCTAGCGGCTCTTATGGGTGGTTTTTGCAAATGTTTTCGGATTGGGCTACCTGTGGCACGCGGTAAAAATGGGGCGAGGAAAAAAGGAAATAAGAGCCTGCATGCAAGGCATACCTTTTAGAGTTCCCCGCAGCTCTCCTGTTGGCTAAGTGGTAATCAAGTGATCAATCATGCATGGATCAGATGACTAATATGGCTGATACTGGGATTCACTCTTTTCACCTGGTGGCCATCTTGGATTCAAAGCGAGGCAATCCTTTGTTTTTGCCAGGTTAGCCTCGTAGTGAGGGATAGTCAAAAAGAGGCTAACCTGACAAAAACAAAGGATTGCCTCGCTTTGAATCCAAGATGGCACCAGGTGAAGAGTGAATTGAGCTGTTATAACGTATATGCTATGATTTTCACATTATCTTGAAATCAGAAGAAGAAGAAGCGGTGAATTGTTTAATAATCATAAAGATATTTGGATCATGTGTACTCTACGCAATGTCGGCCGACGCATCGGTTGATGGTTGGCTAACATATCGGCCGACATATCGGCCGATACATCAACTGACATATCGGCCGACTATCGACCGACCCGCCACTGACTGTCGGTCGCGGGTCGGTCGAGGGGTGGCGGACATGTCGATTGACAGTCGGTCGTGTGTCGGCCGACGTGTCGGTCGATTTCCCCCCTCCTGCTGTTTTTGTGTCGGCCGATAGTGGGTCGGTGGTATATCGGTAAGGTCGGTGGGATATCGGTGAGATGTTAAGTTACTGATTAAACTATTCTGCATACTGTTTTCACTCAAATAGACAGTGACTCGTTTGGAATTTTTTTATCTCTAGCGTTTACTGTATTGAATATAATTCAGTTTAAGTAGTATTTTTCCTTTCTGTTGCGGTATAAAATGTCCCTTCTCTCTTGGTGACTCATGAGATCCCGTCAAATGCAATGTTTAATATCGATTACGTCGATTACGATTACGTATATAAATCGCTATATCGCACCGTTTTGGTCTGGAACAGGGTACTATATTTTTGAAATCTGAAGGGAGATTTCGCCTTGAATCTGGAATAGGGTAGCAACAATAAGGCCATTTATACGAGCCGCTTAGCTAAGCCGCGAACGATTCGTATAAATGGGTCAAAAACTGAAGTTTGCGACTAATACACATGTATGGGTCGAATTATCCCAATGAAATCGTCGATATTTAAAACCCGCGGCAGCTCCCAGTATTCGACATAAAATGAAATATTGGGGTCGCTACTTTCACGATTTATTAATAAGCATCATTTTTTTACTAATATATATACTCCGCGCACTTCAATCTGAGTATTATGCAGAGGCGCATGGCTGGGAATAAAGAGCTGATAGTTTATGCTATCTTAAGTTTACAAAGGTTAGTTTTGTACGAAAGCATTAATAGTTGTGGCCTCTACAACCTTTGGAGTACATATACGTTGGCTGAAAATGTCAGTCACCGATACCTCGGCAGACTGTCGGTAAACCATCGATAGAGTGTCGGTGATCAATCGGCCGACTGTCGGTGCATCATCAACCATGTCGGCCGACAAACACAATAGTCAAGTGTCGGCCGAGTAGCGGTCGACTCTCGGCCGACCATCGGCCGACCATCGACCGATACGTCGGCCGATCCTCGACCGACATGTCGGTCGACATGTCTACCGATACGTCGGCCGACATTGCGTACAGTACACATGATCCAGATATTTTTGCCGTTCCGTCTCCTGGATCGTGGATCGGTAAGAGTCTCAGATATTTCAGCTATTTGTACTGGCCAAGGATCGGTCAAGATTTCAAGAGGGGAAGATGCTAAATAAATACAACTACTTTAGTTATCAGCTTAATTGTATTTTATCAAAGACTAAAGAAGCAACATCTATTGATCTGAATCAGTATCTGTAAAACTGCGATTTGACGGATCTTTATAGAAATGGTGGAAAGCATTTAATACCAACTTATATTTTATGGTCTCCGGTCGTTTCGCCCCCAACTTTTAACAATGTTATGTGGAAGTTGTCGTTCTAAAATGTCGGATTTATTATTTATTTGGGGGCGAAACGACTGTAATTCTTTACATCATGATCCCGGTTGAGTTCCTTTTGAGAATCAAACCTTTGGCTTAGAGAGGGCAGTAGAACCTCTGGCACCCAGGGTACGGCTAGCCCAATCCGAAAACAAGAGCAGCTAGCAGGATACCCTATCCCGGGCCGCGTGTAATGACAAAGTACATCTGCTCTCTTATTATGTACATACCATCTCTTCCATGTGGGACCTGTTTTTCTGCACGCTACGCTCTGCTCTCTTATTGCATACACTGTCTCTTCGATGTGAGACATGTTTTTGTGAGAAACTAATTCATCCCACATCGATAACAAGGTGGGAGAAATCAAAGCTTAAATTTTATGTGGTGCATATCATAAGTACTAAGCGGTTCGACATTGTATATCCAATACAACATCGCCACTCATATTGTAAATAGTACATGAACATCTCCGAAAATAAATAAACAAGACAGACAAGGGAAAAACTGGATTTACGTTGTATGGATTATTTGACTGACCGTGTACCAGCACTGCATAAAGTATCATGCTTAATACGTATGTCACATTCTTGAACACGAGAAAGCGATTTACTACATGCTATGTAAACGAGGAATATAATTTACCTTATTAGGACCCCAAACGTGCCCAGTTCACTGATCACAGGGGCCAGTACTGGCTTGCCAAGCTCTGGACGTATGATGTAGTTCTTTATTGCTGGGGTTCGTATTCTGTCCATGAGAATAAACTGGGACCGATCGTGCGGCGAAGATATCTGGTTAAGGGTGGTCCTTATGTCCTCACCAAATATGTTATTTCCTGTGACGAGGGAAGGCAGTTAACAGGTGAGTGTGTGTGACGCAATGGGATAGTGCACGGTACATTGGGCGTGCGGTCCAGAGTTCGATAGAGGTAATCGGCTAACGCTGTTGCCACCCAATTCAGATCATGTAATATAAACAAATGCTACTCTAGGGAATTATTCCTTTTTCATTCTAATCATAATGCAATCATACCTATCTGAATAAAATTAATTTTCAAAGACTCAATTCTCCAGAGTAATGTGTGTTTACATCACATGATCTGAATTGGGTGGCAACAGAGTTAGCCGATTACCTCTATTCCTGCCGCGGACCAGTGCATCCGTACAGACTCTTATCAGATCCGAGCAGCTGGTATAGATTTGAATCCTTTAACCGGGAGCCCTGTCAGAGAAGGGGGTACAGTTGTGTACCGTCAGCGTCCTGGAAGAACAGTCGGTTAGACTTTAGGGGTTAGCGATGTTAAATATAGAAGTTTACTTCAGCATGAGCATATTTTCGAATTCTCTCGTATGGGGACTGGTACGGCATGAGAGAGAGGCGAACTGCGAGGGAATATTTGTTTACAATTGCGTTTCTTTAAACTGTGTTTACGAGACCAAGGTAAAGTAAAGCAAAGTAACTTTATTTAACGTCGGTAACTCGTGACAGTCTGGTGAAACTGATAAACTTGAGGCCGACGGGAGTCCTACGATTTTACGTCCTTATCCGAGAAGACGTGAAGGTCTAACCATCATTTGCAGTTCGTGAACGAGATTGTTTCACAAAGGCAGCACCTTCTACTCAGTTAATTTAAGACCCCGAGCGTTTTTCCGGCCGGCGTTTGATCCCGTGACCTCCCGCTCAACAGACCGGAGCTTTAACCACTGAGCTAACCGAGAGGGACTGGAGCTTAACCACTGAGCTAACCGAGAGGGACTGGAGCTTAACCACTGAGCTGATCGAGGCGGTATTTTGTTGAGTGATGGAGGCAAAGTAAAGAGAAAGGTGGCAATAGGCTTTATTTGTGCGAAAAGCAGGCAAATAAGCAATGAATTATTAATGAATATATAAGTGCTGTTACACTGAAATTTTCTCTGTAACTTGTATCACAATAGTAATTGTAACACTGAAATAGGTTGCTGCAATAATAATTTCAGAAAGTAGAGCTGATAGCCGAGTTCTATTTTGCACAAGTCATATTAATGCATAAACATAAATTCTCAGCAAAAACCCGTCGAAAATGTCATGCCGCACCAGTCCCCACGCATGCAAAAACTCGTGCAGTCTTCTCTCTGACGTCTCTTGTAAAGAAAATGGAAAATCACAATGTCTTGAAGTCAGTGACTTCTGAAAGCTTCGAAACCACCTACGAAAACGAATGAATGAGAGAGACTGCAGACTTTATATTGGTCACGCTAGATTTTGTTGTATCGTAATCGATGAAAAGCTGGAATTAGTCAGGCGCCTTTAAACATTCTTTATACTTTCTAGTGTTCAAATCTCAATTACTGCAGGGTGCAACATGAGTGACTGGAAGTGAAGGACACACACACCTCCACCCTCACGCTGTGGCTTCAGCACATATCTGTCAGGGTCTTGTAGTGCCAGCTCAACGGACTTGTCTCCTTCTGGACCCTGTAAAACAGCACAGCGAGAGAAACAGTCAAGCTAAAAACCCCTCTCAATTCTAACGAGACCCGAAACAACCATAGGGGCTGATCAAGTCAGGACCCGTCTAATCCACAGATCAAATTGGAATTTAGCGTGTTAGTTTTTGTGGCGGGAGGAAAACAGGAGAATCCGTAGAAAAACCCTCGAAGCAAGGGCGAGATACCAACAAACTCAATTCACATATGGCGCCGCGTCCGGGGACCGAACCTGGGCCACAGAGGTGAGAGATGAAGCGCTTAACCACTGCGTCATATCGGCTCCCCAAAAGAGGGATGTGTTACTGCGGGGAGATGTGTCCTAAACGTCGCATACGTGCGCGTTAAACAGTTAAAGAGCATATGAATCGAAAATTTGTTTTCGCTCTATCTATTCAGTATATATTTCATGTAAAATAAGAAACTAAAAAGAAAATGTAAAAAAAGAACGCCGCATACTTTTTTCCCGCTCCAAACGTAACCAATTTCCACGGGAAAATGGTACTAGGAGACTGGGACGAGTTTGTTATCTGTTACGTCACACGGTTTTCACACAATCTCACACACGTTGTATTAGGCACAATAGGGTACTATTCTCATCGGTCTCACCCGTACTCATTGAGTTACGGATATCCGGCGGCCACAGTGATCTTAGAATGCCAACTATCATAACATGGTTATATAACCTAAATCCCGCGAAGGCAACCCAACACTCAAACCTCCGAGACCCACAGAGGCCCAGAACTGAAAACGGCTAAAGAGGTCGACGTACGCTTGCGACCCTGCTGGATTCCTCCGGCGACAAAACTGTTGGGGTCCCTGAAGGCCAGCATAGACACATCGTGGCCACTAAGCACCGAGCTGAGGAAATCTCGAGATATGTGGGTGTTACCAGCTGCCAACCCCTGGGCTGCGCGCGTGCGTAAAGGGGTTGCCGTCATGCCGAATCCAGGCGATAAAACGGTCGGTAACGCGAGTCGGTTCGAACCCCTGCGTTAGTTCCCAGTAACGAAAGAGCGAGCTTGGCTTGAAACGCTTAGATGATCGCTGGGAAAAGAAACAAGCGAGTAAAAAGTAGCGCAGCCCAGAGGATGACAGCCTTAAACCTCAGTAATCCGAGAGGGAATTAGACTCCCCTTTTAAAGCTGTCACCCTCGAGCGAGAAAATTAAAAAGGCGTGGCGCAAGCATTTGAGGTAACCCCAAAATTGAGGAATGCGGAGTAGTATTACCAAAAAAGACAGGAGAAACAATATAAGCTGAAACACAGCTGAAACAATGGTAATAAACGGTAATTAACAAATGAATGCCAGGCCAGGGCACAACAGGAACAGCGGGACAACCAGTGAGGATAATTGCAATGGAAAGCAAGATAATACCCAATTAGCGAGACGTACTTGACCAATGCACAATAATTGAAACTGTTGTTATGAACAAGCCAAATAAACCAAGTGTGTACCACGACGTACGCGGAAAGGGGCAACGAACTGCCAAATGAAGAAACAATGAGTCAAATCGATATACGATCTGCACGGGAAGAGCGTAGTAGAAAAATATTTCGCAAAAAGCGCTCACATAACACATGCACTACAATAAAGCATGTCAATAACAGTCGTGAGGGAACAAATAGCCAAACACATCCCATGACTAAAACAAGAAGAGCGGCGTAGAAAAACTCTACCGAGATCGCTCACATAACACAATATCTGGTCATGCACTACAATAAAGCATGCCAATAACAGTAACGAGGGAACAAACAGCCGAACACATCTCATGACTTATACGAGAAGAGCGGCGTAGAGACCGCTCACATATGAACACATGCACTAAAATAAAGCATGCCAATAACAGTAATGAGGGAACAAATAGCCCCACACATCTCATGATTTATACGAGAAGAGCGGCGTAGAAAACTTTCGCCGAGACCGCTCTCACATATGAACACATGCATTACGATAAAGCATGCCAACAACAGCCATGAGGGAACAAATAGCCAAACACATCCCATGACTTATACGAGAAGAGCGGCGTCGAAAAACTTTCGCCGAGACCGCTCACATAACACATGCATTACAATAAGCATGCCAATAACAGCCATGAGGGAACAAATAGCCAAAGACATCTCATGACTTACACACAAGAAGCCGAGAAATGCGAGAACGGCGACAAAATAAAGAAACACGAACAGAAATAGTTTAACACCTGGGTTAGCTTGAGCCGGTGGATGGTCTTCGGTTTGTGCTTGGGGAGCCAAGACGTTCATAAATGGACGCTATGGTGGGTGGAGAACATGCTTGGCCATCATACCACAGACGAGAGGACGACTAGATGTCGAAGGTTTGGCGACCTCGCTCAAATGGTGAGATGATTATGTAGGTTGCGCCTCTTATTCGTACTTGGGTAAGACCGCTGAGAATAGTTGTACGATTCCTCTTCGTTTTTGGTTAATTTGCATTCCAAATATGTCTGATAACGAACGTTCAAGCTGCTCAGATAGTTCTGAGGTATCTCTTAGCCACGTGTACAAACCGTGTGGCGTCACTTCCGGTGAGCCCAGCATTTAATATCTATTACCGTCACGGGCCTAATTTACTTGTTTTGAACGCGCGAAATTTGAACCATGTCTCACCACATTCATCTGAACTTTCCTGGCTAAAAAGTGGATAAAATTAGGTTCCTACATTGAAGGGGAAAACTGTTTCTTTGTTGAAGATAGTTTGTCAAATTGGGAAAATAATAATTTTCATTTCATAGACACTGTAAATACAATCAACAATCGATGTCGTATTGTGGGAGAACTTTTGTCGTAAACAGGCTGGCCTGTAAAAAAAATTTGGGTCAAGTTATTTTCGGATTGGGTTACCTGTTGAGCGCGGGGCCACAGGTAATCCAATCCGGGAA
Organism: Actinernus sp. WN-2022; assembly: GCA_030867875.1. NCBI lineage: Eukaryota > Metazoa > Cnidaria > Anthozoa > Actiniaria > Actinernidae > Actinernus > Actinernus sp. WN-2022. The sequence goes on from JAOWCC010000019.1 coordinate 64,983,484, forward strand.
AAAAACTTGACCGAAAAAAATTACATAAGAGCTGGCAAACAGGCTATAAACAGGCTGAAAACTAGGAGCACATAATGTTCTTGAGTGGTTTTCTCACCTCATCAAGAGTGTACAATCCAGTAAATGTACTTCTGATGCGCTGTAAAGCCTCGGGGTTACACACAAACCTAGCGCAAAAACAAGTGTTTACTTCACACACTTCATATCAAACATGTCGTTTTATATTACAAACCTTTATATTGTCTAATACTAGAATTATTCACTTGGTTGCTATTTAGATATCTGTTAAATAATTCCCTGCAATTTCCTTTTCCTCAATGTATTTGTACAACAGATAGATCTGTGTGTAAATCACTGGGAAAACCCTGGAATTTCCAACACACTATAATAATGTTGCTTTATATTACAAACCTTTATGTTGTCTAATATCTAGAATTGTTCGCTTGCTTGTTATTTAGATATCTGTCAAATAATTCCCTGCAATTTCCTTTTCCACAATGTATTTGTACAACAGATAGATCTGTGTAAATCACTGGGAAAACCCTGGAATTTCCAACACACTATAATTGCCCATATTATGAATGATTTCCATGGTTTTTTTTTGCAGTGAATGTTGTTCTCTCTTTCTTTCCAGCTTTACTGTCACTTCCCTTTATCTTCCGCGTACAATAGTTTTACTAACTGCGGGCTGGGACATTCTTCTCAACCTATTTATATGAACTATTTGGGAGCAGGTCAAAACACATGCCCCAGATAGGGACCCATATTTTTCAACAGACACAGCTATAAGCGCAGGGTATCAACCCCATCCTCCATTTTTGACCATCTAGTTTCCATTCTGGGCGGCCTAGTGGTAATTTTAACACAGAAAATGAAATGATAACGTGAGACAAAGCATGCAGTGCATTTGTTTCTAGATTATGCCTTTTAGTTTTGAAGATATTTAAGAACAAATTATTTTTAATATTGAGTTTTCTCTCCAGAGGAGATGGCTGGCAGCAGCCCCCACCCCACTACCCCAAAATGGGTCCGTCGAGAGGGCATGTGTTTTGACCTGCTCCCTAAGTATCAAGTTGAAGTTGATGTTTCTTGCCTGCTCAAAGTATTTATGGCAAACTACGTTTGACAATGTAGTACAATATGCCGAGGCATCAGTGAATGCAGTAGGGCATATTCTCTGTCTTGAGTCATGTTGGAATATTTGCAACGCGTTCTGCACACTTTCCTAGACTTGTAGCCAAGTAACCAGACATGTAACCAGGAGGCAATTCGATAACATTTTACACTTGTATGTTACAAGTCTGGGTATTGTTTCTATACTTAGTTTAGTAAAATACATATGTAAACGTTTTATCGAATTACTCAAGGGTAAAGTCATGTGATCTGAATTGGGACAACAAAGACACAAGCCAGAGGAGGATCCAGCACTATCCCGGCATGCAGTGCGATTTAAGACACAAGCTACGTCACTTACGTCAGTCTGTTGGCTCCAGCCCTACAAGCACCACACCATTTTGCGGCTTCCATAACCGAGCCAACTTTAGACCAATTTCCATACAATTGTCCTGATCACTTCAATCGCTTAAAGGAAAATTGAGCGATCGAAACGCGGTTTCTATTTGATCGCCGTGATCAATCAGAGCTGAAGGGGAGGAAGTTAAAAAGTGTAATCTGTGATATGAATTGATCGCTTGCAAAGGATAAAGATACAGATTTGTCACATTCCGAACGGCGGTAGACGGGCTTAGTGTAGTGGTGACCTCTGCGCTACACTGCACTGCACGCAAAGGGTTATGAGTTCGAATCTGTGAACTAGCTCTAGGTGACTGAGAACCTGTCGTTTACCCATGAACTCGTCCGATGGTTAGGGTTAGTTTTGTGGCTCGGGTTAGGATGTCAGTAGAATTACAATTATCGTAATTTCAGCGGCCAATAACAATTTACGATAATCGTATTTCTAAACCTCGAGAACACGTTGAATGTAATATGGGATACATTTCGATCGCTTGCAATGCAATATGAGATACATTTCGATCGCTTGCAATGTAATATGGGATACAATTCGATTGCTTGCAATGTGCTATGGGATATATTTAGATCGCTTGAAATGTAATATGGGATACATTTCGATCGACCCATTAAAAAATCTCGATCTCTCACGATCGCGCAGATCCGTGCTATGTTTTCACGTGATCGTTTCAATCACTTGAGCACTTTTTTTGCAGCGATCGGGACAATTATTAGTTATACCATGGCATGAGGGGTATTAGTGATTTAAATTGCCCCGAGAGCCGAGGGAGGATTTGTAAAAGTTTTACAAATCTTTCCGAGGCTCGAGAGGCAATTTAAATCACTAATACCCCGAAATGCCATGGTATAAGTTTGTTATACCATGATCGCCGAGGAACGGAACAAATCTCTGAGAAGTTTAGTTTTCTCTGCCGAAACTAAAGACGTCGCAGTTGAGTTGCTTTCGAAAACGTTTTGTTTAATGCTTGACTGAGCGCCATTGATTGGACGACCGTGGCTTCCCTTGGGGACAAGCGGTTGACTAAATACTCAAAGAGCATTCACGTTTATGGTTTTAAGTATCCCACATGGAAGAAGCGGGCTTGAGAAATGAAGAGAATAACGCGCAGATTGAAATAGCTCATCCCACATGGATTACGTTGACGGGTATAATGAAGGCAGGTCAGTTTGGATTCAGTACTTTTCACCCGGGAGCGCAGGGCTAGTCGTGCCAGAGGGGAGCAGGAGTTGATGCTTTTGACCCTCTCACTTCCAGCCTGCATTCTTTTCTAATTTTCCCTCATTACGCATGCTGGGTAAATTTAGAAATAATTATGCATTGTCTCGAAATTTCCTGTTCCTGCCATCACAAAAGAATCCGAGGCTACCATGGTATAATTACATATATATGGCAATCGGGCTTCAGCAGAACATACATTTTACCCAATCATAGCCCCTCATAGGCTGGCACTGGTCTGCCTGCCCCTCATAGGCTGGCGCTGGTCTGCCTGCCCCTCACTTGTTTGCCAGATTGGATTAGTCACACAGTATAACGTGGTACTTGCTCTAACTTGACATTTCTACATCCTACAATGTATAGTGTGTAGTCCTTACCTCTCCAACACGCCAGGTTCTGCCAGGACCTGTTGGACTTTCTTGGTTCCAACTAACTGCATGGCTGTTGTAGGACATTTGATGGCTAAGGATCTCTCTATCATAAGCCTGGCTGACCATTCCTGTTGGTATAACGTACGGAAATGAGATGTTGGTTGCCATAACTTCACACAATTCAACCAGTCAAGTAATGTAGACGTGAGAGTAGGAGATTTACTGACTGTATGCCCAATTGAAAGCAGTTGAAACAACTACTCATTATGATATGACTTAATTGTTACCTTTTCTTACAATATTAGTTTGTTGTGGACTTGGAGTACTATTTGTTGTATAATAACATCATCTATGTGGCTTCAGCCCAACCGTACTGGCAACACTCTGAGCTGTGATCACTAGACCCATTCAACGTGCCATTTGTTCCCCATTTCAGACCACCAGAGTTTTGTTTTTCGATCTGTATCCCAAGATAAGAATTCGAACACAAAGCACTGAATCATCTACAGAACTGTCACATGGTCTGAAATGGGGGAACAAAATTGCAACCTGAATCGGCCTATTCTGGCACTGACAATAGCCACATAAGTTTTAGACTTGCAGCTAACTACACTTATGAAAGAATTCACAACTTTTTTGGCTTTATTTTTGGCTTTATTCATACTCGTAGCCTTGGCCTCTCACGATTAACCAGGCAAGTTTTGCACGCATGTACCAACCTGTTCAGATGGGTAACAGGAAGGGCTGTAACCAGCACGAAAGTACACAACAGCAACTTCATGTCCATCACTGCAGCATTGAAAAGACATTCAATGTTACTAGACATATTGACCTGGGTATTACCCTGTACTGACTGCACTAACACCTTTAACAGGGACCTTAAGTAACCAGGACGATAACGACTGTGACGACAGCAAGTAGAAAAGTGTTTTCTCCCGAAATTTTGTGTTTACTATTTCCTTTATTTGCTTTTAGGTGCCTTTAATTTCACAATCCCAAATTTTCGAAAAATACGATCAGCATAGAGTTTCATTCAAGCCAAATGATAAACGGTGTGATTTACTTTCTTACATTGTTCTTACAATGTACGTTGTTCCACATTGTATTTTTGCAGAGAATGGTAAAAATGTAGGTGACTGTACCTATTTCAACATGCAGTTGTTGTATTTTGTAATTAAGACTGTTGGTTTATGTCGTCATGGTTGCTACAGGTCCCTACATGTAATACCACAAGGACCACCTGAAGAAAGTGGGTGGGCCCAAGGGAAATTTGCAGACAACCTGCAGGATATTGACACAAGTAATATGAGGTATACGGTGGTAAAAGGTGCGACTCAACTGAGGACTTGACACTGAAATGATACTAATGTACCATTGCCAGAAGTAGCCTCCTCAATTAGCAACTCTATATCGGTCAGTCTCAATCCGGGGTCTGAGAATGAGAAAAGAGGGGGAGAAGCCGTGGGGTAGAGGGAGGGGGGGAGAGAAAGGAGAATGAAAGAGAAGGAAGGAAAATAATATATTTCTTCTCTCCTTCCCAGTCCTCCTCTTTTCCCCTACCCAGTCCTCCTCTTCTCTCCTAGAGTAATGGTTTGCAATAGAAGATTCAGACAAGCGATTCCACAATACCACCATGCCTCTCATTCGCACTGCCTCCAAATTTTATATGAGTTGTGTTTTATTTCCTTAGGAAATAAGTGGAAAGTCAACATTTTTGGGTATGGTTTCAATCATTATAGCTAGCTTTCTGAACATTCAGAAGAGCTGCCATTGATACCTGGGGGATTGCCAGAGACGAACATGAAGAAGTGTGGTTGGACTGCAATCAATCCATGGTTACGATGGGCCCAGTTTGTTCATACTCACACAATCAGTTTCTTATCTTCCTGTAGTTTGCCGATCTTTGATAATGTCGTTAATGACCTTCTGATCATGTGCACCTTTGGCTTCCTGTAGACAACACATTGTATTTATTTGTTTCCTACAAATGGCTAAACTTCTGGTTATCTTCACAACAACTACATGTACATTACACTATGGAATAGAATACAATTTCTATCTGACGATCGATGGGAGTAGAGTAACCAGTCAGTGTTTATTGTTACAAGCTTCACTACTGACGGGCACCTTTATATATTGGTACCTATAAATGTATTCTGTTCTCAGTAACAGGGTTCTGGCTAGGGCTGTGGTTTAAGAGTTGTGGCTATGGCTGTGACTTGTGCCACTGCATGGCACAACAGTTTCAGAAATCATGACTACTTGTACTTGACATTAAGTATTGGGGGTCATTCACTATATTAATTATTCATACATGTATATCATCTCATACCCACGCAGGAAAACGTCTGGTAACAATGGCACCAGAGTGAGGCAATTGTCCCAAAGATCGTAAAACTGGAGTTGGTCGAAAAATGTCTTAGTTTTTGTCACAATGCACTGTTGTGTTCTTTTGTGCCATAATGACATTAATGTTATTTTCCTCCATGACCTGTAGATTGTTCTCTTCTTGTGCCAAGCTGGGTCAACTAGCCTCACTTTGATGCCTTTATGAATAAGGTCATAATAGACCAAATGTCAAATGGTTTATTTGTGCATCAAAGAGGCTTATGATTAAGTATTCCAACAAATTTGAATTGGAATTTAGGTTGGTTTTTGAGGAGGGAAGAAAATCGGAGAACCCGGAGAAAAACCCTTGAAGCAAGGATAAGATACGTGTACATGTACCAACAAACACAACTCTCGTATGACGCCAGGTCTGGGAATTGAACTCCGGATCACAGAGGTGAGAGGAAGTGCTCAAACCCCTTGGCCACCCCTGCAGATGTGTATTTATAATAAAATACATAATATAAATACAACACATGTATGTCATGTGAATTATTGTGTTACTTGTAAGTTTATAAAGATTATTGCCTGTCTATCACTAACCTTTGATGAAGATAGTATTCCACTAGCCTCTGATCAAATGCATTTCTCTCACCATCTGTTATCACCATCATCACCACAGCACTTGTAAACAAGAAAAGCTTATATATTAAATGGCTTTGTCATATCTGTTCTTACTAGCCAAGTCAGCTTTGTATTTTTCATTTAAGGCAAGTAACTTAGGCTTTTGTACACAGAACTCCTTCTAGCTAAAATTAAGTGGCTAAGTGGAACATTTTACAAAATCTACCAGCTAAAGTGGCTAGTGGAAATACAAAATCAAGTATTTTACAGGGTTGCCACAGGTCAGGGAAAAGTCAGGGAATTTTGCATCTGGTCAGGGAAATTCTATTTTTTTTGTCAAAGTCAGGTCAGGTTGCCACCATATAAAAGAGTTAGACAGTGCAGTTGAACCCTGCACGTAGGTAATAATAAAGTGGGTGTGCAATTTAAATAAAGGGACAGTCAGTGTCAACCCAGACAGCTGTTCTTACGATAAAAGTCAGATTGATGAAGGATGATAATCATTTAAGTGGGTGAAAAATACAGCATCACAGATTGTGGAACAAATTCAAATTTCTAACTTTGTAAAATGTATCCTGACTTACCATAGGATGCATGCACCCTAACTTTATTCTTCTGTTCCAAAGTGCTATTTTTGCAGTTTGGTTTTTAATAGAAGAACTTGAAGCTTCGTTACGTATTTGTATTTGACAGTAACCCCTTTATTTTATTTATATTGTTTTACAAAACTGCATGAATCCACATACATGTACAGGGCAAAACACAAACACAGGGTTTTTAATAAGTTTTCACATAGCTGGCACATTCTGTGAAGTAGTCATAGAAATAACTTCAAAACCTCCCCTTTTCATAGTCCTTTCTGTAGAGATCCTTACTTTGTCTGGGTGAAGTAGCTGCCACAAATATCCAGAGTCAGGGTTGTCACTAGAGGGTCAAATAGGGGGCAGTGCCCCCCCCCCCCCCCCCCCCCCACCAAGGAACTGTCCCTGCTCCCCCAATCCCTTTGCTCTCACAACAAGTCCCAATTAAATTTAGTCACTGGATGTCGCTCACTGGGTTACAATATAAATGTGCTCACCCCCAGGGACTCTAACATTTATTTCCCTTTTTTTTTTACTCTACCTCATCTTAATTACAGGCCCCCAAACATTTTTTCCATTTTTCCCCATTTCTGATTGTGCCAGACCTTACCCCCAAAAACAGGTCATACTGACAACCTTGAGCGTAGACAGCACATGTTGCAGACTGCTGCTGGTTCTTACTGAAAACCCTGCATTAAACACGAACTGCACCATTTCTATATTGCCTTTTCTACATGTATTGTCTATTTAACAATTAGACTATGAGCTCAAAGTTTCTATCGGCTGATAGCTGACGAGGAGCGTAGCTCTGAGTCAACTATCAGCCATAGAAACTGAGAGCGAGTAGTCTAATTGTTTTAGTAGAAAGCAACTAGTACAATCTTTAACTGAGACAAGAATATTTTTTGACAATTTGACGACTTGGCATCCATTGTTTTGTTTTTGATAACCAGCTTTTTGCTACTCACTATCTATCACAGAATGTTTAAGGAAGGGAGAGATAAAATCATTGTGTTACAACTTGTGTTTGCGTTTTGGGGGAATTTAATGCATCAGAGATGCAGATCGAGTTAGATGTATCACTGACTCTGACATTGCATTTGCAATCTACATTTAACTACACCACAGACCAGTTACCTGTCTGATCCATAGAACTCCCAAGCTTGTGCCAGTCCTTCTGGAATACCATTTACTGCATCATTGTGTGGCAGCTGTTGATAAGTTGAATAACAATGAAACCCATAATACACCATGTATTATCTGATGTAATACAGGGTTCGACATTGGCACAAGCAAACTGGCAAAATGCGAGTTGATTTAGGGACCATTCATTATTTATGCCTGGGGGGGGGGCTGGCAAGAATGAGGGGGGGGGGGGGGGGGGGGGGGTCATCAAAAATTCAAGAGCATGAGAGGGGGGGTCACAGAAAAAAATGAGCATAGAAGGGGGGGGCTGTCTATATTTTTGGGTGCATTTCCAGGCATCTAAGGGGCCGCAATTTTCAAAATTTTCCCCCATGGGAGCATCCCCAGATCCCCCCCCCCCCCAAGAGAAATACCTTGCTTTATTAAATAGTCACCTAATGCAACCACCATTCAATTGTCTTGCCTAATATTTTGTTTGCCTCATCTTAATTTTGAAACTCCATTAGTAAAAAAATATCATCTAGATCCATCTGAAATTAATTAAAGGTAGGTTTGGGTGCATTTCCAGCGATCTCAGAAACCTTAATTTCAAAACCTGATTGAACCTGATTGTAATATATGCACCGTCGCATAATAAAAGCTTCGAACAGGTTCATGATATGTAAATATATGTTAATTTTGGGTCTCCTTTCTAGGTGTTCCCGTAGATAAGCCGCACCCCCGATTAAAAAAAAAACATTTGGGTGAAAAGCTACGGCTTATCTACGGGTGTTTATGGTAACTTGATCTTGGACGGGCATCGAAATTTCGAAGGATCGACATTTCAAAGAAGCGAATTTTCATATGAATATTCGCAGAGTACCAAACAAAATTTTGCACGATATTTTGCAGAGTGCAGCAAATTTTCATGCTAACCGGTCGCAGAGCACTGTAAACGTTTTAGAAAGCCGCTTGCTTTTTTGGGCTAAATTATTTCCAACTCGTTTACACGGCTTTCCAACTCGTGTACATGGCATAGAAAGTCGTGTAAACAACTTGAAAACCTGTTTATTTTACCCGTTAAAACGGAAAGGCATTATTGCATGTTTTCTGGTGTAAGGTCACATATTGCAATTATATTTACCTCTCGTGAGCCCACTTGAATGTCTTTACCATTAAGTCCCAATACATAACTATATAATATAAAAAGATGTAAAAAATTATCAAGAAACCAGCACTTCAAGATATGGTGTAGTACATCACATGTAATGATGTACATGTACATTGTACCAATCCTTGGTTGGTTGCCTAAAACAAATCACTAAATGCTTGTGAGAAAAGCATTTTATGCTTTCTCTGGTAGTAGTTACATGTACATGTATGTGAAGTTTAAAGTGCCACAACAATCAAATTTTCACATATCAATGTTTTGCATATTCATAAAGTAGAGTTGCTATATTATTACCATTTCAAATCGTTTTCCGATACAAGTCTTATTTTTTGAACTTCGAATATTGAATCTAACGTCTGCCATTACTGGAGGCCATTCCCTTTGTTCAGCTTTACTTATAAATACAAAGGGTTATTCAGCTAAGTGATGTCATACACTCAACACTCGCCTGCACAACACAACGCCTTGGAGGCATATTTCTACTAAAAACGTCTTCACATACACAAGAACAAAGTTATATTTTTTATCTTTGCAAGGTTGGCTACTTTCTTATGCACACTATTTCACGCAACTTGGTTGTCACTTCCACTGAATAATTAGAATAGCTTCCAGTAATGGTGGACAGGATTTTACCGGTAAACTCTGGTCCTAACATTTTGTGGATTAACTAATGCCCATTTGGGAATATTTTTTTACTATTTCGGATAATTTTCTAACACTGATTGACCTATTAATTGACACTGAAACAGTGGCAAATCAAAATCGTAAATTTTCGTAGTAGTGGCACTTTTTAAGGCAAAGATAAATCATATACATGTACTAGCTTTTAATACATGTATATGTATTTCTCAACTATATTTAATTATGTTTACATAGCTTGATATGTGATACAATCACATGCAACATAAACTAACTCAACCTGTTACACAATACAATGTACATACAACTGTACATGCATGTATATAGCCTATATACACCAGTAAATACATTATAGATTTGGATACTCAATATAATTTTGGGTTCTTTATGTTGCTCACCTTCCCAAGTGAGGTAGTTTGCTTCCAAGACCACCAAAAGATGATGCAATGGTGTTGATCTCTACTTGTTTGATTCTTAGTCCATCACAATCATCTGATATCACTGGCTTGTCGCTGTCAATCATGTAATCAGACCTTAGTAATGCCAGGGAGATGGGCTGTAATTATTAAACAGTTTATTATTAATAATCACATTCAACAATATTAATTATTGTACATTAACTCATTAATAATAATTATTCATAATGTTCTGAGCCAATCTGACTGCAGCATTGCATCACATGACTGTTCACCTAATACCAAATCAAGTGTATTTGTTGTGGGGCTGAACATTGATTCAATTTGTTTTGAACCAGTGTACCAGCGATTTCGCCCCCCGTGAATGCACCCCCCAAAATCGCTAGTGAATTCGCCCCCCCTTCCTCGCCTCCCTCTAGCGATTTTGCCCTCCCTCCTCCAACCTTTTTAAAGGTTATGAATACGGTGTACATGTGTTTTCATTCTTATTATTACTATAATGTATTGGACGTGGAGAATAGTAATGCAGAAAGCTATCATGCAGTAATTAATGTGTAAGGCATGCAAATCCCAATTCAATTCTATTTTAAAATTCATGCTTCACTTTTCTTCAACAAAATTTGTGTTGGTAGCTACGGTAAATGCTGATTTGTGCGAACAGTGCAACAAGAAACTGGCTCGACAAGAGATTCTCAGCAATCCACCTACAATCTTCGTCAATCTTCGAATGATTAGTAAGTGTTGTTAGTATTTCTTGCCTGAAGCCAACATGTAGATGATGTAATTATTGTGGATACTTAAAGGTTTTGATAACCTGTAAATCCGCCTCCTTTGAAAAGTGTCACGATTAGTATTCATGCCCAAGTTTTGAAAATGTGTCAGGCGGACAAGAAATCAAGATGTGACAGAAGTAGAAGTCCGTGAATAATCCGCTTGCATTGGCATATTTGCACGATATCTCGAGCCGAAATTTGCTTTAAAACTATATTTCAATATTATATGGTTAGGTTTGATGTTATATTTTTATAAAGCAGCATTCTATTTATTTCAATCGGAAGGGAAATTTGCAGCGGCGCGTGACATAGCGTGATTTTGCCATTGTCTATAACAACCAATCAGAATCGTGACACGTACTGCTCCTTTAACTAGTGTGAGTGACATTACTTCCCTCATACCAATAACTCGTTTCTGCACTTGTGTACATCCATGAGTTAAAAATGTAATATTTTTTTATGTACACTCCTAAAGCCAAGGCATGTGGGGTGCTATAGTCTGAGATCCAATGATTATGATCTACTACTCATTCCTTCGAATACCTGCAAGACACTGGGTGATAGGGCCTTAATTGCAAAGGCAGGACCCATCCTTTGGAACAATCTTCCTCTCAATGTAGAATATTTATAGTTCTTAGTGCTTTAAAAATTTATATATTATTATTATTATTAAACAGTATTCAATTTAATCTTTCACAATAATGTCAATTTACTTACCTGTGAAATCCCTTCTTTCCTTGTTTGCTCATAGATATCATAAATTCGACCAGTAAACTTGTCTACAGTAATAGTGCTGCAATTGAATAAACAAAAATTGATATAAGTTTAGTGATTACTCAGCTTCTGATTCCACATGCATCAGTTTTTGAGGAAGATTGTCATCACACAATGTCCTGTTGTTGAATAACAGGATTGTGGCCACATGGATGATGTTAACAGTTTACGTACAAACTGTAATAGCCCACTTTCAATAGTGCGATGCTTGGTTCCACAACAAATAAATAAAATTAATTAGTTCTACATGTAATAATAATAATATTCTTTATTTAAAGAGGGTAACACCAAAAGCAAAGCTTACAAACTTGTGGCCCTCAACTACTAATTTAAATACAAAACATAATTTTACATATAGCTAGCAAATATGGTAAATTATACTATATGCATAAGAATTTTGATTAAAACCAGAACAACAATAAATTGTGCACCAGCCTTCTAGATTCAACCAATCAGATTGGAGAATTATTCCCATTCATGGACAAACGGGAATTTCAAAAACACAGGGTCTTGTCGCAGGCTCTCCTTTCTCTTTCTCCCTCTTCCCCCTCCTCTCTCCCACCACAGGAACCCCAAATCAACCAGAGCCTGCAAGCAGGCTACTTTAAAACTACAAAATGTACTGGCACTTTTAGCAGCACAAGTAAATTATTGTTGTTGTTGCAGTATATATTATTTTATTAAATTACTCACTACATGTTGGCATTGGACCAATTATATGTATGTATATTAAATGGTTAAAGACTACAAATAGACAAAAATAGCTGGGCAGGGCGTGAACGACAACATAACCCATAATCGTTACATGAACTGATGAAGCAAATTGTGCTACCATATTTTTTTGGCTGGAGTACAGTACGTTATACATAATTGTCCATAAAATATAAAATATGGACAAAATGGTTGGCCGAAATGGTTTCTACACTACTGTAAGGGACCATTCATTTTTTAGAAGGGGGGGAGGGCCGGAGGAATCCAGGGGGGGGCCATTAAATATTTACTCAGTCAAAAAGGGGGGGTCATCGTATTTTTCACACTACATAGAGGGGGGGTCAAGACATTTTTACTAACTTGCTCTACCAGTATTTAGCTGACATAAAACGTTTAACCAGGGCTCGAAATTAAGAAAAAAAAGGAGGCGTAATTTTACGCCCAGCTTAAACATTTTAGGCGTAATTCTCCAAAATTTAGGCATAATTTTACGCCTAAGTGGAAAACGTTAGGCGTAAAATGTAAAAATCTAGGCGTATTTACGCCTGTATCGGGCGCAATTTCGAGCCCTGTTAACTGGTTGGCACCTGTAAACAGACACGTCTGCCCTCTAGCTCATAGCTTTAATGTATCATTTTGTACTCAAAATACTACTCTCAAAGTCCAGTGGTTGTTTGCGGCTGCCATAAATTTCCTCTCAAGAGGATTTTACACAATGTACTTAGGAGTCAAAATACCTTGTAACTAATGCAACAGTAACTAGCTGCAGCTGAAACAAACTACAGTTTTAAGAAAACAACTATATTTATGCTGTGTCACTGTCACTGTCACCATTGCTGTGACTGTCACTGTCACTGTCATAACATGAGGTTAATACACCTGCTGGTAGGAAATCGGAAATACGAGCTTTTGCATCCTCAGTGAATCGTTCATCTGCTTTGAGTGTTTCTCGCAATACCTTGGTCTCTCTTTCTGACAAACTCTCCACTGCTTCTATGACAATATATTTTGCCTCTACACGCATATCCGTAACAATAGCTTCCTCTTCTCCTTTGTACAGCCTTGGTACTACTTTTTGGAGCACTCTTGCCTTTGCATTTTCAAACCTTGATTTCTTCCGTTGGTTAGCTTTCCTTTTATTTTGCTTTCTCTTTCGATATTTTGATGTTGCTGGCTTGCTCACCAAGCCCTTGAATGTGCTTCTCAGCTCATTTAGCTTTTCAGCAATTTGAGCCATTAATGTTGAAATTTCTTGATCTATTTCATTAAGCTTTTTTATGGTAGCAGCATTGAAGTCGTGGTGAACTGACTTTCCAGAGAAAAGCCGTCTACCCGGCTCTTATCAAAAAGACTTTGATCAAAGGCTACTAATTCGTCCTGGAGCTTATTTACTTCAGACCTCATGCAAGTGAGCTGAGTCACATGTTGTGATAAATTTGTCACATCATTAGGCCTTGGAACATATGATGCTGTAAAATACCTCCCATCAATCAGGAGAGCTAAAAAAGCTCAAGGTTTGTGAGCTTGACAAGTATATAATTCACCACGGCTTGCCAAAGAGAAAGATGTCGAAATTGGAAAAACTTAATGTTCTGTCAGCTCACATAAGCAAAGGCATATGCGAAAGAATTATAACAAATGCTCGTGAGACGTCAGTAGTGCAAGACTCTGACTTGCAGCCAGAAGATGGGAACAGTGAGGGTTCTGAAAGTGACTATAGTGAAGATGACGTACTGCTTGAATTTGGTGAAACAAGTGACTCAGATGAAGATGATTCAGATGAAAATGGAGATGAGGAGAAAGAGGACCAGCCTCCAGAAGCAGCAGCAAATGATGGAGTAAACCGTTACGGTAGAAGAGTCGGCCATTGGAAGTCACGTTATTCTACATTGTAGTTGATAGAGGTGTGCTTGTGCCCATGTCCAAGAAATATATACTTTATTTGGGTTACCATGCATTCAGCAGTGGATTTACTTGTTGAGGGGAAGTTCATAAGGGATGGGGAGGGGGGGGGGTCAAAAAAAAAATCACCAACTACCGAGGGGAGGGTCACTTTTTCTATGCAAAAAAATAGGGGGGGCTGAAAGATTTTACATTACTGCTTATAGGGATTCCTCCGGCCCTCCCCCCCTTCTAAAAAATGAATGGTCCCTAATTAAGGCATACATTCTTGTGTCTCTTTTTATCTAATAGACATTCATAATTAAATGTTGTTTCTCGGGTTTGTAAAATAACACTATCAGCTTCTAGTTCTACTTAATTTTATACCTTTGCAAAGCCTTGTTCAGGAAATCGTGATCCAGGCTAATTCTATGCACAAGCTGATTAAAGTCCCTCTGTACGTCTTTCGCTTGGTTAAAAAGTCTTCGTGGAAAAGGTGTAGGGAAAAGCATAAACGGAGCATGTTCTATCTTATCTGCAGAGTGTTTAGCTCGATATATAACTCCACTGCTCGCAGCAAAATCTGTTGCACATTCCGCAAGTCTTTGCACTTCTTCAGTCGAGAGTCCTTCGATCCCAAATTGACGGTTTGTGTCCATACTTTTCCTACCTGAACGACGAAGTAAAATTCAAAACACTTGGCTCGCCTCAAGTATTATATGAGATGAAACTTTCTATGATCTAATATACTACCGTCTTTACATCACCGACATGAACACATGCCCGCATTGAAAAACAAAATACGAGGGGGTACTGGGTAGTGTAGTATTTAAGATTCATTCAATTAAATTTATCAAAGATAATGTAACTGAAAAAATATTCTGAAATGAAGTAATTATTGTGAAAATTAAGCACTGATTCCTAGTCTTGATCACATCTCAGTTCTTATTTGAAAGTAGATACCGTGTTACGACTGTTGTTATTACCCCTCCCCTGTAAAATGCAAAAGTGACTGCGTTGCATGCCACCTGCAATGTCAATCGATAAATGATTAATCAAACTAACAGGCTAAAGACGGAGCTTTGTGCCGAGCTAAAATCGATTTAGCAAAGATTTCACGATATTTGTGTTGCTTTTTTTATACATCGACTCAGGAACATCTGCATTTTCAGTATTTCGAAAATGTTTTTGAATATTCGAGTGTTAATCCAAAGCGAAACTTTAAACAAAATCTTCTCTCGTCAGGGCTTAGACCACAGGCCGCCCAAGTTCTGACTATGTATATCGAAGTTCTTCCGATATTAAACTCGGAATAATATAGGTAAATTCATTGCCTGACGAGGGAATTCACGCGAAAAACCGATATCACACGAATCGGGCAATGAATTTTCTTTGAATCCCATTGCATTTAGTGATTTACGAAAATAAATAAAGAATATAGTCAGTTCAGTTGAAAGTTGCTGAAATTCCCGCCACGCACCAGGAACCCAATGCGCGGTAATAATAGGAATCAAGCTAAAATTAGACTGAAACTCACACGAGGTTCAACTAAACTGCAGTCGTTGCTCACAAAAGTTTGGTTTCTGCTTGTTTTATTTTTGTTTATGCATGAAAACACCTGTATTTTATCTAGGTACACTTAATTTCGATCTAATCTTTACCAAGAAAGCGAAAGTGCATTAGCTGGAGACAAAATTGTGAATGTTTGTGAAAGATTTAGAAAACCGGCGGCCTGTTGAAAGTGAAAATCTAAAACCTGACAAACCGAAGATCTGCTGCACAAGTATACGCACAAACTTGTAAGTATTTAGTGTTCCTTACTTTATAAGCAAATTACCAAATATTAATGCTCAAGTCTGTCTCACAACTGAATAAGCCTGTTTTTAAACTGTTGAATGTTACTTGTGTTCAGTCCACTCGTTTCCAAAGTTTTCCTTCTACCACGATTTTAGTACCGTTCTGTAGCCGTGCTTTTCGCCTGTTTTTACTGTTTTCAGTCATTTAGCTTCTCTACATGAATTATATCAGCAAATCCACGAAGCCCCAGCTTTTCCGTTCAAAATCACACATTTTTGCTGCAGTTGTTTTTGTCGGTTTGTACAGGTCCGCAAATGATCCCAGCCCGCAAATGATCCCGCTCCGCAAATGATCCCGCTCCGCGGAAATGATCCCAGGCCCGCAAATGATCCCTAATGGGGACCGAAAATGATCCCGTGAAAAAAACATGGAATGGCAGGGATTTTTGCCGCTGGATAGTGGATCTAAAGTACGAATGAAAGACTGAAATGAAGAACAGATTTTAATAATGATGTAATGATTTTTAACCATTGGCTCCGGCAGGGAACTCCCTTTGAAACATGTCCATCAAAATCTCCATGACGTCGTCACGCTATCGGCCTATTCCAGGATCACACATGTCCATAAAAATCGTATGTCATCAGCCTTCGCAGTGTCTTTAATAGCCCACTTCCACGATATGCTTTACTATTTCAATAACCACGTGGCCCCGTGCTAAATTAAATTAATTCTTTTCGCAGAGAAACGAATGAATTTAATTTAGCACGGAGCCTCGTATTAAAACCTTTGTGCGTGATCATGACAAGTAAAGCATATCGCTGAAGTAGGCTATTAACACTCGTGAACAAGGCACGATTATGCTCGCTCCTGGCTGTTACGCTTGTTATTGTTTCTTTGTGTGTTGTAAATAGGAGTCAGAATAATTGACCCGACGATTAAAAAAAGGCTAACCGGTTTCTGGTAATAAGAACGGTCGACGAAGGACTCGGGATTAAGAACTCTGAGGAACTCGGGATTAAGTTAAAAAAAACTAAAACAAATCTAATTGCTTTTTCTTTTTTCCAAAGCAAATAATTTTCTTTTTTCGCCAATTTTTTTTTTTCTGTTTGATAAAATGACTCGGGTTAAAAAAAATTGAATGGGCCAAACAAGCCACCATACTACGGGTTATTTATTCTTTACCGCTTTAATTCCTTTAATTTTAACATTGAGTCAGTATACTCCCGATTAAGAAAAACTATAAAACTCGGGATTATTAACAAAAAACATCAAAAAATTAATCAATTAATCCAGGATTTGAAAAAGAAAGGAAATTGGTCCGGTTACGAGCCACCGAAGAGGGTACCGTTTGTATAAAAAAGAAAACTAACTTTATGCGAATATTTTGATTTCTAAAACATTGAATCCAACGACCAGATTCCATGCCATTCCACATTTTTTCGCGGTATCATATGTGGTCCCCAGTGGGAATCATTTGCGAGCCGGGATCACTTGCGGTCCATTTTTGGGATCATTTGTGGACCTGTACAGATCCACATAAAGCGGCAAAAATCCATGCCATTCCATGTTTTTTCACGGGATAATTTGCGGTCCCATTGGGGAGCATTTGCGGAGCGGGATCATTTGCGGTCCATTTTAGGGATCATTTGCGGGACTGGGATCATTTGCGGGCCGGGATCATTTGCGGACCTGTACAGCTTCCGCGCCTCGGATCAGAGTCGGTTTCTTCTTGTTCAGTCGAGCGCCAAAACATATAATTTCTCGTGAAAAACGGAATAAAAGGTATATAATTTTCACGTTCTTTGACTACTGTTAACTTTGTGAATATCCAGGTTTGTAATTTGTAACATGATTTTTCTCTGTTCGCGATAATAAAAATAAACAAAATATTTACGCGCGGGCTTCCTGTACATCGTTGAATACAGCTTTTCAAACCATTGAATTCCACAAAATATTAAACGCTTCGTTAGCAAATCAGCGCGTGATTTGAGTCGTAATACAGGGTAAGAAGTCTTGAGTCATAAGCGCTCTGGTTAGAGGGGTAATACGCTTATGACTCAATACTTCCATAAAACACCGACAAAACAATTTCAAGTAAGCCTTCTTCCTTTATTTACATTGTATTACAGAAGATCTGTAACTAAATTTACGTTATTATTCCGAGTAATCGGAAGAACTCCCATACAAACCTTGTAATTCACTGCTTCGATATACAGAGTGAGAACTTGGGCGGCCTGTACTTAGACCTGAATATATAACACCTCAATGGCAAGGACAAGTATTTTGGGAAAGATAGTAGGAAATCGGGAGGGACCACAGACGAAATGATAATTTTGGGAACGGTACTCTTAAATTTTGGGACCGGCCCGCGCGCCCAAATTTAAGTGCTGTGTTCATGCCCAACATGCTTGTCCGCTTAATTCGGGCCTTTCTGATTATAGTAACCTATTCGTACATTGCCTTAGATTATCGTGCCATAAATTAAATACGCTTTTTAGTCTTTTTGATCTAGTAAATTATTTTTATAGTTTTTAGGATAGTTTTCGTAGTTTTAGTTATTTAATTATTTGCTCAGGAAGAGTATGCAAATGTGGGCAAACGTGAATAAATAAAGATTCTATCCATCTTAACTTAGTAAAGAGCTATGTTATTGTGTTTGTTTGTGACTAATAAAATAGTAATTGGAGTGCTTTTTAAAAATATATCATTTATACGAATATGGCCAACTGCCAGCCCTTCTAGCTTGGTATTTTGTCTTCGTATTTTTTAGGGGTTGTCCAAGCGAAATTCATTTTTCAGGGTGATTTTTAGACCATAAGGTACATTCTAGGGTGGGATCAGTCACGGTTTGGTATTTTTTTAGGGTATTTTTCGAGGTTTTCCGACGGTCACCCCTACCCTTTTTACCTTGAAGAACTCCCCTCCCCCACCCCTCCCCCCCCCCCCCCCCACCCCGAGCCAAGTTTCCAAACCAGAGTAATACTTAATTGAAAAAGGGCATTGAAAAAAGGTATTTAGGTATTTACAAGGCCACTCTGAAAGACACTTCGAGGCCGACCATAACTAATCAATAATAATGATGAACTGGACGAAAGTGGTGTACAGTATTCTTGCTTTTGGTGTTAGAAACAGTTTTATTCTTGTGAGGAGGGAAGCGAGGACGCCGATAGCCTGATTTTCAGACGGTAATAGGTCGTCCGCTCACTTCCTCCGGCTTCCTCCCCAAATCAGGCTAGGACGCCGGAGGTACAGTGACTCGATTTGGTTCTGTTTCTGCTTCAATAATTCACAGAAACTTAACTGCTGCATCTAAGTGCCATAGATTGTTGAAACGCTCAATGCCTTGGTACAACTTTTATTATTCAGTGCAGTGTGGTTTGGGAGGGATTTGACATTTTCTCCCAAAACACCACGTTTGGTCAAAAACATCAAGTATCTGCCCTGTCTTCCTTATGTTTCCTCTATAAATAACCCTGGGCAGGCAGCATATGTCAAAATCCCCACCCTCGGGGTAGCCCTGTCTGTCTGTCAAATCCCCACCCTTGACCCCCCCCCCCCCCCCCCCGGGCTTAACATTGATAGGTGCATTACTATTACCCTCGGGTTCAACATTGATAGGTGCATTACCATTACACACTGTTGAGGAGGTCAAATTAGGGATTTTTGATTGTCAATGGCTGTTTACCGCCGAGTTCTCTCCTGAAATACGCTCAAGATCAGGAGCCCATGGGCTCCTGTCAAGATTTAATATATACAATTGGGAAGTCAAACCAATTTATGGGCTCTTGGCTTTACTAAGACTTCAACTAAAGAGTCGCAAAAGCTGGAAGTGAACATGCACTATCCTTTGTCGGTCATACCCGGATGACACCACAGGGTGACCACACCAACAATAACTATTACAATGTTGCATCTCTCCTCTAAGATAAGAGCTGCACGGATAAACAACAAGTTATGGTATACTTGGATGGCCTAATTACCTTAAAGTGGCTAAATTAAACGTACCTTGTTAAACAGTGCGAGTGTCGTGGCTTACTAAACCACTACAGAACTAAACAAGACTGTTTAAGTAACCACTATTAGTAACCATTGTTACCCTGATCAGTCAATTACTCCTTGTATCGTGCTGGGACCCGAATGACCCTGCCGCTGACCCTGCTAATGGTAGGTGGCACATCTGATTTGGATTCTAGTCCCATAGTGGCTTGTGTCGCACCGTCCTATCCCCTCTGATCGAAATCAGTTCATGTGTGTGAAAAATGAAAAATCGTCTAACCTTGAGCTTGTGTGTGGCGTCCCTCAGGATCAGTGCTTGGTCCAGTCCTTGGTCCAGTCCTGTATTTGTTGTATACATCACCCCTTGGTGACATAGTCAGGCAGCACAACATGTCCTACCATTTCTATGCTGATGACACCCAGTTTTATATTTCCTTCCAACCGTCAGCAGTGGGAGAACCTGGTTATTGAAGGACCTTGATTGAGTCATGCATTCATGATATTGAACTTTGGATGACGTTGAATAAGCTAAAGTTGAACAACGACAAAACGGAGCTTCTGGTATTGAATGCTCGTCACCGCCTACAGCCTTCCATCGATTCCATCCATGTTGGCACCGAACTGATCAATGCATCGAAATCAGCAAGAAACATTGGTGTTTTGTTTGACAATACTGTTTCTATGGATCAGCAAGTGAGAGCTATCTGCGAAACTGCTTTTTACCACATTAGGATGCGATGTGACCAAACCTGAGAGCCAGCCACCGTAGTTGGAGAGTCCGGCCAAGTTCGTATATGTAATTAGAAGTAATATTAAACCGAGAATTCAGGAGGAAAGGGAGGGACATTCTTAAGACATAATTTGGAAGTTACAAAAGCATGAATGAGAATTTGGCAAGTATCGAAAGAAACTTTCCTAATACGGGCAATATTCCTAATGGCATCTCCTGGGCTCAATGGGCTGTTTGTTTTGTTTTATTTTCTATGCTTCCCGGCTGTATTTCCTTATTATCATATGCCATGGGTTTCAGCATGCCGCCATGCCGTAATCAATGTTCTAGCACGACGCGTACGCCCCAACAGCAACTGCATTGGCGACAAACCGACTCCTGGAATTGGAGTATTTCTCAGATTCAGAATGGCTATAAGTAAGGATCTACGTATTTCTCTTGGGAAAGTATGAAAATGTCTGCAGCTATAGGGACTACCAGGGTCTATCAGGTACTTCATGTGGTATAAGTGGCTCCTTTACCTGACTGCTTCGGTATTTGTTGCATATTTCACACCCGGGGGGGGACTCCCTTATGTGAGGGGTACATGGATGCTCGTCGTACCTTTTAGGGGTCAAAATCAGGAGTTTGGTACCACTTAGGGTATCCACCATCAAACACAGACATTTCTATGTAAAGCGGTACCTTTTAGGTGTCGGGTGTCAATTGAACAAAAAAATCTGTTATCAATTTACATTTTTATTATCTTTTAGGGGTCAAAATAAGCTTGAGCCACGCCCATTTTAGTACCTCTTAGGGGTCAAATCAAAAATGTCCGACGAGCATCCCTACCCTTTTATATGGGAGTCCCCCCCCCCGGGATTTCACATTTGGCCACTCTTTCTTGAATCTGTCTGCTTATGCCAGGCCAAAAGAGGCTTTCTCTGGCACTGTCTAGACATTTTTCCGTTCCCAAATGGCTACTATGTATCTTGTCCAGCATCTCCTGACGTAGGCTAGTGGGTGTGATGAGTCGATCTCCCTTTAGTAAGAACCCGTAACAGATGCACAACTCATCTTTACAGTTCCAGCTAGTAATCTTGTAAATCTGGATCTAAGCTTGCAGACCTTTTCTCTGGTCATCCAGCCAAGACTACATTCTTCACCTTAGATAAGACAGTATTGGCATCTGTCTCCCTCTTGAACTCATCCGACTTCTCTTTGGATATCTCTACAAATAAGTGTACTGAATTTCAAACTCGTCTCCGAATGTGCTCGATTCTTGATGACTAAGGGTGTCGGCAATGTACAATTCCTTGCCTGTGATATACTGGACTGTCAAATCATAATGCTGTACTCTGAGCATCATGCTCTGCAAGCGCTGGGGAGCCTTGGGTAATGGCTTTTTAAACATACTTTCCAGTGGTTCGTGGTCTGTTTCCACTGACCTTAATTATTTCCGTAGATGAACTGATGGAATTTGTTGGTGCCATGAACAACAGCCAATATTTCCTTTTCGATGTGTGCATAATTCGTTCAGCACTATTTAAGGCTCTTGATCGACGCATACGCAACTGGCTGATTACAATACAATACAATACAATACAATACAATACAATACAATACAATACAATACTGATTCGCTTGCAGCAGGCAATTATAAGCCCCAAGACCTTCTAAGGATGCATCCACAGACACAGTAACATTTGCATTGATGTCAAAATTCTTCAAGACAGGCGCTTGGGTGATCAATTTGATCAGTTCGTTGTACGCTTGTTGTTGCCTATCTGTCCAGTGCCACTCCACAGATTTCATCCAACAATTCTCTGATAAGTTTGTTGATGCTTTCTAAGTCTGGGATGAACTTATTCAAGTAATTAACCATACCCATACCCAAGCCACTGTTTCCAAATACATGCAGGAACACCCAACGAACTGTTCTGCAAAATAACTGTTCTTCTGGGCCACTCGGCTGGCAAATTCTGCACTTTGGAATTTCTTGGCTGGCAAATTCTGCAGTCTGATACTAAATAATAATATAACGGAGCGATATTTCTCAGCTGGCAAATTCTGCACGTACCTGTTGTTTCACAGGTTTTTAAAAATACCGAATTCTGCAGGTTAGCTCAGGTTTTTATTCTTAAAATAAAAATATAGCGTTCTATATTTCAAAAAAATATTTTTGCTGCTGGCAAATTCTGCACTTAAATATTTCAGCTGGGAAATTTAGAAATTCTTCATGAACTTTAGGCTGGCTGGCGCTGCAGAACAGCTGTTCGTCTGCCAGCTGAAAAACAATTCCCTTAAATATGTTTAAATACATCTGATTTGTTATAAAAACATCAGAATGTTTGTTTTTATGAAGTTTTACCGTTGGGTGTTCCTGTGTCCCACATATGTGACTTCAGTCCTCTTGGTTAAACTTGCACTTATTCCTATTGAGCCTTAAATCATTCTCTGCTGCTCTCTCTAGTCTCCTGTCGTGCTCTTCTTTGTTCTTGCCCCACACAAGTAGATCATCCACGATCACCTAACAACCGTCCAGGTCTTCAAATATCTGAGCCATTGTCCTTTGGAAAACGTTTGGGGCTGATGCAATGCCAAATGGTAACCTTTCAAATTTATATCTTCCAAAGGGAGTATTGAACGTTGTAAACCATGTGCTTTTCTCAGCTAGCTTGACTGATCTGAAAGAACCCAGATGTGGCATCTAGAGTTGAGAAGATTGTTGCTTCATTTTGGTTCGTTGCAACTTCTTCCACAGTTTTTAAGGGATATTGTTGTATTTCCTTGTGGTTCACTTCGACACTCTCTCATTCGATGAAGTGTAATCTCTGGATTAATTGCATCCCACTGCTGCGTTTTAATCCTACACTGGTATAACATCTGTGCATGTCAACAATCTGTACTTCTATGTATCCTTGTACTCTACAGCAATATCAGCCTTGCCAAGTGTTTTAATCTCCATGTCCTGAGTAAGAGACTATAGTTTTGATCCAGCTTTACTGCTACAGTTAATTCCAGTTTCCTACGCGCACAAACTTTTGGTAATCACATTACATTGTGCCCCAGTGTCAATCTTGAAGGGTACTGTCTGGTCATTGATCTTTAGTTTTCTCTCAAACTCATGAATAATTAATGAGAATATTACAAAGAAAATCACAAGCGTGAAGGAGTTTGGATATGTGATGAAACACTTGCATAACCTATCCAACTTTCTTCTCTGTTTTCTCTTCACTGGTAAATTTGTTGGAGAAGCAATATACAACACTGTCAGCCGTGTTTCATCACATATCCAAACACCTCGAACTGAGTTTAAAAAACTCCGCTTCGCGTCGTTTTTCAAGTTCAGTTCTCAGTGTTTGGATATGTGATGAAACACGGCTGACAGTGTTGTATATATTACTTACAAACCAATCTTAGTCGCTGGACTGACCATCACTCACAGTGCCGATAAGGAATGGTTGATCTGAGTTTGACTCGGCTTCATCACAATAGGTCCCCTTCTAGCTGAATGATCTCAGTTGTTAAACCGTTGTACCGGCGGAAAACTGTTACCCGATGGTTGCGAATGCTGCGTTTGTCGAGGGATAGTCATCTGAGCTCGTGGTATTTCATCATTACCGGCTTAAAGGAGGGTCCTGCGTTTGTCGAGGGGTATCCGGCTTACGCGGTTGATGATCGCGAAGCGGGGTAGTTGTCTCTGCGACTTGCAGTATTTGTTCGTGGCTACTTTAATCGGGGTTCTTGCGTCTGTCGAGGGGGCCACGATGACCGTTACGGCTATGAAGCGTTTTTGGAATTCGTGGAAGAACAAAGAGATTTTAACGAAAACAATGAACAGAGTATCACCAGACTAAGTTTACAAATCAATGAACAAGCAGTAGAATTAAGACATCTAAGTTCGGGTTAAAGGGAGAATTGCGGAACAACACATTTAACACTGATCCGGCGTAACCTATATCTACTCAAAGCCGATATCCTTTCCAAATGAATGCGAATTTGGGACTTAACGGATCTGAATTAAGAAAGATAAAAGAAGCCATAAAGAATCAAGAAGAATTTACGAATCATAACAACAAGAACAAGAAGTTTTATTTCACTCTAAATAGTAAAATTACATTCGTTTTGATAAGATACAATAGAAAGAGTTGGAAAGTTCTGAAAAGAACCACGTACACGGCTATCGAGTCAGAACTACCTTATTTGGGTCAGGTAATATCATTAGAGCAACTATTCAGGGAAAATGTGGAACTTAACGAGCCGGAGATTACTCACGAGTATAATGTCGAAGTCTCAAACTCTTTCACGGTCATGGGCGAAACAGAGCCGATATTGTTCAGCAGGCAGTCAAGATCAAGTAATCACGACTTGAAATACATTACCGAATCCAGAGACGAATACATTTTTAATTACTTCTGTCACGGCTGAGTCTTCAAAATTTTCATTCGCGGTGTTTTCTCCATATCGAGTTAACTGTGAGCTCGCACTCGCGTTAGTTTCACTGTGAATCACATCACACCACACCGACAGTGTTCAGTTTTTTGCAATCGCCTGCTCGTCCTACACGTTCGACCGCCATCGAGTTATGGCTCTATCAATTCCAAACCTGTCCATCCATTTGCCCTCCCCTCCCCCCCGGGCATTTGACATTTTGGAATCCAAATGCACCGTACCAAATGCCCCACCGTGGGGCTTTGGTACGGATGCAAATCTCATAAAATTCGCTATTTTTACTCTAGCTCTTTTATATACAATTCCCCACCCCGCCGACAAGTTTGGAATTGATAGAGCCATTATACACAGATACTGGAATTGACCAGAACCACCATAAATAGAATTGGGTGTGGATATTTATTTACCGAGCGAACGCAGTCACCCTGAGAAATACGTGAAAAAAAGTCAACTTGAAATATCGAAAACAATTACTATTCAGATCGTCAAGAAGAAAAACGAAGGACTGTCAAAAGGAGAAGAGAGAAAATTGAATTAGACCTGACTCGAAAAAAACCCGGAATGACCAGGAAAACAAACGCAAAATGTTGGTATGACATCATCAGAAAATTGTGAAACACTGTAAAAATAGAATAATTTAGGTTTTGAAATTGGGACAATGGGATTCCCTGGGCATTTCTCTCTCCGGCCAATCGGAAGGGGTTAGAGTCAAAGTCGGAATGGCTTGCATATTGCTAAAGCAAACCGTAAAATCATAAGGCAAATAAAATCCTCCAAGCATAACCCAATCCGTGGTCCAATCTGCTTTTATAGTATTTCAGAAATAATTTTTAATATTTTCAGATAACAAATTGCAGTGATTGCTCATATATGCATTCACTAATATACTAATAATATTATTACAGTCATGAACAGACAATATTTAGCTTAATTAGTGAAGTTTTTTAATTAATATTAATCTCAATCACGTTTTACATTTGTTTCGAATTTATAATTACAAGGAGGGCGAGTAAATGTAGGGTGGATAAATGTAGGAGGTCATAATGTTCCGAATGGCTTAGAGAATTACAATTATCCTTCAAAGTAAGTGTACCTCTTGTCTAATTTCAAATTACCTCGTAAGGCGTATGATTTGTGTCAGGCATGTGATTTGTCCATGTGATGGACGAAAAGCAAACGGGACAACTTCAATGTGTGTTCTCTTACTCTATGACATCTGGCATTTCCTAGAAAATATATAGCAGGTTTTTTTACTCCATAATATTGGTGACGCATACATATAAACAATAACTACATGTGGTGTTGATATATTCACTGATATTTCCATGAAAGTTCTATATAACCTATATCGGGTTATTAATTCGTGCAGCCCCCACACTTGTGATAATTTATTTATTAATTTTTGTATGTATGTAAAGTTGTTTTAAGAAGAATAACGAAAATCTGAAATCCGAGGTTATCTGTTATGAAAACTGAGAGATAATGTCCGAGGACAAAATATTAGTTCACATTTCAACGTCACGAAGTAGGTTATTGTCTTAATAATCCTTCAAATATTTCATTTTACGGGAGCCCTTGTGTGCCCTCCAAGATTGGGTTGTAACTCAATAGTCCGGTTAAGCGTCAAAGACTGAGACAAATATTACTTCTTTTTTTTCTCTTTTTTTTTTTAACATTTTTTTTTTTAACAAATATTACTTGAATGGTTTCCGTCGAGTCGGTTTTCGAATTACACTGTTGCTTACCGTTACATGCAAACTTATACCCACAATCCATTTCGGTTTTAGAATATACAGTTAACAATTATTCAACGAAGTGGAGGTGAATATTGGTGGATATTTACCGAGCCACTTTGGCGAGGTACATATCCACCACTATTCATTCGCCGACACTGAGGTGAATAATTATTTTAGTATATACCACACAGGTGAATTATGGCCAGCACCAAATAATTATTCTATTTTCTGTCAAATGGACAAAAACTCGCGCGAGGTGATCGCTGCTTCGCTCGGAGGTGAATATCAAATCATATTCACTGTTTGAGTATCCAATCAGAGCGCGCGAAAAGTGATATTCACTGGTGTGGTATATACTACTATCCTTTATAAAATAGTTTCGATAGTACGCGCGCTCTGATTGGTTGTAAACCGTGTTTCTACAACTCTATAGAAACATAGACAGTTGAGCGCGCGCTTGAGCTAGTTGTGAGAATTTACGTTTTGGTTATCAAATTAAGCGAGCGTTTCCGTGCTTATATTCGTTTATTTTATAAAGGAAATAGAAAACATTTCCCCCTTGTTTCTATAGAGTTATAGAAACACTTGTGGAAGTTTGGAAGAACTCGAAATAGCTGTGGAAATACGAGCCCGAACACTGCCATTTCTCGTTCTCCCAAACTCCCACTCGTGGTTCTATAACTCTATAGAAACACGGGAAATGTTTTCTATTTCTTAAATATCGTATGTAATGGGCTCCTGGTGCTATATCCTATATATGACAACCGTTATTGACGTGCGAGTATATCTTCCGTGGGTCCTTACTCTTTGATATCTGGTAACGTGTATGCTCCTCCCATGATATGAAAGAACCATTCATTGAGATCATCAGCTTGAGTTCTCCATTGTTCAGATAGTTCTAACCGGAAAGCAATCCGACTAGCAGCCTCCTCCCTCGCTGCTGTTTCGCTGTTTAAGTCGTGCAGTGTTTTCAGCCTGCTGGTTAAGCCATCCATGTCTTTAGGGGCACGACCCAAGTACTGTAAGACGCCTATGTAATGCTCTATCAACCACGCCTTGAAGCTCATTAATCTGAAGATACATTAAGATGTATCACATAATTAGTGACGTCTACAACGCTATTAAGGCCCGTACAAACGGATCCAACATCGTGCAACATGTTGGATAGTACAGTGATATCGCAAAGGATTCCGGAATCAATATTTACCCATAACCCTTCGTAGGCCCTTTCTCTCTTGTTCCTCATGTGATCTTTGCTTGAAACGTCCAACATTGTTGGGAAAGCCGTTCAAACGGATCCAACATGTTGGGACATACTTCATGATCACGATAACAAAAGAAATGTTGGATCATGTTGGATGAAAAGTTTGACTAGTTTCAAACTTCATCCAACGTTGTCCAACATCATCCAACATCGTCCAACATTATCCAACATCGTCCAACTTCGTCCAACATTGTCCAACATTGTCCAACATCGTCCAACATTGTCCAACATGCATCGTCCAACAGGCTGTTCAAACGGATCCAACATGTTGGATGATGTTGGACCAGCATGTTGGATCCGTTTGAACGGGCCTTTAGAAATATTGCAGTCAGTTGAGCATTAATTAATAATAGCTGTTTTATCAGGAAACCCCACTATTTTCATGTAAAGATATTTTCTCGTGGATTGTGCATAGAGAAAAGCTTAATCACTCGTCCTGTCATTCATCTTAATATTTGTAATACACGGGAATTGAACATACAGACAGACTCTATTGATTGATTTCGGTCTTGGAATACACAACGCAACATGCACGACGCACAAGACAACCTTAAAGTTTGTGAAATAACTGTATATGGTACAGTATTGTACTCTGTGTGCCAGAGGCGCGACGAAATGGTGAAGAGGAGAGAAGAAAAGAAGTGCCTCTGGTGTTATCCATTGAGAATCTCACTTCCATGCGAACATTAGGTTCAGAGTTTGAACCTCGTCCCTGATTGGATAATATACTCATTACCAGGCCCAACCGTGAGTACTGGGTGTAACGGTAATTTTCATTGGCTTACCAATGGCCCAGCAAAACCGGTTTGACACGTTTTCTTGATTTGAAAGTGAGATTCTCAACGGATAACACCAGAGGCCTCTCTCCTCTCTCTCGCCTCTTCACGTTTTGTTTCTTCGAACCTCTGGAACCCATAGTAGCAGTCTGCCCCAAACATATCTTATTCAGCGTTCTGCATGTATCAACAGCTAAGTTATCAGATTGTCATCTTTCAGTGGTAATTAGATTTTGCAGTTATGTCATCTGGCTAAATGAAAATATATATATATATATACTTCCTTTTTGCTTTTTAATCTTTTTTTTTGGATTTGTAAAAAACTTCAGCAACGATAAACAGTAATCGCGTAGCTGAATATGATAAAGATGCTCTACTAGCTCTCCCTAAACCAAAAATAAGGCTTTAGTTATGCTTTTAAAATATATAACTTCTTTCCGATAAAGAGAACAGTTTTGCATAAAATATATTTCGGTAAAAGAAAATTCGAACTTGAAAACACAGCAAGTTAGTGGGGCTTAAATATGTTTTGTCAACAACCTCTTTTAGTACAATAATCCAAACAAATTATTTCTTGCTATATCTAAGGCATTCGTGTCCTACTTGCGCGAATCAGAAATGGTGGTCTATATATAGAGGTTATTGACCAAGCGTGAGGTCAAGATGGGGGGATATTGACCAAGTTCATTTTTTGCGTTTATAGACCGAGACGAACAAGCTTGATCAACAAGGTTTTAATTATATGGCGAAAATGAATAAAATCCCACGTTGACGCACGCGCCAGGAACCCGTTGCGTGGTAAACTGCAGAACGAATAGAAATCAAGCTAAAATTAGACTGAGGCTCGACGACTTTCACTTGAAGTTCAACCTCGTGGCGTTCAAAACAGTTTGTTTTCCGACATCAAAAATGCGTTTTTATGGATGAAAACTAACCTGTACTTTACTTCAGATGCACAAAGTTTCAATGACAACTTTATCAGGAACCCGAACACATTATCTAGAGACATACTAGCTCTCCCTAAACCAAAAATAAGGCTTTAGTTATGCTTTTAAAATATATAACTCCTTTCCGATAAAGAGAACAGTTTTGCATAAAATATATTTCGGTAAAAGAAAATTCGAACTTGAAAACACAGCAAGTTAGTGGGGCTTAAATATGTTTTGTCAACAACCTCTTTTAGTACAATAATCCAAACAAATTATTTCTTGCTATATCTAAGGCATTCGTGTCCTACTTGCGCGAATCAGAAATGGTGGTCTATATATAGAGGTTATTGACCAAGCGTGAGGTCAAGATGGGGGGATATTGACCAAGTTCATTTTTTGCGTTTATAGACCGAGACGAACAAGCTTGATCAACAAGGTTTTAATTATATGGCGAAAATGAATAAAATCCCACGTTGACGCACGCGCCAGGAACCCGTTGCGTGGTAAACTGCAGAACGAATAGAAATCAAGCTAAAATTAGACTGAGGCTCGACGACTTTCACTTGAAGTTCAACCTCGTGGCGTTCAAAACAGTTTGTTTTCCGACATCAAAAATGCGTTTTTATGGATGAAAACTAACCTGTACTTTACTTCAGATGCACACAGTTTCAATGACAACTTTATCAGGAACCCGAACACATTATCTAGAGACATACTAGCTCTCCCTAAACCAAAAATAAGGCTTTAGTTATGCTTTTAAAATATATAACTCCTTTCCGATAAAGAGAACAGTTTTGCATAAAATATATTTCGGTAAAAGAAAATTCGAACTTGAAAACACAGCAAGTTAGTGGGGCTTAAATATGTTTTGTCAACAACCTCTTTTAGTACAATAATCCAAACAAATTATTTCTTGCTATATCTAAGGCATTCGTGTCCTACTTGCGCGAATCAGAAATGGTGGTCTATATATAGAGGTTATTGACCAAGCGTGAGGTCAAGATGGGGGGATATTGACCAAGTTCATTTTTTGCGTGTTTATAGACCGAGACGAACAAGCTTGATCAACAAGGTTTTAATTATATGGCGAAAATGAATAAAATCCCACGTTGACGCACGCGCTAGGAACCCGTTGCGTGGTAAACTGCAGAACGAATAGAAATCAAGCTAAAATTAGACTGAGACTCGACGACTTTCACTTGAAGTTCAACCTCGTGGCGTTCAAAACAGTTTGTTTTCCGACATCAAAAATGCGTTTTTATGGATGAAAACTAACCTGTACTTTACTTCAGATGCACACAGTTTCAATGACAACTTTATCAGGAACCCGAACACATTATCTAGA
The DNA here is from genome assembly GCA_030867875.1 of Actinernus sp. WN-2022. NCBI lineage: Eukaryota > Metazoa > Cnidaria > Anthozoa > Actiniaria > Actinernidae > Actinernus > Actinernus sp. WN-2022. The sequence goes on from JAOWCC010000019.1 coordinate 65,014,631, forward strand.
GACAAAAATGTAACCGACCGCTCAGTGAACCAATCAGAATGCTCCATTTCATGATGGACCGGTGTGTCATATAATAAGGAGTTTATTTACGACAACTGACAAATGAATGCTTACCGTATTTTAGTGTCCAGAACAAAACTCTGCCAAATAGTCCGCACCCTACCAACGAGGGTCGTGTTTGTAATATCTTCGTTACAGCCACGAATAGCACTGTAAATCAAAGGACAATAAGTGAAGTTGACAATTGTATTAGAGTTGTGTTACAGCCGACACGCAAAACATAAAATGGGTTGAACCCAGTTACATTAAATTGAATGTTGTGGATTGAACCCATACAGAATGATAATCTAAGCAATCTCGCGTATGAAAATAGTCTTCAAAAACTCATGAATAATTAATGAGCATTTTGTCCAATCCGATGAAGCAAATCAGTCACGTGCATGCTCCTTTATACCTGATAAAATCTCATCATTCTAAAAGGCCCGTGGAGGGATTTGAATTCTGTCCCAGAGGGAAACGGGGTTAATGATCGAGACAATGGAATTTCTATTGATGTTTCAGCTTTCTCACTGAATTGCTAATTAGGATGAACGTTTTATATAAAGAATATTAATGAACATGAAATTTTATATAAAGTTTCATCCTAATTAAGAATTCACTGATAAAGACCCAAAGATAGCAAAAAGTACACGGAACATAATGTACCTAGATAATAACTTTTGCACTAAATTTACTAATATCAGCAGACTACCGAGATACACAGATAATATTTTTTAAATGAAGTTATCCAACTACCATTACTTGTTTACCGAGCCACTGTTTAGTTCCAATTATTAAACCAAACTCAAAGCCGTAAAATTATAAAAACGTGCATTAAACTTACATATTTTGTGCCGGAGTCAAAAATTTAGAGTCTGCCGTCATGTCAGTCACGTCGCTTTCCAAGTCTTGAACTTTATCGAGGTAAACCACGACACCAAATCCTTCAAGTGCAGATTCTTCTTGCATTGCGAAATTCCGCTTCAAACAACATAGTATGGTAATTTCTTCATATCATTCCCTTGAGATGTTCGTAATTGCAGGCGGTGATTACTCGAATATTTTGCATGGCGTTGTGAATACAAAGGTTCAATGGTTCATTAAGTAACCCTTCCCTTGAGATGTGCGTCTTTCTTTCATTGCATTCTTAAAGCGTTTTTGAAGCCGTTTAAAACACTCACAGCACGTGTTTTATCAAGTCGAAAAATTCGAGGGCGAAGCCCGAGAATTTTTAAACTTCATAAAACACTGCTGTTCGTGTTTTAAACAGTACATAAAGATATATTTAATTTCTTCCACGATCTCCTTTTCGCTTCCCAGGATCCTTCAGCATTACAACTCTCTAAGTTCAATTTGTCTAATTAATATATCTTACTTTTATATCTTACCTTTCGATTCCCCGGGGTTTGAACTCGAGACCTTCGGTGTGCAATACCAGAACTTTACCAATGCATGAGCCACAGCAACTTGCGATGGAACGACTGTCACTTTTAAAAATAATAACCCTAATCCTACCATAAACCTAACCCTAACCGTCAGTAAACAAGTTCCCAGGTAAACGACGAGGTCTCGCCCACCTAGAGCTAGGTTTCACAGATAAACGTGTTCTGACTGTAACGAGAGCATGTTTTGGGGAGATTGCTTAGATTATTATTTGGTCAGGGTTCAATCCATAACATTAAATTTAATGTTGTGGGTTCAACCCATTTAACGTTTGCGATTCGGGTGTGTGTGTTAGCGCATTGGTACAGCGGGTACTATCACACCGCCAGAACCAAGCAACCTTTAAGTTCCCGCACAGGCAACTTGAGAACTCAGCCCTCATGCACACGTGCAATTGAACTTTAAAAATAATGTAAATATACTTTACGTCGGACGAGTGGACGGTGTGAACATGTTTTGATTATCCTTTTATTCCCCTTTCCCCATATTTTTCCCATTGGTTTTCCATGTACATAGAGTAACGCTATCATTATTATTCAAGTGAAGACCACACTAGAAAGACTAATCTGCGTATCTACAATTCCCACAGACCACACCTACACCACAACACTCAGCCATGACAACACAGACCACACCTACACCACAACACTCAGCCATGACAACACAGACCACACCTACACCACAACACTCAGCCATGACAACACAGACCACACCTACACCGCAACACTCAGCCATGACAACACAGACCACACCTACACCACAACACTCAGCCATGACAACACAGACCACACCTACACCACAACACTCAGCCATGACAACACAGACCACACCTACACCACAACACTCAGCCATGACAACAGACCACACCTACACCGCAACACTCAGCCATGACAACACAGACCACACCTACACCACAACATTCAGCCATGACAACAGACCAAACCTACATCGCAATACTCAGCCATGACAACACAGACCACACCTACACCACAACACTCAGCCATGACAACAGACCAAACCTACATCGCAATACTCAGCCATGACAACACAGACCACACCTACACCACAACACTCAGCCATGACAACAGACCACACCTACACCGCAACACTCAGCCATGACAACACAGACCACACCTACACCGCAACACTCAGCCATGACAACACAGACCACACCTACACCACAACACTCAGCTATGACAACACAGACCACACCTACACCACAACACTCAGCCATGACAACACAGACCACACCTACACCGCAACACTCAGCCATGACAACACAGACCACACCTACACTGGAACACTCAGCCATGACAACACAGGCATTGCTTTTACACCTTTAGCTCGGCATGCCTCAAGACTAAACCTACCATTTGGCCATGATAACGAATCTATCAACTGGAGCACCCAGGTCATCGTTAACAGCACGCACTGTGTTGAGATTCCTGCGAATAGGATGATGATTTAACTGTCATTTACCAACTGGAATTACTCAAATGTAGAAGGGAAATGGAGGATATAATTATTACACAGTTCGAGTCAAAATATTTCACGAGTGAGTGAAGTGAACGACAGGATAAATTTCATATCTCCAAACCACCGTGTAATTTTCTGTTTATTGTATGGGCAATTAAACTGCTCTAAGAACTCTATTCTTTTTACCTAACTTACTGTCAGTACACATTTCATCAGTTATCTTTCGAAGCTCTTCTGTGGCAATGTCTTCGGGTGGTCTTGTCTCTTCATTGCAGTAGAGAAAATCCTTAGAGAATTTTAGATCTTATTTTGCTAACGCCCAGCCTCACCTAAACACAAGTAGCATAGTCCTTGGCAGTTGTTTGAGGATGGTGACGACTCTCTCAAAGTGTCCCTGTGCTAGTTTTGTCATGATCTGAAAGTCTTCCTCGGTGACTTGGGTCTTGAATAGCATTCCTGCACTGCCCCAAGCGAACGGCCGCTGGAGTAGGATTTGCGTGAAATTCTCGTAATCTGGAAGTGTTAAAGTTAATAGTTTAATTCCGATGGTTTATCAAATGACTGATGCTACGAATTCTAAAGAAAACGTAGCCTCCAAATGAAGAACTCGTGGCTACAATGTTAAGTAATGCCGTCCAGATAAGAACTGTAGTGCTCAACGGCAAGGAATGTTAAAAGGTGTTAATTTTCTATTATTTTTTCCCGTAATTTCATTGCTTGATACTTATAAATTCAATAGAAACCCATCGAAATAATGCATTTTCATTCTACATTTTTTTGTGGTTTGAATTTATTTTTGATCAAACTAACTATGGTTTCATTTCGAAGAATATCGTGTGTGGGGAAAGTTCTCAAATTTGCGATTGAAAAATCCTTTGTTTTCTCTATATCCGATTGGGTGGATGGTGGCTTCTCTGTGTTTTCACAGAAAAAAAGAGCCAATAGCATAAAAAACAATTTATTTTGTAGTTTGGACTGTATATACCTCCTAAAGCACTTAAGGTATAGTCAAGCAAAATCGTATGTGGGGAAGGCTCATTGCCACAGAACAATGGATTATACTACAGTTCTTATCTGGACCATTACTTAATTGTATGTTTTAGCAGGAGTGCCTTGCATTATACTGTATGTGGTTCCAGAAAACATTCATAACCCCAATAGCGGTTTTTGTGGTTGGCCCAGGAGCCCATTCCCCGGAGCACCAAACGCAAATTACCCACAGTCAGCCAATCACAGGAGCGAGTAATCACAAGTAACTCATAAATGGCTTCCCTGTGAGCCAATGACAAACCAAAGTTTTATTTTGGAATCTGATTGGTTGGTTTACTTTCTCAGCCAATAGGAGAGCTTAGTAAACGCAAAACCAATACACTTTCGACACTCAATTGAAATCCGCTCTATATCTTTGACTTGGCGTATTTACACCTTGGGCTGTTTATAGAACCAGGTTCCATTGTTTTATAGACAATGTACCCCATTGTTAATAGTTCTTTTGCTAGAGTTCGAACACTGAACGCATGAACGAACGGTACAGGCTATTATCTTCGCCGTTTTTTTTTTTTTCTTTCGAACAAAGAAAAACTTTTATGCGAGGACACAACATTTAGGAAACACATTTATTCGTGGAGAGAAAATCTAAAAATAGCCCACGGTGTGAATACGCGAACTCACAGATATAGGAGGGTCTGAATTGGGGGGGGTTCTACATGTCAGTTGTCAGTTAAAATTTTGGCCAGTTGTCAGTTAGCCCTAGTTACTCATTACTAGAGAAAATTTACAATGTTTGACCCACAAAAACCAAATTTGTCAGTTATTTTTCGGTTGTCAGTTGTCAGTAAAACAATCGTCATTTGTCATTTATTTTTAAGGCCGTTTGTCAGTAGTTAGACTTTCTCAAAGTCCTTCTTAGCCCCCCGCACGAAGGACTTTTCCCACTTTTACCGGTTGATTTTTCAACCGGAGGCGTGGCTTATGACGTACTAAGATTGGCCCAATCACAAAGCGTCAATCCTTCAGGCATTGTATGTTGACGTGTCAAGTCAGTCGACCGTGGATGTGGTATTTACAATTTGATTGTATTCAGAAAGAGTTTGTCAAAGGCGCGAAATGGAAGCTCCGCCCCTGAAACGTGTTTTTGCGCCAAAACATAATCCCCCGATTCAATTTCCTGCAAGTGAAACAAGTCGAACTCGCCTCTCGCTTCGATTCTCGCTCTCGATTTTTGACGCAGTAATCGCTTACCCAGTGACTCAGCGAGTTCGACTTGGAGCAAGTCTAGTCAGTACTGGCTCCTGGTTGGACCCAAGAACGGAACTCCAGAAGGGAGCGTTAAAAAAACAACCACGTAGAGACCCAGCAGTTCATCTGAACCGGAACCGGAACTTATCGTTTAATATGTTAATATTAGCAAAAACTTGGGGTCACGCTGGATTATATTACTAGTTTCTCTAAAATGAAATATTTAATCAATACAACTTTTTCCTATTCAGGATGCCTTTTCGTAGTGATAAAGTTCACTAAAATTGTAAAACCTGGGTCAGTCGTCCTTGATAACTGTTCTCTAATGTGCCAAACGCAAGATAGCAAGTGAATTCGACTACTACGTCATTCTCCATTTCACGAGTCCACATGGATACAAATCTCTAGACAACATTTGCAAAATCGCAATCTGTTTCCTGTCGGCTGATATGGTCGCCTGTTATCCCATTTCTGTAAATCTTGATTAATGTTTGAAGCCCTCAAGAGAGTTAGTTAGTGACAATTACTGGCAGCGTGGAATAAAGGAGTTTTTCGTAGTTGGCGATGCAAACTCTCCAAATACACACATCTTCAATATATATGCTGACGGTAGTAAACGACTACGGACGCGTGCCAATAAAGGACTGGAACGAGACACGCGTGTTGGTTTCATTGTACCGTAGCGAGTCCACGACGGTGAGAAGTCGGCGTGTTATTTAATGTAAGAAATTCACCGCTCTTTTGGATATTTCAATAACTAACCTTTAAAACACACAATAAATTGCTTTCTGTTCGAGTTTACAGCGTTTCTGGGCATAGCTTGTGTCAATTCGCCGTCGGCAACGCGATGGCTTCAGCTAGCTCAGTCTCGCCAAAATGTTTTCGCGCCCGCATTCGGCCCAGTACTCTAGCGGACCACTAGGCACGTCCAACCGTAATCATAGTCCGTAGTCGCCGTATCTTAAATTCACTAATAAGGAACCGGCGATGGGAATCTAGGCGCGCGTGTTTTAGGCATGCGAGCTTGGGAAATATCGATCGAAAAATTTGGCATCATATGAGAAGAACGGCAGTATCGATTTGCTAACATCTTAGCGAGTGAGTGAGTGAGTGAGCGGGTGACATGATTTCCCCATACCAATAACTCATGGGTTGCTACGCAACTTCCACGAATTAAAAATGAGATAGAGATACATATTTTAGCACTAATGATAAAGAATTACCACTGCCTGGCTAGCAGTAAGCTGGAATTACTTCTCAGTCTTTCAACGGCTTACTCTATGTCGTTACCAAGGCAAACTCCGGTAGATCATAGTACAAATGCTGTCTATGTTATAGATATTCTCGAAGTTCTCTTTTCACTCAGTCACGGCTACTCGTAAATTAATTAAAAGGCTGCATAAAGAACGTCCGATAAACGTACCATCAACGCCGAGTTCCTTGCTGTAGTGCTTCATACGATCTTGTTCGTTGAGTACAATCGACCTCCATAACATGCTGAGGTTAATCCTGTCCCTTGGAGATAGAAAGTGTATCAAGAGTATTAGCAACACTAGGCAAACACAGGAGCCACAGCAAACTAAGATCTACAACACAAGTGGTTAAATTGTGACCCAGAATACGATTACAGAATACCCAGACACGTTCATTTTTCGAAGTTTCCTCATAAGATAAGGTAAGGTAAGGTGAGGTGAGGTGAGGTGGGGTGGGCGGGGAGGGAAGGGAACTTTATTTAAAGACCCTGTGTCCGAGCCCATGGTGCTTTGCGCGCGCAAATCATTTCTGTAGGCTACGGAAATCAGAAAGATCGTTGTTGTTGTTATGGGACTCTCGAATCTTTCGAAATCCATCCCTAGTTTGGGCCATCGTGTAATTATTCATAGGTATATATGCTTAACTGACTTTCTTTTATCTTAACTTTTGAATATATTCTTTTTTAAATGAAACTTTAGTTCGAATATTTCTTCGAATCCCGGACTAGAGTGGCGAGTAGAGGAATTCCGGAGAAAGGACTGAGACAGCGAGGCGAAGCGACTCGACAAATAATCCTTCAGCAGTCCACATTTTACTTTCTCTAGATCTACAAGAGAACACTTGTAGTTCAAAAGGACTACTACGTGAGTTTCCCGGGGATTTGTTGCACTAATGGACCGGCGGGCTTCGTTGGAAATACAAAGCACAAATTCAAAGCATGCAACCACTTCTGGCATCAAGATCATTCGTAATTATAATTTCGCATGGCTAAGCTCCACTGAGGTGTTACGACGTATCTGTATATGTTTTGCATTTTTATTAGCAGAGAAAGCAATGTCCTTAACCTTTTTTTCCATCCTCCAGTAGGTCCAGTAGGTCCAGAAAGTCTTGCTACCAAAACTACGATCGCGGGTCAAAGTCCAATCTGCCGAGTTCAGCTGTTACTTCGCTGTGAGTTTGACTCGAGTACGAGTCGACATTTTACACTCAAAATATATCATTCGCAAGGAAAGTAGAGATCTTCCAATACAGCTAAGCAATACTGGAAACATGAAAACAAGGTAGCAAGAGTATGTGTTTGCTTGTAGAGTTGTGAAAAGTCGCACTCGTGAACCTAATTAGAATCTAAAGACAACAACTGGCTTCCTGCCAAGTACTGTTACAATCATATTCAAAGCATCCGGAGAAAATTCGTGGGCTCGATTGGGTTTCTAATCCGGTAGAAATTATGAAATTCGTTATCCAAAGTATATGGGTACTTCTTTTATGAAACTTATAAACAATCGAGAGCATTTTAGTTCGCCTAAAAGCTGGCCTTTAATTTATGCGGCCGTTGATAAACAAACTAATCATAACATTGGCGCAAAGCACCATGGGCTCGGACACAGGGTCTTTAACGTCGGTAACTCGTGACAGTCTAGTGAGACTGATAAACTTGAGGCCGACGTGGGACCTACGATTTTACGTCCTTATCCGAGAAGACGTGAAGGTCTAACCGTTTACAGCTCGAGAACGAGATTGTTTCACAAAGGCAGCACCTTCTACTCAATATTTTAAGACTCTGAGCGTTGGTTCGGCCGACGGGAGCTTAACCAATGAACTAACCCCCCCCCCCCAAAAAAAAACCTAACCATTTTGAAATATAAGGTCCCTAGTACCAGATAAACAACAAGTTCTCACTAATCTAAGGCTAGGCTTCACAGGTAAACAACGAGTTCTCACTTGTCTATGTGATATGCAAGAGTATTCTGCAATTGAGCGCTATAGAGACACGGGTTTAAGAGGATGACTTTATTTTTCAGAGCTGACGTGCTATACACTAGCCAGTCCTTGAAGCTCTGTCTGCCTGAAGGGAGACATAATTATAATACTAAGTATCTTTCCCATCATCGTTCCCACGCTTACCTCTTTGCTAATGTCTCGTACAATCCATGATCAATAATAACTATCTCTGCTCTGCCATCTGATCCTTTTCTCACAAGGACTATAAGATAATTATAGTCGTTAATTTAAGAACATCAATTTATCACATAAGGCCAGATAAGAAAAAATTCTTGTTTAGCGTCCCCGCCCGACCTGAGAAATGTCCCCGACCTCTAATTTATTTTATTTTTTATTTTTCATAAAAAACTTTAGAAAGTGTAAATGCGCCCGCGAACACCAATTCTTGTACCCAGACCCCTACATGTACCACTTAAAATATGCGCCGGCGCATTAAATATTTTAACATCGACGCCATTTTGTTTCTACAACACGAGGTCATGTGAATAATGTCTAGTCAAGACAAAATAAGCTTCACATAGAAAAAAAAAAAAAAAAAAACTCCCTCCCTACCTGGAAAAATTGAAACTGGTGGACGCTAAACAAGTATTTTTTTTTATCTGGCCTAACTACTCACTGGTGACAAATATGAAAGCAAAGCAAAGCACATTGAGCAGCAATGTCACAGTTTATTACTTGATAAAACACGCGCACATCCAATTGATCACGGCAACAGTGAAAATGAAAACGACCGCTGCATGACGGGTTCGGCGCGTCATGATCAACTGTAATAAAATTGTACGTATAATTCTCAAACTCATGCATAATTAACGAATCATCAGCCAATCGGTTCATCCCATTTTGGTCAGGTGGTTGAATCTCGGTATTTGGAACCCCTCGTCAAACACTGAAAAAAACTCATGCATACTAAATGAGCAATCCATGTTGTCCATTCAAATGAAGCAAATAAACACCTACAGTGAAAATTGGTATAAAGACCCGAGAACCTCAGTTCCAAAGGGGATACGTACAGTCGGGTGTAGTGGAGTGTATCTACTGCACTATCTATCAATTAGTTACATTACATTTTTCATATTATTATATGGACGATAGTGTTTTACTGAGAAATAAACCACTCATAGAACTCATTCGAAACTACATCCGGGTACTAATTAGCGTATTTTCCATATCCTCACTAGGGAAAATATCGATGACATCACGTTTGCCGCCTTTTTACAGTGCGACTACTGAAAGCGTGGTCACTTAGACAACGAGAACCAATCACATTGCAGAACGAAAACAAAGCATTCCAACTTCGGTTGTTTGAGCAAATCATTGTCGAGTACAACACAATAGCATTTCAACTAACTCAAAGTTGGAATTATTTGTTTTCGTTCCACAATGTGATTGGTTCTCGTTGTCTAAGTGGCCCCGCTTTCAGTAGTTGCACTGTAATTGAACTACAAAGATGGCGGCAGCTTTGTGAAAATCACAGAGGAAGATGTAAACAGCTTAAATAAATGAGCTGCATGACAATGAATATTCCGAGCACAAAAAGCCAAATACCATCTAAAACTCTCTAAAGATTTTCTCGACTGCAACGAAGAGAAAAGAAAACCCGATGAAACTCCGCAGAACAGCTTAGAAAGATCACGAAGAAGTTTGTATCGACAAGACGACAGTAAGTAAAATGAATAGATAAGAGTTCTTATAGCGGTTTAATTAATTGTCCATATAATAAAAAGAAAATTACACGGTGGTTTGAAGATATGAAGTTTATCCTCTCGAGCGAGGATAAACTTCACATCTTCTCACCACCGTGTAATATACTCTATTTATAATCTATCATTTAGCATCTTATATTAGTAATTAACAAAACACCTACATCTGTAGATATATTTTTCATTATTATTTGGGGGCAGGTGTCCACTTTCAGGAGTCGAATGAAAAGCGAATAACATGTTTTGGGCACACATATCTTTGTAAATCTTTTAAATTCGCCAATGTTTGTAACGAGAAATTAGTAGCAAAATTTCAATAATGATGTCTATAACGAGAAGTTAATAAGTATAATAGAATTTAGCCTAGATTTTAGATAATACATTCGTAAGGGAATACCATGCCTTTCGGAGGGCGTTTTTATTTCAGCCCAATATAAGTATCAAAATACAAGGCCAAATGAATTCTGGCTATTTATTTTCATCTTCAAAGTTTGCCATTTTCATCGATATTTTCTTTTTTGCTTATTGGTTTGGGAGAGGTTCCGTGAGTGCTTCGAACTTTTCAACTCGTTGACAGGATTTGCACCTGAATGGCTTCCCGCGTCAACGCCAAAATCTGATTGGTCTAAATGGATAGGATGACACAGCAAGAGCCAATGAGATACGCGACCAAATATAAATATCGGGCTGCAGACACACCGCGGCAAAACGTCACGCGCATGCGTATTTGCTATTTCTTGTCGGCGCGCGGCCGAACTGAAATGAAACAACAGGCACATGCCGTGATTTTAAAATTTCTGCTTGAAAGTATGCATTTGTGAACTGTTTTGTCAAAAAATAAGAAAACTACTTAAAAGATAAGCCTAAGACTTTAACAGGTTGAAGTTTTCTTAATTTGCAATTCACTGTGAGTTTACTAAGTTATAAAATTATTTACTAAAAAAGTTGAAGCCCTCGGTAATTTGTGTTTGATAGGAGAGCCTTCGTTCTTTTAGCCAGCGGAGCATACCGTTTTGCCGCGGTGTGGACTGCAGACGATCTCTGGCTGGCTGCAAATGCATTGTGTATATATGTTCTGGACCTCCTCGGTACGAGGTTCGACGTGATAAATCTACTGTTTCTAACCAACATGGCAGACATGGAAACACATTTTTTTTGCGAAATCAGAGCCGTGCTTGGAAACTACGATGCATTACCGTTAGCTGCGTGAGGGTCTCCATGTAGAAATCCACTGCGGAATATCTGCTCGCCAAAGGCCTTAAGCATTTTGAATGCAACCTGCATTACAACAAAACGATGCATTAGACTTTTCATTAAACAAGTTACTATAGGCGCTCCAGAGGAGGACCTCTATTGCTAACGATACGGGAAGCTCCGAGTAAACATCACAAGTTTATCAGCATGATTGTCCTCAGTGACCCAGAGTGAGACCCAGGGGGAGACCCAGAGGAGGCCCAGAGGAGGCCCAGGGGAGACCCAATGGGAGACCCAGGGGGATCAGGTGAGAGAAAGTTAAACTTCCCTATCTCATGCCCGACCGCCCCTGGATCTCCCGGGATGCTTCGCGATATAGAAAAGATCCCTTCGTTCAGTTTTTGAAAGTGCAGTGTTAATATATCAAACTCAAAATAGGAGCTCGCAAAACAATTATTTTGACTGAAAAACTCTGACTGATTCACAGAACAAAATTTAACGGTGAATGCGCTTTTTTATTCAGTAAACCACCTAAAACAGGGAAAAGCTTTGTATTGCCCATTTTACAAGGCTTAGTGGCATTAGGTCAGATTCCCATGAATCACTAAACATTGCACCTAAAAAAGGATACCGGCAGATATGTGAAACTGATTAGTCAAATGAACCTACATCGGCCACGTCCAGTCCCCTGGCTTGAACCTTTATTAGCTCGTCTACTCGACAACCATCGATGAACTCCGCCGTTAGTACTCGCTGTATAAAAACAACAAAACATGCGTGTCATCCCCTATGTACGCGAGCTCTATTTGGTTGGAACAACTCTTGCTAATGCTGCGTCGTGCTGATAGCGTTTCTGTATATCAAACACGCAGAAAAAATATGTGAGGACTGAGCTTCGTGGCCGCTGAAGAATAACGTTTTTGGCGCACGGCAATCAGCGACCTTTCAAGAGCTGAACGGCCAACTGACATCAGTGACCACAATCAGTGGCAACTATTAATAGGAATGAAATCCACGGCAGCAAAAGAGCCCAAGTCATGCCAAAAATATATATATATATATATTGTACTATTGTGTTTGTTTCTCACAAAAAGGTATCAATCTTGCAAATTTTGTAACATTTCTGGCATTTAATCCCTAAAATTGGTTACTTTTCATGGATCATGTGACGTCATAAAATGAATCAACTCGCTCCCTTGAGGAAACCAGTACAATAAAATCCCGTAGGTTTTCATTGTGACATCACAAGATGAATCAATCCCGCAATTCGGGTAGCGTTTATTCTAGTTTAATTTCTGCTCCTGCCTCTCAAAGAAAACTAAGTTATAGACAACTGAAGTATATCAGAAATAGTATTATGGCGCTACTTGCACTTTAAGCAGCCACGACGGCAACGTCTAGGACGACGGCATAAAACAATAGTCTTAATTACAGAATACAATAAATGCACGTGAAAATGCACGCAGTCACCTACATTTTGACTGTTCTCTCGAAAAAACACAACAATACAATACAATACAATACAAAAACCTTTATTTAAACACGAATTGTTTAAACGCAGCACAATTGCTGATGTGGTCGTGTATGAAAGAATACAATCATTGCACGTCGTTCCAAAATTAGTGAAAACAGTGAAGACAAGGCTTACCTTTTCGCGATTTTCCAATTTGCTGCTTTAGTATTTATATTTTTTGAGGTCCACAAGTTTTAAATTCAGTTAACATGTCTGCTCCTGCACTCGACTATGATTGCTAACAAGTTGTGGATGATTAGACCGGTTCCCGATGCTCTGCTAAAAAACGACCCAAATTACCTAGATCCGCCATACCTCTTCTGTTAAATACTGTAAAGGCCAATCAGAAAGCTAAATCACAAAGACTTCCGAGTAGTTCATGTTCGAGGTCCACACGTTTGAATCGGTTCTGCAGATACCAAAGTAGATTCTAACGCCAGAAAAACGAGTTCAAATACTTGCTTTGGTGGTTCCAAATGTCCTGTAAATAACGGCATTTTAACGCCAAAACTCTCCTTCCCAAACGTACAAAGTTTAAAGGGACAGACCAGACTCGTTCAGCTGTTACATTTCCCTTCGCGCAGGACGTTGAAACAGCAGCTCGTCCGCCATTTTGACTGTCGATGTCCATTTAACCTCTCCTAATAATTTCTACTAACACTCATCAACGGCTTTTTAAAAATAGATTTTCACGTACGTGCCCGCAATGACAACCGCTGACTGTACGAAATTGTTCGCCATGATTAAAAATGATATATTTAACAAATAAAGAAGCCTTAGCCATGTTTTATACTATCATAAAACACGATGGGCATTTGAGAACATGAGAGAAATGTTAAAGCACAAGCCGAAGGCGCGTGCTTTCAACATTTCTAGAGTGTTCTCAAATGACCAGAGTGTTTTATGATAGTATAAAACATGGATTTAAGGCTTCTTTATCTGTTTTATAATATAGATTTACGCGCGCGATGAAAGGAAACCGCCAGTTGAAAACTATATAACACGGCTAACCATGTTATATACTCTGATAAAACATGGCTTCTTAGCCAATCAGAGCGCGCGTACTATCGTATCTATATTATAAATACATATACAACAGGGTATAAACACACACATGCAGTTCACAAATGGTATTTGTACACATATGTACAAATTTAAGAATTTAAGAAACGTTTTAGAATGGATGTATAGAATATAACTTTCGCCAATAGAGACAGAGTCGCTGCTCTTGTCCGTAAGGCATCAGGCACTATAACCAAGTCAGAAATTTTGGACGTAATCTAGGATGTAACGGATCAAGTGCAGCGTCTCTCTCACTAACGCCTTATTGCTGGAAAAGCGTAAATTTTAATTTATTTAGTAGGTTGTTCTTCTTGAGTTGACGCGCAAAAGGATTATGAGAAAGTTCTATGATACTTGCAGGTAACTTATTCCAGAGGATCGCTATGGACTTATATATTACAACCGTTTTTGGTGCTGGTAATTCTAATTTATGGCGACCCCTGAGAGCATATGCGCTGATATTGCGCTTTTTAAACATACTACTAATTTGCTCTGGTACATTGTTATGGTAACTACTGTGGACGTGAAAACAACAAATTTTACGTTCAAAGGAGAACGCGAACGTAAAGTAAATCACACCGTTTATCGTTCGGCCTGGACGGAATTCTGTCCTAATCAAATTTTTCGAATCTCTGCCGGTTATAAAAGGCACCTAAAGGCAAATAAAGGCAAATAAAGGAAAAAGTAAACACCAAATTTCGGGAGAAAGCACTTTTCTACGTTCCGTCGTCATAGCCGTCGTCGTCCTGGTTGCTTAAGGTCCCTAATACCTTGCTAGTCATGTTCCAGTGCACTCTGGGTACATAAACGAACTTCAGGTGCTTCAGCTCCTTGTAGCATCTCTCTCCGTTGCGTCCTTCCATCTCAAAATCTAGCTCCTGTTTCAGCGTGTCTTTTAGATCCTATATAAGGGACAAATCAGTGTGGTACAGTTAATGAGGCCAAAAAGCAACTCAGTACTCTAAGAATATATCTCAACATTGTAAAGTCATATTTTAACTTTTTTTTTTCAATTTTACGTCAAAGACAAGAAAATCTCACAACCTTCCTCACAACCTCCGCTCGTAATTGAAGACGAGTTTTCTTTCATTCTGTTGGAGATGTAATAGGCCTTTTACAGAAAACAGCACGTGCTGATATATCACTTCAAAAACGAATCAATTGACTCGTGATCCCATGGGAAAGGCTTTACTGGATGGCAGTTTTAGAAAGATCGACAATCGATTGGAGGTGGAAAATAGCTTTTACAAACAGGTTTTGTTAATAACACTGCCGATCTGACTTCATTTACTTTAAGGAACTTGTACGAGATCAGTACTATTATTAGCAAAACCTGCGGTTTGTGAACTCTGCCAAGAAATGACATTTTCTTTCCATAATAACCAAAAATCTCTCGCTGTTAATCGGGCACGGGTGGTCTTGCCAACAGATCCAGCTGATGTTTTGCTAATTGACAATCTGTATCTGGATAGACATTTTGTATATTTTCCAACTCCAACCGATAGTCGATCTTTCTAAAACATCATTTTGAAGTTTGTTTGCCATCCAGTAAAGCCTTTCCCATGGGATCACGAGCTCAACTGATAGACCTTCTGCATGATGATGTCACGTGATCAGCACCAAGCCTCACGTTTGAGGGAATGATGTACCAAAGTGAGGCTTGGTGCTGATCACGTGACATCATCATGCAGAAGGTCTATATCCTGAAACGATATATCAGCACGCGACTGTTTCTTGCAAAATACCTATTAGCATTGAATAGAGCTGTCATACAAACTGGATTGAAGAGCACAGCACAGAGAAATGACACAGCAGAGCTGATTTCTCGTGAACACGTCCTTCATAGTTGTTAGGTTGCTTTAGGCTACGGTTAACCTTTAACCAGAGATTGTTTGTGACTGTAGCAGAACCTTGGACTACAGTATGATGCTACACAGAAAAGTAAACACTGGTAAACTATAGAAAAGATTATCCCCCCCCCCCCATTTTTTCTCGCCCTCCCTTTTATAAAACAAACAAAGAAGTTGCCATGATCGAACCACCTTAATTTGAACCTTCGAACCCCTCTCAGAAAATCCTTGATACGTCCCAATTGAAGGGGAGTGGGGAAGGGTAAAGGAGTAAGACATGCACGGGAATCACAACATGTTTGCCTACCATACTAATCACAATACTTACGAGTACTTCGACTTCGACTCTGTTTTGTGTAAAACAACAATTCAACCGAGAGGTGAAAATAAGGCGATTGAAACTCGAAAGACACTTTAGTGTTCTACGACAACAACTACATGTATTTTACTGAAAAGCGTGACCGAGAACACACTTTCCCAGATTGAACTCTAATGGTGACAGCATACTTACATCTAGGACCCAAGCAAACGTGAACTGAGGGTGCATCCAACCAATGACGTCTAACAACATCTTGAGTGTCCTTAGATCACCGTCATAGCGATCTCTCAGATCGATGTACTGAACCTACACACAACAGAAAGAGAAAGCTGTTACAAAGTCTGCGTCGTGTAAATACAAAAGTCAGTTGGCTGCAATCAATCAAACGTATCCTTACACACTAACTTGATTGGATAGAATGTGAATCGAGAAGAGACAAACTGTATATTTCTTCAGCATCTGATTGGTTTAGGCGCTGCACCAACTGAGTGACCAATGAGAATTATGCTGATGCGCTCCTAATGACAATACACTTCGAACCCAATCTATAACACAGACCCTAATCCGAACCACAAAACTTACCCTAACCACTTCGAAAACACGTTCCCAGGTAAACGATGAGATTTTAGGGGTAGTGTTCACAGGTAGACGATGAGATTTTAGGGGTAGTGTTCACAGGTAGACGATGAGATTTTAGGGGTAGTGTTCACAGGTAGACGATGAGATTTTAGGGGTAGTGTTCACAGGTAGACGATGAGATTTTAGGGGTAGTGTTCACAGGTAGACGATGAGATTTTAGGGGTAGTGTTCACAGGTAGACGATGAGGTTTTAGGGCTAGTGTTCCCAGGTAAACGATGAGGTTTTAGGGCTAGTGTTCCCAGGTAAACGATGAGGTTTTAGGGCTAGTGTTCCCAGGTAGACGATGAGATTTTAGGGGTAGTGTTCACAGGTAGACGATGAGATTTTAGGGCTAGTGTTCACAGGTAGACGATGAGATTTTAGGGGTAGTGTTCACAGGTAGACGATGAGGTTTTAGGGCTAGTGTTCCCAGGTAAACGATGAGGTTTTAGGGCTAGTGTTCACAGGTAGACGATGAGATTTTAGGGGTAGTGTTCACAGGTAGACGATGAGATTTTAGGGGTAGTGTTCACAGGTCAACAGAAACGAAAAAAAGTAGAGAGAAAAAATGTGAGGTTCGGTTATGGCCGGATTCCGAATTCATAATCTGTCATCAAAGCCACCGGGATAACCACTATACTAAGCGAACATCCACCCTGAAAGTGAGCTGACAAATTCTCAGCTCAATGCTTGATTAGTGCCCATTCCTTTAGCGGTCAATGGCAGTTTGTGTATCTGTTGAGCAATTCCTGTCCTTAGCAAGTCTAACATCACAGATCGCGCAAATATGAAAAACGATGTAAAAAAACATACTGGCCGTGCAAGTGAACAAAGCAAGCATTGAGGGGAAAAATGCTTTATCAGTATCTCTAAAGGCTCGTTTACACAGGCGATTTTTGATGCAATTTGTTTCGCGCCCCACTGCAATTTTTCTTGCCGCAAATTTGCATCAAGTTGCATCAAGTTTCGAACGTACTCGAAACCAGTGCGATTTGGTGGCAACAAAAATTGCATCAAAATCGCCGCTAGTTTACACGCGCGATTTGAAAGTGCAACTTCGCTGGCGAGCAAAATTGCAGTGGAAATCGCGACAAAATTTGCACAAAAAATCGCCTGTGTAAACGGGCCTTAAGAGTTGAAAAGTGGTCTACTTACAAATTTACGATAGTTTGCCGTGTTATGTCTTCTTATTTACCACGTCTTGCGTCATCGTATGGTCAAAATTGCTGTGGATTTCACGAGGCGGTAGCCGAGATGATCCACAACAAATGTTGACCATGAAATGACGAAAAACGTGGTAAATAATTATAAGAGGATATACCACGGTTAACTTTCGTACATTTGTTTTTACAACAACAAACTAAAAACAGAGAATCGAGCAAGACCATGAAGACAAGGACAATTAGCCAGTAACAAAACGAGCGGGAGACTGGAACCAAGTCAGTAAAACTAATTCAATTAATAACTAGTGAAAGTGAGCATTATTTTCCAAAAGAACAGATCAAACTTAGCTAGTCTGGAAAGTTTGGTGAACTTTGGCTCAATATTGACGATGCTAGAAGGCATCAAATATGTCAATTTTCCCATACAAACTCTCTTATTTTGAAACGTTGTCCCTCCAAACCATACATTCATTGTAAAATTTTGGAGGGACAAAGAAATTTCAATTGCTTATAATTCAGACAAGATTCACTTGAATCACGTCAAACTTGGTACACATGCTAATTTCAACATGTTCTATCATGTGAATTAGAGTAATTCTGATAAACTCGGTCCCAGTCCCCTGCGCTAACGATCACGTACTCTGCTGTGGTATGTCCTCTTATTTCCAATGATAATCAGCCAATCAGAAAACGAGAAACTGGGTAGTTGTTGTAATAAAAGCATTTTCCTTCGAGACAAATGCTAACCAACCTTTACTGCTAACTGATCTCCATCATGGCTGAGTGCACGATGGACCTGCGCTAGACTCGCTGCAGCTATAGGTGTGTGGTCGAACTCTGCAAACATCTCACTGGGTGTCTTACCGAAGTCTTCTTTGAATAGTTGGTTGACCTGTTGTTGAGTAAGAGGTCACATCAACACTTTAATGTATTAACTAACTGTACCTGATGCCTTCGACTATTACTATGATTACAAACGCTGTCAACTAAATCATAAATTGAATTGAACGTTCAAGTCCCGTAAAAACAAGACTACAAATATAATTGTAAGTTGCATGGTAACGGTATGCAAATTGCTGTAGGAAGCAGAGTGCTGGTGACTTGTCTAACGCTAGCCCTTCATCATATAAAATGTAGCTAGGTATATAGTCACACTGTCTTGAAGTTTAAATTCAATCTATTTTTTTATTAGTTTTCCGATTGGGAGGATCTTCCACACAAGACTTCCATCCCTCTTACATGGCTAAAGTGAACAATCTACACCGAAAAAAAGTGGTTGGTAAGTGGTTGGTAAGTGGTGGGTAAGTGATCGGTAAGTGGTCGGTAAGTGGTCGGCTGACCACTTACCGACCACTTTTTTCGGTGCAGATTGTTCACTTTAGCCGTCCTACATACCTCTCCATGTTGACGCCTTAATGCCTGGAACAAAAAAATAATTAGTTTAACCAAAAATATTACAGTCATTTTGTCCCCAACCCCACAGTGTATAGCAGAAAAATAACAACAGGTAGGTATAATGAAGATTAAAATAAATTATTATGGAACTGCATAGATATAGAGTATATTACATGGTGGTGTGGAGATATGAAGTTTATCCTCGAGATTCAAAATGTTTCACGAGTGAGCACTGTGGTGAGTGGAATGTTTTGGACTCGAGAGGATAAATTTCATATCTTCAAATCACTGTGTATTGTTCTTTTTATTATATGGACAAATAAACTGCTCTAAGAACTCTTGTAGTAGGAAGAGAAGGGGGATGTAGGAATAAGAGGGGAGAGGAGGGGAGGGTTGTGCAAAAAAGTTTTTTAGGGGTAGTACTCCCCCTAAAAAAACTAAACCCCTTTTTATTATGAATCCCAAAAAATAACAAATCGCTTTTTAGAATCATTGTTAGCCAAACCTGGGTCAATTTCACCTAGGTTGAATTGACTCCGGGTCAAGTTGACCTACAACATATTATACCAAAACTCAATCAGCATATGTGTCCACAGGGAACCCAAGCGGGAAGCCCAAATACACTTGACCACAGGGAACCCAAATGGGAAACCCAAATACACCCAATCAGAAGCCTCAGGAAGTTCAGCGCTTCACGCTGGTCATGAGGCAATTAATTTTGATAATTAATGATGAACCAGGCACTATAGCCAGCAATGGGTTTACATTTCAAAAATATAAACAGACAACAGCCACCTAAAATATTTTTGTAGTAATTAATGCAATATTATTCATGCTCATCTAATTAAACTATATTAATGATAGGCAACTAGTTCCTGCAAAAAACTAGTGTTGGTCTGCGTTGGCGGGGAAGATAAACACTGGTATGTAATTAACTAAAGTTGATTGAGGTATGCTAACCGCTGTGGAAAGCGAGTAGCAGCTGACGTTTCAAGCACTAGCCCTTTGTCAGAGCAAAAGAGGGAATTGTGGGTGGGGAAATGGTTTATGTAGTGTCGAGTGCATGATTACCGCTGAGGAAACATGTACTCGGATCAATTGGGATCAAAGAAAATTGCGCCAATGCATGATTACCGCTGAGGAAACATGTGCTGGGATCAATATTGTGATCAAAGAAAAGTGCGGCAACAATAGAAATGCTAATAGTTGTAACAGCAAGTGCTGATGAGTAAACTAAGGAAACATGCTGATCTAAGTGTGAGTGAATACGTGAATTCTGAAATTAAATGAACGAAAAGCGTTCATTAATACCGTGAGGTGACAAAGTGCCTAATTTGAAAATAAAGTTCTGTTCTTTGCATTTACGGGTGTCGGTAGTACCTTGATGCAGAGAAATGCCGCATACAGTGATGTGATTAATGCAATGACCAGGAAGGTTAAAGTGACGAGCTACGGGTTTGGCGAGATCCTTGCTGTTAGTTCTAACATCTAGCAAGTGTTCGCGGAATCAATCTCCTAATCTTTGCCCTGTTTCTCCGATGTAGAGTTTAATTGTTACAAAGTGTGCAGGTGATACAATAAATGACATTACTGGAAGTACAATCAAAATGATAAGTGACTTTAAGAGAGCCTTTCGGTCCTGAAATAAATGGTTTAGTGTAAGCACAGGTATTGCATCATGTCCTAGAACATTTAAAAGTGCCTGGTTGAAGATCAGGCTGTAGTGATCCTAGGGAATCACGGAGATTCTTGTCACATTTGAAAGAAATGAGAGGAGGCTAGCATATACCTCAATCAACTTTAGTTGATTACATACCAGTGTTAAACTATATTAACATTGTTTTTCATGTGTACATGGTAATAGTACATGAGAAAATCCTACCTGATCTCTAAGCACTTGTAGAGTATCTATGTACTGTCTTGGTAGGATGTGATTTAAGCATGCCAGTCCTTGTCCTAGTTTAATGTACAGACCTCCATTCTGAATTGCACCAATCACAATCCTGTCTGCTGACCGCTGGTGGCAATCATTTATTGCACTAGTGTAGTCCTCGCCATCCTGCAGGATCACATCAAATAACACACTTTAAAACAAATCAAATTTCACAAGTCTCATTCCACTCTCACAAATATTGAATACATTAGATCGACACATTTTCTTTTACTGTACTGTTGATTGACTGTAAAGTTCCCATTGTTGATTAATGCTAATTGTTATACCCCCAAGTCAAATGCCAGTTTTGATTGGACAAGAACATATCACGTGACAGACAGGGGCATAGGGAGATCCCCTGAAAATTGGGGGAGGGGGCCGGGGGCGGGGGGGGGGGGGGGGGGGGGAATGATGAATTTGATTAATGATAATTGTTAATATACCCCCAAGTCAAATGGCAGTTTTGATTGGACAAGAACGTATCACATGACAGGTAGGGGCAAAGGGAGATCCTGAAAATTGGGGGGGGGGGGGGGGGGGCAAAATGATGAATTCTGCAACTTCCCCCCCCCCCCCCCCCCTTACTACCCTCTCCCTATGCCACTGGTGACAGGCCTCAAATCCTTCTAACTCCCTAGGGAAACAACAGCTTGACCTTTGGACTTGCACGTACATGTACATCTTGAGACCGTGGGAAATTTGTGGTGCATTGCATTGAGCTGACCAAGGAGGCAACATCTACATGTATGAGTTTCCTTAAGGTCTCGCACCTCCTACTAAACAATTACCACTTGGGGTTTTCACATTTTCACATGCAGTATTTTGTATAAATTAACTCTACACAGTTTTTTTATGTTTTCCTAGATATTGCTGTTGTGGATGCATAAGGACCCTAATGTTCAATGAAATTCGGAAACCATATGTATGTGGTGTTTTAATTTTGACTTGGGTCAGGT
The DNA here is from genome assembly GCA_030867875.1 of Actinernus sp. WN-2022. NCBI lineage: Eukaryota > Metazoa > Cnidaria > Anthozoa > Actiniaria > Actinernidae > Actinernus > Actinernus sp. WN-2022. The sequence goes on from JAOWCC010000019.1 coordinate 65,036,786, forward strand.
ACATTATAATACTATAACAAATCACTTATAAAATTTTATGACTGTCACTCTTGGGAATTAAACAGTGAGTGTTGTTTCCCCTTGGCAATAATTCAAAGGCCTTGCAGGGGAAACAAAACTCACTGTTTCCCTCAGGGCCAGTCAAATACCTATTGTTACATAGCCATATGTTTTCCAGACACAACACACACTCTCATTGGTTGAATCAAGGTCCTGTGGCAGTCATCAAAATCCAATGTATCCCATGCAGGATACAATTCAATTATATCCCCCACATGATCACATTCTGACAGAAGATGGCACGATGTGTTGTGTGCACCACTGGCTAGCTAATGGCAGGGGGGAAATATTTGTTCACCAAAACTCAGGGAAAAGGGATATATAATTGTTGCTACATAACAAATCACAAATCTGTACATCTAGAAGTTTGATAAGTCAGATACAGAATTTGTATCTGTGCTTTATTGGATTTATAACTCTCACTTTCAGCTCTTATAGTTGATTAATCCAATAAAACACAGCCACTCATTCTGTATCTATTACAAAAAGAACTTTATACTTACAGGATCCAGTCCAAACAGGGACCACCAGTAATCAACTGATATTGATAAACCAATGTAAAATGACCTAGGATAGAATGAAACAACCAAGAATGGACTTTATTGTAGCCTCAGTAATAAAATTGCAATATAATTGATTAATTACATTATTTTAATCCTTGTTTTTTTTCAAGGTGGCACATACTTATGATAATTATGTACTATACAAAATTTTAAACAATTCCCTGGAATGTCCTATATCTACGAATATCTATAATGAACACAAGCCAGTTTGTTTGGCAGAAATGAGAGATTTATTTCGACAATCCAGTAAACAATAGACTACCATGTAAAATAAACCTCTGAATCCACAATATGGGTGGGAGGGATGCCATTTCTGAAATTTTGAAGCGTAAAAAAAGTTTCAGAGCAATAATTTGCACCACGGATGTGCGCAGCGTGCACAAAAACATGTCCTACATCAGAGAGACGGTCTGCATGCATTAAGAGCAGCTGCATGAACCTCGCAATTTCACCCTGCCTCATAGTAATACTACAATCTCGGTCAAATCTGTTGAAAATTTAAGACCTCGCCTCCCCCCATTTCAATGATGTTAAATCATGGTCCATTTCAGTTTGCCTATACACTCTCATCACTGAAATGGGGGGAGGGGGGAGGGATTATTTTTCCTACTCAATTTGACCGAGATTGTAGCATGTTAGTATCCTGTATCATTCGACACAGGATTCTAGTTAGCTTAGTTAGTATTCTGTACCATTATTTTGATACAGACTACTAATAGGGCATATTAGTATTCTGTATCAAATGATACAGATTACCAATAGGCTGACTAGAATCTTGTATGATGTGACCTGGATGCTGCGTTAAATTGGTTAGCACCCTTATGAATTATTAATGAATATTATAATGCAGTATATGGACAACACTTTTGAGAGCTATTCAATTATGACGTGACAGTAAGTATCGCCATATATACTCACAATCGTCCATTTGGAGAGCTATTAAATCTTTGTCACGAAAATGTAAAAATTGATTGCTGGTACATTTTATCAGCCAAATTCTTACCTAAAAAATCTTCCAAAGCCTTCAGCCAAAACCCTTAGTTTTCGTCTCTGTATTGGATTCCAGGGTTGAGCTGCATAAACACAATATCCAGCCCCAGGGACCAAAACAAGCGAGGCTACCTTCCAGTTCCACCAAGTCGCTCCTCGTCGTGATTTAGGTTGGTTAGCCACGCGTACACTTGCTTTCAGTCGTACTCCATGCTTTACATTCAAAACTTGTAGAATAGGTCTGACGTTCTTGCACGAATGTCGACCAAACAAAGACCAAATCGAAAACATTAAAAAAACTTTCGACCATCCACCATCTTTATTTTCCGTTCGTTACCAGACCTCTGTCACCACAGGAAGCCCAAGCTCTGTTTATGTAAATTTAATTTATAATGGTTTGTATGAATGTATGGGAATTTTTTAATCTGGTTTTTCGATAAATATACTGTAATAAAGTGAATAAAACTTACCTGGTGTCTATGATCTGTGTCTTGGCTGTGTCTGTACGTAGTTTCAGCGAATTTGGGCGAATTTTGAATCCCTTACTCTTCATACTCTTCATTTCTTCTATAGTACGGAAGAGTAAGGGATTCAAAATTCGCCCAAATTCGCTGAAACTACGTACAGACACAGCCAAGACACAGATCATAGATCGACACCAGGTAAGTTTTATTCACTTTATTACAGTATATTTATCGAAAAACCAGATTAACAAATTCCCATACAAACCCTTATAAATTAAATTTACATAAACAGAGCTTGGGATTCCTGTGCTGTCACTTGGCCGGTTGTGACCTGTCCCGTGGGACAGTCCCGCATTGACTTTTTCTCATTTCTCCCGTTTTATTAGTAGAGAAAACATATGCTCTCGTTGGTATGTGACTTACGGAAATTGTGTCATGATATAGACCCATTCGAAAAATGGCGTCCAATTTAAAAAGCTATTGTCCTGGTAACGTGAACACGAGGCTAATCAGTCCACACAAAAGCTTTTGAACGTGTAAGCGAGCCTAGTCAGTCCTAAACAATAGTTAATTTATATAAATTGGACGCCATTTTTCGAATGGGTCTATATAGGGACTGATTGTAATTATTTCTCAACAGTAATAATGCACTTGCACTTACATTGTTGTGAAATGTGAATATATTATCATTGGATCACGACAGAGAATTAGTAAACTTGATTGTGAGCCAAATATTTCAATAAGCGGAATTAAGGACAGTCAAATCGCTTGGTGTTCTATTAATAGACGAGAACCTGGCATGCCAGGATAGTCATGGACGTTTCCAAAGCCTTCGACAAAGTGCCTCACAATGGACTCTTGTACAAGCTGTCTAACTACGATACTAACAGTTGTACACTAAATTGGATAAGAGACTTCCTCAAGGGCAGGAAACAATGTGTTGTCCTAGAAGGCGAAGGGTCAAGCTACGCATCTGTTTCTTCTGGTGTTCCACATGGACCAGTATTAGGCCCAATCTTGTTTCTGGCCATTATAAACGATCTTCCATTGTATCTTAAATCTAAAGTGCATCTTTTTGCCGGCCGACGACACCGGCGTCTAACTTACGGTTAAGGCAGAAAATGACTCCATGCAATTACAGAAAGATTTACAATACCTAGAAAACTTTGAATCTGCGGACTGGAAAATGCAGTTCAACATAAGCTAAGCATGTCCATCCGAGTAACTCGCCGGCGAAAACCCATCCTCTCCATGGACAAGCCCTGGAAGTTGTGGATTCTACAAATACCTTAGAGTTCACCTGTCGCATGACCTATATACGTTGGAACGAACATGCTAATAAGGTCACAGGCAAGGCAGACAAGACCTTTGGCTTTCTGCGACGAAATCTACGTTCCTGCCCAACCATAATCAAAGAAAGACCACTGGTCAGACCAACTATCGAATACTACAGCACAGTCTGGGACCATTTACGTCTAAAAACATCAGACAGGTAGAGATGGTCCAACGCCGTGCAGCTCGATGGGTGCTCAGGCGCTACATGAGTGGCCTTATTGGATAGCGTCAGTATTATGATACGTTCCCTTAATTGGAAATCACTTGAACGTAGACGAACCAGTGCATGCACGTCTCTCATATGGTTAGCTTGCAGTCAGACCGCGGCAAAACGGTATGCTCCGCTGGCCAAAAGAACGAAGGCGCTGCTATCAAATACAAATTACCGAGGGTTTCAACTTTTTTAGTAAATAATTTTATAACTTAGTAAACTCACAGTGAATTACAAATTAAGAAAACTTCAACCTGTTAAAGTCTTAGGCTTAGAGTAGTATAGTCGGCGTCAGTTAAATACCACTTTTTCTTGTACAACAAAACTCAAAAGGTTGTGAATGTTATGGACGCCTTGTTTTCTTGCACAAGGGGCGTCATAAAGTGAATTCAGAAATCCACTTCATAACGCCCCTTGTGCAAGAAAAAAGGCGTCCATAACATTCACAACCTTTTGAGTTTTGTTGCACAAGAAAAAGTTGTATTTAACTGACGCCGACTATACTACTATGGGGTAACTAAGGGTCATTCAAAGTGTCACTAGACATTCTTGTACGTAAAATCCAACTTGATAATCCTATTAGAGATATGATTACATATAGTTATATCGATCTCTTCCACTATGGATTATATATCGTGCCTCCCTCTAGAAATTCTGACTAAGATCGTAGAGCATGCAGATCCTTGGTCATTCGCAAGCCTCTCAAGGACATCGAAACGCCTAAACGATGCCGCATCTCTTGCGCGCTACAAAAACGTAGACCAAGTGTTCCGTAAACTAGCACTATGCTTTGGTTTGAGGTCTACTCATAGTGACGACGATCGAGACGAATTGGCTCGAACTTTCGGTATTTCCGCAAGCCCCATCGACGATAGCTTTTCTCTTCTCTACGCCAGCGAATATGGTGATCTTAATGCTGTTAAGTGGCTCATCAAGCACTTACGTTTCGATATGATGGATAGACACGCCAATCACGTTCTACGCGCTGCCCTTGAGCATGGTCATCTTGGTATCGCTAAGCGGCTCATTAAGCACTTCCAGTTCACCAAAGAGGATAAGGCCGTCAGTTTTGCTATATTAGGTGCCAGTAGGAATGGTCATCTTAATAACGTTAAGTGGCTCATGCGACGTTTTCAGATAACCCTAGAGTATGAATGCATTGATCTTGCTATAGAATACGCCTGTAACAATGGTCATCTTGATACCGCTAAATGGTTCGTTAAGTGGCAGTACTCCCAGCTCACAGAGGACGAAAGGGTTGTACTACGCAACTACATGGATGCTCATTCTGCCACGTAGGAAGCCAAAGTGTCACTAGATATTCGCGCACCTAAGAAATCCAAACTTGAAGTATATGTTAAAGGAATGATTATTATACTGTATATTACCACTAAATGGTATTAGTATATATTCTTTATTCCACAATACTAGCTTACGTTGTTATCTTAGTACGCATTAACACCATACAGATCGAACATGTCGAAGAAGAACTCAAATGTAGACGCCGCAATAACTTGTGATTGGTTGATGAGAGGGAAGGACTCAAAATGTCCAAAGAAGATTTCGAAGACAACGAAGTTCTGTTCCCAGCATAACTACCAAATCTCAAAAGGCTGTGCCCCATACGTACCATGCTCGAAGTGCGGTAAAGGATGTCGTACTGATTACGAGCTTTGCTCAGGATGTGACCGTCTCACCATCAAGGTGAAGTCTTCCGGTGTCTATATAAGACGCGCTAAGAAGTCCAGCAAGAAGCTAGAGGATCCAAGAAAGGAGGAGCCAAACATGGTGGAACCGGAGGTAGCATTGCCCGCTGAATCAAGAGTGCTGGAACCAGTGGAAGGTCTTGGAGAGTCTCTCAACCATGCGCTCAACGAGGTGTTGGCTGCCTTGAGGAACGAGAAGGACGCTTAGGAATAGCCACGAAAAAAGAAAAAAGGAAGAATGAAGAAGGTCGTTGCGTGGCCCTCTTCATTCCTCTTCTTTTTTTTTTTTTCTATTGAACGTACGACATCTATAGTTGTATCATGGACGAGCTAGTCAGATTGTTTGGTCCTGGAATTTGTAGAAGCCTGAATATCAAACCACAAGTGGAACGTATTAACACCAGTGAAACATGTTCTGATTGTCTCTGTCCCTTGGAAGTACAAGGAACGGAATTCGTGTGTCCCACATGTGGTCTTGTTTCCGAGGTTGAACCATGTACAGAAACTAAGATCGACATTATTACTACTCGACTGCATATAGTAGGTCCGGACGGGTTTCAGTATCAAAGTGATCTAGACCGCGCAAAACCAAAGCAAAGCGATGATGACATAGAACTGAAACGACGAACGCTACTACAAGAACTACGAGCATACGACACTATTTACAAACAAAGTTATGATTTATCGTTCCCTATGAACGCGTTAGAAATCGTAGCCGACGCATTCACCCAAGTAATGAAAGTTTGTCTCAAGCGTAGTGATGCTAAGAAAAATATTTTAGCTGCTCTACTCTACCATGCATGCATACAATGTGGATTCGTCCGATCTAAAGGTGAGGTCGCTCGCTTCATGCAACTAAGAAACGAAGGCATCCATAATGGAGAGGTCTTCATACGTTCTCTGTGTGACGACGATAAGATTGATGTAGACTTGGATGCTGAGCGCATAGTTCCTCACATTGCGACGACTTTCCTACAACTAGATCTTGTAGGAGTACCTAGGGACGTTCAACAAATAGTCCACGAGGTCGTTACTAAGGCAATGGAAAACAATATAGGCCCCAAATCAATGCTTAAGACGAAAGTCGTTGGAGCAAGTTACGAGGTGCTACGTCGCTCCGGATCGTCTATGTCTTTTAAGGATGTCGTTAAGCGATGTGGCATATTTGGAAATGCGGTCAAGCGTTTTGTCAAGGAGTTGTCTTCTTACCATTCCCACTTCGAACCAATCTACACTAGACATAGGCTAACTAGCAGTAGGACTTGGCAAAGTGAAAGTGAGAACCATGTTCGTTCCTTTCATAGGAAACGTTGATTCTTACATTCCAAGTTTTTCTCGCATTTCCTTTTGCACTTCTTGCTTGAGTTCGGCTCGAACCCGATCCGTGCTTTTTTCACCTATGGAAGCCTTGCGACGAATTTCAGATCTCATGATCTCATACTTATTCGCTTCGTTCAGGATGAGACTGTATTCAGAGTCGGATATGTTTTCATCGCGTAAGGCCTTCGATACTAGATCGCGAATCGTATTGATTTTCGCCTTTGCCAACATAGTTGTCCTTTCATGCTTAGAAACCTTCATTCCTAACTTCTTAGCTCCAAGGGTTGTAGATGCTGAAATTAATCCACATAGTCCACCAATGACTCCAAGTGGTAGACCAATCACTATTCCAACCCCAGTCAACGCTGCGCCCAATCCAGATCCAGATAAGATCACAGATAGACCTCCAGTTGCCACTGCGATTCCATGAACTATTCCTTGAGAACGTGCATATTTCTTGCGCACACCTTCGTAGTGCCTTTCTTGAACTTCTATGTCCGAAAGCGTGTCTCGGATCGTTTGCAGTCTAAAGTTCTTTCCAGTGTCACTAGCAATCTGTGGATAGATACTTGGTGCTGATGGAAACGGTTGAATCGAATCGCCTTCCATTGTAACGCGTTATACATATAGCTTACTCAAGCTTCAACACGTATCGTATCGGTCGACCACGGAAGTCTACCACGTTGCCTTTCTCATCACGAATTGTCAGACGAAGACTGCTTTGCATTGTCCCAAGAGCTCGAGTGGTTGTTGGTAGTAGAGAGGCGTATGTCGATTTTGCGAATCTTCCACCACGGATCGTAATGCTAGCGAGAACTGTCGAGTGCTTTCCATCTAGAATTGAAAAGCTGGAATCTACGACATCGCAGTGTACGTATGCTGTGTGGATATCGTCGAACCTCAGATCGTGACTTCTCCTTTTGAGCGTCTTACTATCTTGCCCATAGTCATCTCCGTTAACGCCCAACAGTGTGCAAAGATTTTTACTGAACCGGATTGGTTTAATAACCCTTAGAATGAAAGCCTTACTAGGCTCAAATTTGATAATGCCAGCATCAATTGCGGGTTTTAAATCTTGTTGAATGCTCATTATATCATGGTGCCCTTTAACGATAGCGTGTGGAAACATAACGCCCTCTTCTATAGCCCAATGGAACGAAGCCTTCTTCGCTAGATTCCACCAACTATTCTCAAAAGTGACCTCAACTAGTGAAATGTTGTTGATAAGAATTGGATCGTCGAAGTAGGCAGTATGGTCAGCCGATGTTGTGGTGATATATAAGAGAACCATCTTATATGTTGAAGGTATAACTATATATATGTATAGCTTCAACATGAGGAGGTCTGGAGGTCTTTTCAGTTACCATTACGGAGGGAAAGACGAAGAGGAAGAGGTCTCAACACCGAATGCTAACATAAGGTCAAAGGCTGAGAATCAAGCTAGGAGAGAGAATCAAGCTCGGATAGATAGAAAAGATGTGGAAAGTAGAGAGGTTGCAACCTTGAATGCCAATCTGTTGGTGAAGTTCAAGAAAAGATATCCACATGCAGATCTTCACAAGTTCTATGTCTCTACGGAAGTGAACGGTCCAGGCAAATATTCGACGAGTATTTGGTTTCGAGATGGAGATTCTAGCTATGTCATTTACGGCAATGATGTCTCAAAGTTACCTGCAGTCACTCAAAGACGCATCGATGACGCATTGTGGGATGTGCATAAAGGTTTCCCATCTACGTTGACCCTAGATAGAAGTGCGAAATATCCTATTACAGCAGTTCCTCCTACTGGACCGGCACAAGATATCGATCTCACTAATCTATGGATATATGCCACCTCAAAGAATAGGTTCAAAGCAGGCGTTCGAAACATATTCAAGGAGACCGTCGTAAAGCATATGACAGCAAATGAGTCCTACCATTGGTTACATGGTCCGGATTTCAAATATTGGCCTCAACAATTGAATTTCGCAACGTGGTGTGCGACTTCTGGATGTGGAGTGTCATTGTTTGATCCTATTTTCAAAACGTATCCACCAGTCGTTCAGGGGTTCCTACGATTTCACGTTTATTTCACAATACGAAGAATTCTGCATGAACTTGGTGGTGCCAATGGAGTTCCTTTACCTGGTAACTCTCATTTCAAGCAAATGGATAACCTCTATAACAAAGCAGCTCTTGAGAAATTGTGCATTGAATTTGGTATATCTCGAACACCAGATTTCCCACCAGACTTCCGATGGCACGGAGGTAGGAATCACGGATTAGGAGACGTATTCCTTTTGTATGGTGATGGCTACAAGAACGTCCACGTAATCCGAAGCTACGACAAGGAAGCAGACACATGGCCCAACCACAATAACTTATTTGCAGACGAGAAAGGCAGTGTGGACAAGGGCGATCTAGTATCCTTTATTCGGAACGACGAACACGAAGGAAAGCAATACAATTGGTTTACGCCACCAATCGGAAAGGGTTTGACAGATGCTGGATTGGGTAGGTTGAATAGATCTGTCGAGGCTTTTGGACATTGCATGCTTGGTGCTCAAGCCGACTTGAACGGATCCATCATAGATAGCCATAACGTCAAAGAAAAGTTTAAGAGCTTAGTCGAAGACGCTATTCTCGAAAACGACTTAGTGGTGAGCTACAAAAACTATCTTACCGCTATAAAATCAACGCATAAGAGGCTCGATCTAGCAATAGCTGTAGGCGTGCGATTATTGCCAAGCGATCTAGTGTACTATCTTGGTAAGAAAGATGGCTATAAGAATCCAATCCCGAAAGCTACGAAAGATATGGTGCTAGGCACTAACGACATCAATGCAGAAGGCAAAGGACATTCACCTCTTCCTATGAAAGGCCCACCAGATAAGAAATTGGTGCAGCCTCTCGAGACGCACAAGAAACAAGTTCCTGTACCAAAGGCAAAGGCAAAGGCAAAGGCAAAGGCTGGCTCACAACATGAGATTAATCTCGCAGTGACATCCATTGCCGCAGCTGGAATTGCATGGATGTTGTTTCGTTAACGTCGTTTGTATTGCTCTATCGTGATCACCACTATTGCTACGATGAATAACCAAACGTTCTGTGCTAGTACTCCCAGAGCTTTACCAGCCATAGTAAATATGAAACTCGCAATCGATCCAATCATTCCAGGTAGGATCTGTCCAAGTTTCTTTCCCATTTCTTTCAACAACCCCCCAGTCGTTTGCAATCCCTTCTTTACTGCATCTGCTGCTTTATCAATACCAGTCTTTATTGGTTTCGGTACGGATTTCGACAACAGGGAAACTATCGTACTAACGATAGCGCCAATAGAAGTTACTACTGCAAGAACGGTCATTCCATGCTTTCTGAAAATGTATTTGATCCTTTCACGTAGCGACATACGTTTTAGTATGGCTTCTTCTTGACGTTCGAGTAATTCTATTTCGTTATGGATGTGTATTTTCTCTTCCTTAGCCGCTTCCTTCTGGTCCTCAGTTGACGTTAGATCTTGAAGTATACTATCTTCCATTTCGAGATGTTCAATGGCCTTTTCTTGACCTTGGAGGACTTGTTCTGCTCTTTCTGCATCCGTAGGGCCTAGGGCAAATTTGAGATCCTTACCCATACTTTGGTATCTTTCACCCTTCACTGTGGTCAAAGGTATGGGCTTCTCTTTACTTCCAAGTGCGTGAAGGTAGATTCTACCCCGTTCCTTATCGGCATCCCATACTTTAGTTATCTCAAGGTCTCCACGAATCCCTACATCCGCATAGTGTTCCCATACAGCATCGAATAACATTTGTTTCGTTCTATCCGATATGCCTGTTTCGAAGAATACGTGGCGATCGCTAAATTTAGGCCGTTCGATTCTATCCTCATCCAGCAATTCACTAAGCTCTCCATCTGTCAATGACGTTTCCTGATACTTCGGTCGAGCACCTTCTTCATTATAATTGCGTCTAGTTTTCAGGTTGAGTGATTCACTAGGATCCACATTCGTAGAGTCTGACGCCAATTTCCGTGTTTCTTCATTGACAGTATCATCGTTGTCGTAGTCTCTTCCTCTTTCAGCTTCATCAGTTCTTTCATCATACCTACCCTCAGAGGCCATGTTAAACATAATTATATATATAGTTATATTCAACATGATCTCATCGAAGTTGGATCCCACACAAGTACGAAGAGAGCCTCATGCACTCAAGGCTCCACGAGACTTGTATAGGAAAACTTTCACTCGATCATCTGCCAATCCAGGTGAGACTCTATACGTAGAAGTTCCAAAGCTAGCAGAAGATGTAGTACTAGTACCGGGCAGCTTAGCGCTATTGGGCGACATCGTACTATCTGGTGGACATGCGAATAACAGAGTCGTTTCGAACGTTGGACGCTGTTTGGTCATGCGTAGAATCTGTAGGATGGGAGCTGAAACAGTAGAAGACCTTGTCAGGCCAGACCTCCTACAAACATACTCCGATATATACCTATCTACGCAGGAGAGAGAGTCTAGAATACAACAAGGCATTCAATCAGAGAACTTGAATAAGCTACGCTCGAAAGCTGGTGACGCAAGTACTTCATCTGCTGCAGACAACGCACTCCTAACTGCATGTGGTTCAAAGTATAGGATTCCATTAGATGTTGACATTCTGACACAACATGGAGTTCTATATCCACATGCCTTAGAAAGTACGATTACATTCGAGTTGACTCTAGCGTCTGCCAACGAGGTTGTAATTGGATCGGATACGACGAAGATAGGTACGTACCAACTTACCAACATCCAACTAGAATACGAAGCAATCAGGAACGAAACGCTGGCTAGTAATGCACTTCACAAATATGAAATAGGTGCTGCATTCCTATACAACTACGCTGTTCACTTCAAGACAGTAGATATCGCTAAAACCTCTGATACTTTGATATCTCAAAACGTTAATGTTCCACGACGATCCTTTGCTGGACTACTTCTACTATTCATAGATCCACCTACCATTGGCACGCGAGATAGTGAAGCATTCTCGAATCCAGATATATTGAAGGTAGAAGTAGATGTCAATGGGATTCCCAACAGACTCTTTCCAAGCGGCATGCTTCCTCTAGATTTCTGGGAGGCTGCAAGAAGCTGGTTTGGTACACCCAATACTTCTATGACTCCAAAGAAGTTCTTTGAAAATAGATTCTCTATTCTAATCGATTGTCGCACAGCAAAGGATTCCACCGTTCATGGTGATGGCTTGGCACAAACCGGCAGTGGAAAGGACATCGACATTCGCATACATAGAACTGCAAAGGGAAGTGGAAATGTGAAAATGCACATCTATGTCCTTGCGGATGCTCAGGTCACGATATTGAACAGATCTCTGCAAAGTATATTATACTGATGGATTCTCTCGTAGAGCACGTGCCGTTCAACGCACTCATAGTCGGTCCAACGAATTGTGGGAAGACTGCGTTTCTCATAGAACAACTTCGTGGAGCATTTCGTGGTAAGTTCGATTACATAGTACTGATTTGTCCTACGTATGCCCACAACAAAACTTATCGTGGATTCGCAAATCGAGATCCTCATTTCTTCGTCATATCGCCACCACAAGATGCCATCGATGCTACTTTGAGTATTTGCGCAACATTTTGGTCAGGTACCAATACTCTATTGATTCTCGATGATTGCGCCGCATCGAAGGACGTCAAGAAACGAACTGACAAGCTAGTGGACTTAGCCTTTTCTGCACGACATATAGGGATTTCCGTTTGGGTGCTGTCCCAACAATTAACGAGCATATGTAAGCCCTTCCGTGAGAACGTAGCTATCGTAGTAGCATTCCATACAGCATCGGCCGTAGATGGTAAAAAGATATTTGAGGATTATGGAGGCTCACAAGAATGTAAAGAGTTACGAACGATACTTGGATCCCATAAGTTCGCTCGCATGTGCTTCTGTCTACGCCATCCTTTCGAGGTAGTGTTAGAGCTCCCAGCACCTACAACATATTATCATGGATAAAGAAATACTCGAGATATTCGGTGAGGATGTAACAGGCCCACCAACCAACCTAGACGTCACATCAGACAATCGTGAATCACTTTCGATCTTAGCCGCAACAGGCGTAACGAAAGAATACTTAGGTAAGAACTTTTCTCTAGGAGACATCTCTAGACTTCCTGAGAAAGAAGTAGACAAGTTGCATAGGAGGTATCAGGCCGTTCTAGCTAAGCAAGTAACGAAAGGCTTAGTCGACGGTGTGACACGTCTAGCTACCCGCCTAGTTGCCTACCTAGTACCAATAGATTCTCAAGAAGCCCTGATCAAGGACCTACAAGAAGACCCTCTAGTCCGCAACGAAATCAGTGCTGCGACTGGCCTACTATCGCTCAAAGCCGGTCGCCTTGTAGCTCTAGCTAGCGTCCTATTCCACATATCTGGTCACGTAGTCATTCCTGGTACAACTGTTGAACCTTCACATATACCTACTATATCGAAGCAAGATGGAAGGACAGACGGATCAGATAACTGCGAATCCTCCGACGACTGCACCAACTAAGATAAAAAACCCAAAGCGCGTCGCAGCTGGAAAAGCACTAGCGTTAAGCAACAAACTCGCTAAAGAAGCTCAAAAGAGAGAGTTGATGCGCGAAAGCGAATCATGTAAAGAAGTCGACGTAGAGAAAGGTCGGTTCGAAAGCCTGACTATCCTCGCAGTCATTGGTACTGGCGCTACATTGTTTGGCACGTACTTTGCGTACAAGAAGTATGTAGATGGTAATAAGCGTGTTGCCACCGTTAGCACGACACAACCTGCAGCTCCGGCAAAGCCAACGGCACTAGACATGGAGTAACACTTAAAGACTCGAGATCATAGTAGTATATATCTAGATGGAGAAGGAATTGACGAAGACGGCAACCGATGCAGTCAAAATCGTTGGACTCGCTGCTGGTATTGGGTGGATCGTAAAAAAGACTACCAAGGAATCTATGCTTAGCGATCCTTCTTCTTCCCTAGCGAATTACGCAAAGTGGACTGCCGTGATACTTGGTAGCTTATACGCAAAGGAATATCTTGAGAAACAACTTGAGAAAGAAAGAAAAGCCCAAACCTAAATCTTGAGAAACAAAAGATCATACCATAATGGCGGCAGCAATTGGAATGGCCCTCCTCGGGGCTATATTGAATGCAACGGCATTTACTGGTGGTGGCATACTAGCTAGAATGCTTGGAAAAGATGGTGATGTAGATGCAGAACGAGAGAGACACGATAGGGCCACCGAAAAACTAGAACGTGAAATGAAAGCGTATAGAATCAAACGTCAAAGCTTATATGACTATGCACAAGAGCAGGAAGGTCTTGAACGCAAAGCACACAACGATCAAAGAGATACCAACGAAGCCTTAGTGCGATCCGATAAGTTACGTAAGGCGCTTAAACATCTCAAAGAGATGAAAGAACCCCGCTTATCTGACTACTACAAACCCTCAAACAATCAGAAGACTGGTGAGTTGCTCTACGTTGGGGGTGGAATGCTAGGCGTTGGATACACTATTAGTAAATGGATATAGATACTACTAAGCTACTAGTAAGTTACCTAAGCTACTAGTAAGTTACCCTAAGCTACTGGTGAGTTGCCCTAAGCTACTAGTAAGCTACTAGTAAGTTACCTAAGCTACTAGTAAGCTACTTAAGCTACTACTAAGCTACTACTAAAAAAAAAAAGGAAGAATGAAGAGGGTCACGCAACGACTTTCTTTATTCTTCCTTTTTTTTTCATCTGTTGAAGGTTAGAATGTATAGATGTATGATGGATTCTAAACTTGCGAATATCTTCTATGGGCCTATGGGCTATTGGAAAGGTCACACTGCAATTGGCAAGCTATCGGTAGCAGCGAAAGCATCAGAAGACGTGGCTAGGAGTTGGTTGGAAAAGCAATCTATGTGGCAAATATATCTACCACCACCAAAACACATTCCACGACCACATTGGACTGTATCGAAACCAAATGAAGTCCACCAAGCTGATTTGATATTTCTACCACACGATCGACCTGGGCGTGGACGGAAGCTATACAAGTACGCATTGGTAGTAATCGACGTAGCTTCTCGATACAAAGAAGCCGAACCTTTGGCATCTAAAGATAGTGGTGAAGTTGCTGCGGCATTCGAACGAATCTATAAACGTAGTCCACTAGAATGGCCAAAGACTTTGCAAGTAGATCCTGGTAGAGAATTCATGGGACGTATGTCTGAAACGCTAGAACTACATGGTACGAAAGTTCAACGAGGTGAGGCTGGTAATCATAGAGCGCAAAGTTTTGTTGAAAGAGCAAATAGGACTCTAGCTGAGAGATTGTTTGGATATCAATATGCACAAGAGATGGTGCTTACTTCGGAAGGATCAGATGAGCGTAGTAGAGAATGGGTAATTCGTTTACCAATGGTTATCAAAGCCATGAACAGTGAGGTGACTCGTTTGACTGGTAAAGAGCCTTCTAATTCTGTAATGGCGCAACAAGTAGATCTGAAGACTCCTACATATTCGCGCACGGTTGGATTGAGAGAAGAGCGTCTACCATTCGACGTTCTAGTTCGATATCTTTATGCACCAGGAGAATTGGAAGGAGGTGAAAAACGTAGAGCTACTGATCCTGTGTGGAGTTTGCAGATATACACCATTTCGCGAAGTGTAGTATCTTCGGGACAGCCTGTGCTTTACTACCTTGCGAAGGAGAAGGACGCACCCAAACGTGGATTCGTTCGTGAAGAGCTACAAGTCGTTCCTAGGGATACAGAACTACCACCAAAAGGAATTCTGTTTGTACCTAGACGCTAAACAGCGTACTCTATTGGCTCAGTGTGGATTCCATCGGGAAGAACGCGTCTTTTGTCGTAGTAAGCCGATAGCCCAAGCTTCCGTTGTTTGTAGGTTGCTATGCCTTCTGGCGATAGTCGGAAGCCTCGGTTATTTGCCATGTCGATACTACCCTGGAGGGCTGCTTTGAATCGTTCCCACGAAATGTCGTTGTGCCGTCTAGACATACCTTTAGCGGAATACTTCTTGCTGCCACCTGTATCGACGTAGTAGGCTTTCGAGCATAGGGCAATGGCGCGCTGTCCTTCGAATTCGAGTTTGAAGAGTCCTGGTGTACGACTGCTCCATTCGTCCCAAGCTAGCCATTCATTCCTTTCGGCTTCGAAATCTTCTCGCAGTTCCGGTCTTACAACCTCATCGAGGCTATTTCCCGAGATGGCAATGTAGGCACTGTCTGTGTCCATCTGTATATATTCGAAATCATTGCGATCAATGTACTTGTCGATGAAGTCATAGTAGAACTCAAGCATACGCAGCTTTGCGAGCTGGTACACAGCGATACCTACTTGGAAAGGGCGTTTGATTTGGATCTGGTCCTTTCGGCTCTCGAGTTCATATGCATCACCAATCTCTTCCAGGTCTTCGAACCAAACACTTCGCAATGCTTTGTCCACAACCTTCTCATCTTTTGTATAGGTGACCTTTGTTTGGCGTCCCAAGTCTTCGAGCAACTTTCCATAGGCGCTGTTTCCTAGCAGCTTGAACACATCTGCCAGCAAAGCCTCACCTTTATCTTCATCTCCCATACGACGTGCCTCAGTGACTTGGTCCACGAACCATCCGAAGATTTCTTTGGGTTCGTAGTCTATCGTGCGGTAGACAGCAGTGATCACTGCGCCATGATCTACATACCAAAGTAGAAGAGGAGCATAGAGTAGCAACTTCTTTCCAGAGAGACTCCCAACTAGCTTCTTTTCCTCGCTGAGCTTTCTACCTGTCTTTGTGAGGTAGGCCAACATTTCTGGAGGGATTGCTTCTTTGGGGATTTTCTTGTTGTAGAAGAAGGGTGGCATCTCCTCAAATTCCTTCCACAATTTCTTTGGTATCTCGATGTCTACTTCTGCATATCCAAACCACGTTCCACCAAGTAGACATTCAACGAATCCTTCGGTGGCTGGACCTGGATCGTCATAGTGCACAACCTTTTCTTTTCCACAAGGCATTTCGAATTCCATGGTAGAAAGATATAGGGCGTTGGCATCGTATCCAAGAATCTTACGACAAGTCTTAGTTCCTCCCTGATGACTACGAATCTTAGTCACTCCTGCTTCGTGGAGTCTGGTGAACACTATGCTTGGACCTCCCACGACAGCGTCTTTCAGCATGCGGTAGGCTTCCTTACTTGGAGCGTACATCTCAGCTCCCCTTTCTACACTACCTCGAAGTAGGAACTGTAGTGAGACTCCTGGAATGGACACTGCGTCTTTCAGCATGTCTACTCCTTTCTCGTGATAGAAATCTCGCATCTTTTCGAGTGCCTCTAGGAATGGAACTACATCTAGGTCGTTGTAGTATCGTAGCCAGTCTGCAAAGGTTTCCATTCCTTTGTCGAGAAAGGTGCACTCACAGTCTTCGAACTCTGACATAGATAGTAGATGTTCTCTTTTCAACTTCGAACCCCACTCTGGATAGTCTGGTAATCCAATGTGATCCAACTTGTCTGGAGAATCGAACCACTCATATGGGAAGAAACTCTTTTGCGATTCGCATCCATATGCCTTGATCCAACGTTCATAAGAAGTTCCAGGTCCAAGGTAGTTGATCACATCAAGGAAACGGAAATCTGGGGTCAATAGGAACATAGTGGAATTGGCTTTCTTTGCTACCAGGATCTTTGAACAGGTGTCGGCAATGATTCCTACGAAGTGCTCCCTGATCAGATTAAGATCGTACCTGCCAGAGTTGAATCCCACTACTGGAACTTGGCGGATCCATTCGTCGATCTTCGCTTGTTGTTTCTTTGGTAGGGTGTCAAAAGAGAATTCAGGTGTCTTGGGGCAGAACTGTTCTGCAATGACTTCTTGGATCGCTTTCGCTCTTCGCTGGAGTTCTTCGACGAAGGCTTCGATGAGTTCTTTTGGATTGCGTCGACAGATGTGGGTTGACTTTCGATTGTATGTGTCGGCAATTGATACTGATATTGGGACATGGACGTTTTCGATGGTCAGGTGGTCTGTTGGTTGTCTTCCTTTCGTTGTATCGAGATAGGCTTCGAAATCGTAAACTATGAAGTGTGGGTAGACAGTTTGTGTTGGTGTGGGGACCGGTTTGTTTTTCTTCTTTGTAGAGCAACCCCAAGCTTCCACTACTGTATAACCAGCTCCTTGTAGCTTTGCCGTTCTTTCACAGGTCTTGAGATAGAGCCTCCTTTCCCTAGGGAAGCATTTCGGGCAGCCATGGAAATAGCATCCATGAAATTGAAAGATGGTTTTCGAAATAGGTTCGTAGCCGTCGACCGGCGCTCCTTCGATCCAATGCTCTCCACCATGCCCACAAGCTGCATGATGAATGTGTTGTCCAATCCTTTTGGTTTCGCGTTCCAACCAGCATAAAGCGACTTTGCTGGCTGTGCTCTCTGGCCAGAAGGCTTTTTCGTATGCCGACTGGGGTACTGTGATTACTTTTCCGGGGCAAACGATCTTTGTTTCGCCACGCCTGCAACGATCTGCATGACGGTGAAGGTCTGAGGCTTTCGTGAACCGTTGCTTACAATCGTTACATACGTAGATGTGCCCTAGCTTGTTGATGTTCTTGATGTAGAAGGCATGTCCGTCGTATATCCCAATCGTCATCGTATGCTTGTAGTGAGCTGCATGTCGCGTCAGATGCCAAGCGCCGTCCTCCGTGGGTTCATACACCCGAATACCGATTCCAAAGTGTAACTCGACTTCCTCCAGCTGGTCTAAGGAAGTTCTGGGAACGTCTTGTGTGGGTGCTGTCAGGCGATAGAAGTTCTGGGCAAGTTTTCGAGCTTTGACGCAACACCTATCTACTCTTGCTCCTTCATGCATGGCAAGGCAGCGCCAAAGACATAGGTTGTCGCCATATCGATCAAGGGCAAGCATTCCTTTCTTAAGGCGAAGCCATTGGGGCAGTGGACCTGTTCCCAACAAAAGCTGACGATCGATCACGACTTTGACATCTACGTAGATCCAACGAACGAAGGCCCATTGGGTATTTGGTCGAGTGATGTTGTCGGGATTCAATCGAGCTGTCTCCTTGCTATTGATCCACTCTTCTGCATCTTCTAGGATGTTCACCCATGGAGAGCCTGGGACAGTCTTGGAGAATAGAATCACGCGTCCGTCATTGACATTGCGAATGCGATAGGTGTAGCTGTATCGCAGGTAAAAGCTGGTGGTTACCTTTGCAACTAACTTTTCCATGATCCTAGGAGTCAAGTCTCCTGCCACACCTTGGAAGAAGCGCCATCGGATAGTACGGCGACCTATCTCCATCCCCTCGAGCATTCCATCTCTCTCCTCTAGAATAGCACCTGCCTCTCGAGCTAGACTCCGTGGAAGTGGTTCACTACGTGGTCTCACCATTCTCCCTTCGATATAACTATGTGTTAGGATAGCTTTAACAGGTACTCGAATTTGGATTTTATGTGTAAGGATGTTGCGGCGATATAACTATATGTAATTATATCTCTAATAGGATTATCAAGTTGGATTTTATGTACAAGCAATCGATGTCGATATAACTATATGTAATTATATCTCTAATAGGATTATCAAGTTGGATTTTACGTACAAGAATGTCTAGTGACACTTTGAATGACCCTTAGTTACCCCATAGTAGTATAGTCGGCGTCAGTTAAATACAACTTTTTCTTGTGCAACAAAACTCAAAAGGTTGTGAATGTTATGGACGCCTTTTTTCTTGCACAAGGGGCGTTATGAAGTGGATTTCTGAATTCACTTTATGACGCCCCTTGTGCAAGAAAACAAGGCGTCCATAACATTCACAACCTTTTGAGTTTTGTTGTACAAGAAAAAGTGGTATTTAACTGACGCCGACTATACTACTCTTAGCTTTTAAGTAGTTTTCTTATTTTTTGACAAAACAGTTCACATATAGATACTTTTAAGCAGAAATTTTAAAATTACGGGTATGTGCCTGTTGTTTCATTTCAGTTTTCGCGGGAAACTGGGGGCGGCCGCGCACCGACAAGAAATAGCAAATACGCATGCGCGTGACGTTTTGCCGCGGTGTGGCTTGCAGTATACCTAGACCTTAAAAAAGCCTTCGACACAGTCAATCATGAAATTTTACTCCAACTGAAGGTATCTCTGTATGGGATAGAAGGTTTACCACTGCAGTGGTTTGGTTCATATTTAGATAATAGACAACAAAGTTGCTGTGTCAATGGTAAATCCTCTAGTTTGAGAACTGTAACATGCGGCGTACCACAGGATCCATCGGCTTGGACCTCTTTTATTTTTAATATATATGAACGATCTACCTACCTGTTCACCAAACGCTACTACTCGCATGTACGCTGACGACACAACCCTGACTACAACACGGGAAATAACTCGGAGCAAATAGAGGATTTAGCCGTGAATAATAACCTCACAGACGTCAGCGAATGGCTAAATGCGACGAAAACTGAGATGTTTTTTTGTTGGCTCAAATCAAAAACTCAAACATTTCTCAAAAGACATGAAATTTTCAGTCGGTGACAAGACCATTAAAATAGTGCCGTCGGTCAAATACCTTGGGATACACCTCGATGAGTCATTATCCTGGAGTACCCATATAGAGAAATTCATAAAGGAAATTTCATCGGGTTTAGGTGCTCTTAGGCGTGTCAAACCATTTATCCCTTACACGGCAATGATGAGCGTCTATAGGGCCCTAATCCAGTCTCACTTTGACTATTGTAGTAGCGTTTGGGGAAATCTAAATACCGGCTTGGCGGACAAGCTACAAAAATTACAGAATCGTGCGGCCCGTGTATTAACAGGCCTGCCTTATACACATGTAGACGAGCTCCTAAGTACCCTGGGCTGGGAAATGACTAAATGTTCAAAGAACCAAACAAAAAGCCGTTATAATATATAAAGCTTTGCACGGCCTTGCCCCAGAGTATCTCACTAATAAGTTTAAACGTCGCAGTGAAATGTCCGACTCAATATAACCTTAGAGGCTCGTCCACAAAAATATATTTACCTCGTCCACGAACAAATTTTGGCAAAAATGTATTCATTATGATGGGGCGAAGTTGTGGAATGCATTACCTGACGACATCATGCAGGAAGTCCAGTAGTGTAAATAGTTTTAATTTAAGAACAGATTAAGGAAATATGTACCTTTGTAATCTTTTAACAATATACCCACATTCACCACCACGCACACGACTATTATTATTATTTTTAATGTTATGCTATTACTGATCGGATTATTCGTGTATAAATAAAGATATGTATGTATGGCGTTGCTATGGGCCAACAAGTCACGTAACATATATCTCAAGATCTCGCGTGACATTTCAAATGCCGAGGACGCAGCCCAGAAATTCTCACGAGGATTTTGAAACTTGTGAAGCGCATTTGACAGCCTACTAAACTCTAAACTATACGCTAACAGTTTGAATGTTTTACTGATCGACACACAAGCAAACCAAAATCTCCACTTGTAAAATTAATTGGCTGTTAATTCATGTTATTGAGGGCGACTTTATAGTTTACCAAGTTTCGAAATGACAGCAAACGCACGTATTACACTAGAAAAGAATTGAAGTGTTTTCAAACTTAGGTTTCGTGTTTCTTGTTGCTATGCTGGTTTTGCCAGGTTAGTAATAAACATCGTCTCGTAATAAGCCTTTCACTCACAACATGACCAACTTGCCTTAGTGTCATCAGCCCGGGGGGGGGGGGGGGGGGGGGGGGGGGGGGGGGTCTGCTTTAGGAGGCTACTGTTTATATGAAGAACAGTTGGCTCGGGGACCCGGGTCACCCTCACCGGTGACAATAAATTAGATCATACGGTGACCGTAAATTAGATCATACGGTGACAATAAATTAGATCATACGGTGACCGTAAATTAGATCATACGGTGACAATAAATTAGATCATACGGTGACCGTAAATTAGATCATACGGTGACAATAAATTAGATCATACGGTGACCGTAAATTAGATCATACGGTGACAATAAATTAGATCATACGGTGACATAGCCTGCGTAGCAAGCGTTTCCGTGGCCCCCACACAAATAATGGATAGGCCACTTCAGTGTTACAGCATGCTGTTCGGTATCCGCACCGCTAACGGTCGTTGTCTTGACTTTCCCCGCATGCACCTAATCTCGTAACCCAGATCTCACCCCATGTTTTCCAATCCAAAGAAGTGTACGAGAGTTAATCCGCACATGCACTATCTAGCTAGTACGCCAGATCCAAACACGATAAGCCCCGAAAGAAACAACAACAATATATTTGTACTTCAAATTACAGTTACAATATAAATATGCTGAATACGAAAAGCATTTTGTTTAGTTTTAGTTATAACGGTAAGTCGCGGAAAACCAAAGAAATTTTAAACTCTCAAAATTCTATCCCAGCTGCAATAGTCGGGGTTTTGTCTTAGGTCCACTTGATGTTCAGCTATGCTGTGGAGAAAGTTTTATTAGAGGTAATAATTCAAACTTTGGAATGGTTCTGAGATACCGTTAGGGTGCTTCACAAATGTCAATAACTAAAACAGATCAATGACTGTTATTAACCGAAACATATGTCGTACGTTAGTATTCGTTTTCCGGCTTTCAGCGCGTTCCAGCTTTGTTCCAGTTTGCAAAATTCAAGCAAGTCTCGAAATCTCGGCGTTTCAAAAAAGAGTCTCGGATTTTGAAACAAGGGTGTCGGCGAGTCTCGGATTTGACCATTCTATACCCCTTATTAGAGACGTTCGCTTTTCTTTTATTAGACAAACTTTAAAAAATACACGTTAAAGACTGCGTAAGAGGAGGTTAAGTGTCAAGCCATAACATGTGTTCAAGCCATACAATCAATACCAAACTATTTATTATGCAAGGCCTGCGGCTTTTGTCGAGAACTAAACTCAGTAATCAACTGAATGTTTAATATCGAGAATAAATCATAACTTTGGCCAGATACCTGCTTTGTCGGAAGATTGTTGTTTCCGAGTAGAAGATCAACTAACTAAACAGGAAGAGTGTATCAGACTTTTAATGGTAGCAGAGGAAATATGTAGCATTATGTATTAATAGAAAACGGAAATACCGTTTTTGTCACGAGTCACTGATGCGGAAGTAATAACAAACGTCTTCCATGATCCTCGGGAACTTTTATAAAATATTCATGACGTAACACAGACAGAAATAGACCTGTAAATTTGGTATTAATGTTAGGGACTTTAAAAGAGTACATTTCTCTCTCTTTCATTCATTCATAATCGATTCGTGTCGATTATCTACCTCGTGCTAGCTACGAAATCGAAAGTCTTTATAAACATCAAATAAGTGAACAAATCTTTAAAGTGCACTATAGCAAATATTCCCCTGAATTGGGTTTTTAGCAAACTCGTTAGCCGAAAAGTGAATGTAGCTTTGTTTCTATAAACCCAAAAGGTGTCGAAACTCTGTTAACGAAAGTTTGTCTGATGAAGACAGCTCGAAAGCTTTCGCGTAAATCGTTCCCAGTATGGCTAAAGGAACTAGTAGATAGCGGGGAAGCGGAGGGAGTCCGATGGCTGGACCCCGATAGGAGAACGTTCCGCATTCCGTGGACCAGAGTGGACAGTCCTAACTTCGACATTGCTAAAGATGCCGTGGTGTTTCAGAGATGGGCTGAATTCACGGGTAGGTTTCGGTGTGGCGAGCGACCAGATCCTTCAGTATGGAAAACCAGATTTAGGTGTGCCATTCGCAAGATGACTGAAATCAAAGAAGTGACAGTTAAGAATAGCCTGGATGAGAAGGTTGAGAAACAACCCTACAGGATCTTCCAGTTTCACAAGGAAGGTAACTAGAACACCTATTCAGTTAACATTGACTTTTGAATGATTTTATGTTGCTGCTTTTTTCAAATTGATTTAAATCACAGGAACTGCGGCAAAAAATCAGAACAACCTCTGAATTCTGCATTCTTGCGTTTTTAGCCTCATTTACAGCGTTGCTTGGAGAGCTGTCTTGTACATGATCTTAGCTTCGGTTTCAACCATGCACCGGCGTTCCATAAAGAAAGAAACTGCATTTTATTCGGGATCGTACAAAGGCCCTTTGCTCCCTAGTCTAGTACCTGTCAGTCGTTTGTAGGGTCGCACCCACGCCTCCTGACATTCTCTTCCAAGCCGTTCACCAAATTATTTTAAACTGCGCTTTCAAACAAAAAGTTTAAAAGAGGTGTTGGAAGAAATCTTAGCCGATCGGCTAATTTTACTGAAGTCGCTTGATAAAAAGTAGAAAGTTCATAAAAGCTTATCATAAATTTGCATTTATGGAGTACGCAGTTTAGTAGTTCCGTGTAGCTGGTATTGATAACGCCTGCTTATTTCTGTCACATTACAAAAAGCACTTAATAAATCAGCCAGTTGCCATTCACTCTTCATTCAACTGGTGGCCATCTTGGATTCAAAGCGAGGCAATCCTTTGTTTTTGCCAGGCGAGCCTCGTTTTGACTATCCCTCACTACGAGGCTAACCTGGCAAAAACAAAGGATTGCCTCGCTTTGAATCCAAGATGGCCACCAGGTGAAAAGAGTGAATTCACTTTTATCACAGTAGCTCCTATATAATTATGACTTTTACCAATTAACACTCGAATGGTATGCTTCTCTAGACTGCCTTTGTTCATACATTTTATTCACTAAGACACAGTCAAAGGCCCCCTCCCCCTCCCTTCAAACCAATAGGGAAATGCCACTACCCCCTCTCCCCTAACCGCAGGTATTAGAAATATCCAAGAGAGCATGATTCTCTCTTGAAATAGCACACCACATATCGTCACTGTTGGCAATTAGACAGAACTGTATATTTCCTCCCCCCTTAGTTACTGTTGCTATGTCCTCCCCCTTAGTTACTGTTGCTATGTCCCAAAAGCGGTAAACTTTATCCCGAAGAAATTCAGAACAAACGCAACGAGAAACGCTGAGTAAGGGTGATTTGCATTTACGCGAACTGACTGCTCTGATCGGCCAGCTCTTTAATGGAACGTGTCAGTTCTGAGAACTGAATAGCACCCAGATTTATTGATTAAATCTTTGCGAAGAATTCAAGTTAGTCAGTATTTTCATCTGACGAACTTGTGGGACAACATGGCGACCGTATTTTCCTGCAGAGTTCCCAAGGAGAGGAATCGCTCACTCATTCTGATTGGCTAAAAATACATAGATTAGCAGTGGTTTTAAAATTTAAAAATTGGACAGCAATTGAGTGACGATGGTTGTTTAGTGTAGTGGTTGCGACGTTTGCCTTACGAGTAGGAAAAGCAGGGTTCGAGTTCCAGAAAATCTCTCAATTTCTTTTATATCTTGAGAAGGTTTTCTTGAGAACCCCAGCTCTAGGTGGGTAAGATCTTGTTTACTGACCGGTTAGGTTTTTTTTATGGTTCAGGGTAGGGTTTTAGTTAGTTTATATTGTCATTTCATGAATTAATTAAGTGAGCGATTACTCTCCTTAGGAGCTCGTTTTTCCTGGGAAACATTGCAGGGCTATATATTTAATGATTGGTCTAAAGTGTTTTTAATTGACAGGCTAGATGTGGCACTATGAGAGCTGTTAGAGTAGAAAATAGAGCAAATACTGATCATGATATCGATCGGTGAAATTGTATAAGCTTAGAATTGTCAAGACGGAATGTTTAATAAAATGCATATTGTTCTCTAGTGTCGCTTGGACCTAAAACAATGCCCTATTCTATAATTCCAAACAATCTCACTGCATGTCAAAATTTCAAGAATTTATATAGCTCTACGTGATGTTTTAATGCATGCCAGTTCTTGAAGAATGTGGATTTATTTGCTACAAGTTACTGGAGTTAATAAATGAGTCGTTAAACGATAATTTTAACGAGGACTGAAAAAGACACAGTTTCGGCTGTCTGAAGACAGGACCGGTTTCATGGATTTTAGCGATTTTAGCGCCTGCTTTTTTTGTTGTCGTGAATCGAACGAACAACCGGAGAGCCTAGATTAAAATCTTCGAAGGAGCGAGAGTCTAACAAACTCAGCCTTTACATATGCAGTAATGCGGCGTGCAGGAACGACCCGGAATACAGCGTTGTGAAATGGAGGGCTTAATCTATATCTACGCCAGAGCTCATATATATCTACAAATGAAAGATGAGTTAATTGTTCGACAGGTTCTTATGCTATTTTACCCGCTTTCCTTGATGGAGGAGACTCCATGGTAACAAAATGGCCAGTAAGCAGTTTATTCATTCATTCTAATTTAATTTATTTCATAACCTGTTTCGATTCTAACTCTCTACATTTTCTACCCTTTATTCAACTTCTTAGAGTCTCAGTTACCTAATTAACCCGTAATCATAAAACGCGAAACAAAAGCCAGGCTTCTATACTAGAGCCTTTTCTTGAGTCGTTCTTTGTCATGTGGAGATAGAATTAGTTCTGTCTGAAAAATACGGAAAAACAATTAAAGGCCATATGGAAACCAGAATGTGATCCAGTAGCGAGCCGTATAATAGACAAGCTCACTCACGTTCCAGCTGCACGAACCGCGAACAAGTTTCGATTCTCATGGACCACGTGTCTACGGAATTCAGAACATCAAGTTCTCGGCCGATGAGTTGAATAAAAAGACACTTTGTATAATCGAGGTGAGATAGATACTTCTTTAAATCAACGTGCATATGTACACAAACTAATCGGAGTTTCTTTGCCTTTTTAATTTCGCCTCATATCTTCGAAGATGTATAACTTAAATCGATAACATTAAATAACTTAACTGCAGCAAACGGACTGACACAAATTATTAGTTGCAGGTCCAATCACTTGCCGACGAGAAGCGGAATTTCGATTCAACTCTAAATAGCCTTCTCCAGTTATAAATAGCCCTGGCTTCTCTTTTTTAGGATTATAACGATTTAAGGGTTCTCGCAGTTCTCGCTGCTAAAGTAGATAGGCTTATACCGATCGTTTTCATCCGCGGGGAAAATGCTCAAAGCGAATCATTGTTGAGTTGAAAGGTTAAAGCAGTTTTTGTATCGCTGATTGTACGAAAGTTCCGGTTTTCTTTGAGCATAGAGGCCTTGACGTTAAGCACCAAGCCAAAATAACAGCAAGTGTTCACAATGACATGCAAACAGTGCCTTTATATATTTCAGTTTACTCCAGTTATATAATTCAAAATCTTTCTTTATCTTATTTAAGGATTAGCAAGATTCGAAATTCAACATTTCTCGTGTAAAATAGTCCGAGGCGGTAATAATAATTTTGAAAAAGGGTTTCAAAGACTTCAAAAAGAAGTCAACAGTCGTCACTTTGCTGTCACTTCGCTGTGAAGTGGCATAAACGTACTATATACTAACTCTATCACGATTAACATCATTCCTGCTTCTTCTTCCTTTGCACGTGACGTCATCAAAAACCTAAATCTTAAATCTAAATCTGTTTCTTTACCATTTTCTAGATGTCCTTAGTTTAAGTCCTTATATCAAATTTCAGGTCGATATAATGTTTTGCTTACGAGCTACAGATGTTTGAATTGTTTCCCAAATTAACGTCGGTAACTCGTGAAAGTCTAGTGAGACTGATAAACTTGAGGCCGGCGTGGGACGTCCTTATCCGAGAAGACGTGAAGGTCTAACCATTTGCAGTTCGAGAATAATCACTAATTTATATTATCACTATATGTTCTGCTATCTATGACAAAACAATCTCTGGGTTTTTTTCTTTTTCACATAGGGTGCAAAGGACATTTGTTAACCCTTTAAGGGTTGTTTTCTTGCATCCACCATTTGTATATTTCTATTAATATGTTGGATATTGTATTGGGTGTGTGTGGGAAAAAATAAAACCTTCAGAACGAGATTGTTTCACAAAGGCAGCACTTTCTACTCAGTTAGTTTATGACCCTGAGTGTTGGCTGGCCAGAACTTCCGCACGACGACAGACCGGAGCTTTATCATAAAAATAATAAATGGTTTATTTTACGTCGAAGATACAGGAAGCCGTTACCGAATTGGAATTTAGGTTTAATTTAGGAACTGAGCTAACCGGGAGCTAACGTGTTTCAGATCAGCAATTTGTTTTTTCAGATTAAAGGTTCTTGGCTTTATAAATAGGACTCTTAGTGAAACCAAATATAATGGCTGAAATTTTCGCTTTAATTTAAGACTTTGAAGTTTTGAAAAAGCTTTTTCTTTCGCCCCCACCCCATGCATTTTACAAATATTCTCATATTTGTTCATCCATAACTCAGAAACGAAACGCTCTTCTACTTCAAAAATTGGCCCAGAGATGTAGTTTTGATCTCTCCTCAAGCTCAAAAGCATTTTATTTCATTTGGGAATCAAAACATGTGTGTGGCGTCAGTGCAAGCCAAGAATAGCTCACCTGAGTAACAAACCGGAAAAAAACTTTTCTCAACTTTGAATTATTTTCAAAATCTGTTAAAGTTCCAGTTCTGGGGACAGATCCTCTGTTTGTGCACCAATATTATGGAACAGCATTCCTTTTAATAATAATAATAATAATAATAATAATAATAATAATAACAACACTTTATTTAATGAGGATATGCAGATAAAGTTTACACTTGTTTCCAATCTGGTCCTCCTAACTATTATATACCAAGATAGAAACATTATATAATTACATTATAAGAACATAATCTTTAACTACTCAAAAAAGGAATATACATTATTGGGAAGATATGAAAAAGATTGAATAAAATATAAACACTATTAAAAAAGAGATCTAGAAACATCGTTCATGTAGACATCACAGTCAGTAAAGCCTAGTGCTCTTCAACTCAGTAGCATTAGTGAGTCTAGTTTAATAAAATATTTCCTACAAAATCTATTAAATCTTGGTAATGTATCAGATTTAGTAGCAGTGGCAGGAAAACTGTTCCATAGCGACGGTGCTAGAAATGATAGATAAACAACGCTTTCCGGCATTAGTTTTAGGTTTAGGTAAACATAACTTATTATTTACAACAGCTCTTGTAGAATAACGATAGGAAGGTCTCGGCAATAGCTTAGTCTGCGTTAGGATTCGTTGGCGAATAGTTTCATATATTGGAATGATCTTAAGGTCCTTGAATAGACTTGGGGATGGAGTAGAATAGTCGGCACTAAGAATGATCCTATAGCAGCACGTTTTGGGGCTAGTAGCAGTTGGTCTAGACATTCAGTGGAACAGTTTCCCCACACACTGCAGCAATATTCCAGTGTTGGTTTGGCGATGCTATTATGGAGTAGGAGTATTTCCTTAGATGGAAGATAGGGTTTGACTCTTCTAAGCACTTCAAGTTTGGAGTTATACTTTTTGGTAACTGTTGCGATGTGGTCATTCCAGGTAAGTGATGCATCGATGTTGACACCAAGGAGCTTTTCACAAGTAGAATGAGCAATGGTGAGTCAATTGAAAGAAACGTCTAGGAGTTCAGAGTTAGTAGCAAGTTTCTTCTGAGTGCCAATGAGCATGACTTTGGTATTGCCAGGGTGGATGGCCATTTTATTCTGAACAGCCCAGATTCTCAAGTTATCAGCTCCACATTGCAGAGATGAGTTGATGTAACACATTGATTGACCCGATCTGGGTGTCATCAACGTACATATATGTGCTATATTCCTTATTTATTAGGAGAATATCGTTAATGAATAAAATGAAGAGTAGAGGGCCTAGGGATGAACCTGTGGGACTCCGCTACGTATTGGAAGTACATCAGAAGAGAACTGACCAATGGACACTGTTTGTCATCTTCCTGTAAGGTACGTAAGACGTAAACAAACAAAGTGCAGAGTCTCTAATTCCATAAATGGAAAGCTTTTTGATCAAAGGATCGTGGTCGACTAGATCAAAAGCTTTTCTAAAGTCAACCACTTAAGTACCAATCACTTTTGATCACTTTTACATGTTTCGCAAATATAGCTCTGTACACAATGTACCTCAGACAGTTGTAAAAAGCTAGGTTCTTATTCTACTCTATTGATGATTATTCTGTATTTTTTAATAGCTTTTATTTCTAATATATGTAAACTGACTTTACAAACATTAGTTTATATTTATATTTACATATAAACTTATATAGGTACATTAATTGTTTATTTTATAAGATTGTAAAGTTTTATTTATTGTAAATTGACTGAATATTAGTTTATATTTATATCTAGATATATGTACATTAATAATTTATTTTATTGTATATGATTGTAAAGGGTAATGGACACAAGCAAGTTTTCCTTGACAAAGTTCCAATTTTTTCCCTTGATAAATCTCCTTGTTGAAATGCAAAAGGCCCATTAGTCGATATGTGCGCTATATAAATCCATTTAATACCGTCTCTTCCATGTGGGACCTATTTTTCTGCATGCTACGCTCTGCTCTCTTATTGCATACACACTGTTTCTTCGATGTGGGACATGTTTTTGTGAGAAACTAATTCATCCCACATCGATAGCAAGGTGGGAGAAATTTTATGTGGTGCATATTATAAGTACTTAAGCGGCTCGCCATTAGTGTATATCCGATACAGCATTGCCACTCATATTGTAAATAGTACATAACAAGCTCTTTACGGCAAAGCAGCGCTGGATCCTTGAACATGTTGCATCGATCAAGAGAGCATAAATAAGAGAGGGAAGTGTGTGGCGTGCGATGATAATCTCGAATAAAATCTATTTTTAGTAACCGGAAGCAGCTGAAGCAAAGTGGGCGTCAAAAGCCGGCAAAATATTTTCGCGCCATTCTTTTAGTTGTCGCGCGCGCGCCCACTTTGCTTCAACTGCTTCCGGTTACTAAAAATAGATTTTATCGCACAAGCGCGCGTTGTGGAGATTCCCTCTCTTATACTAATGCTCTCTTGATAGAATACATATTACCTGGAAAATCATCTAATACTGATATTTTACGAGTTAATTTGCAAATGTATTTTTCCGAGGCCCGCAGGACCGAGGAAAAATACAAGCAACGAGTAAAATGTCAGCCCGTATTACCTGAAAAGTCATCTAATAAGAGATTTATTATACAACACTTGATTTTTTTATGTGATTCTCCTCGACCATTTTTGCATTGAACAAAGTACGGTCGTGTACTAAACCGGTTAATACTGGTTTACTAGCGGGTAATACGACAATCTAGTGGGTAATACGCTGGCATATCAGTCCATGTTTGTGACCTAATATGGTAAAATTACGTCATAGTCGTACAATAGACTTCTATTATAAATAAAGCGTTTGTGACGCGCGACATAAACGTGATATTTCACATGTGATATATTAAAGAATATTACAAGTCTGTGACGTTAAATGGTAATTCGTAGCCTGGTGGGAGTGATGGATAATTCTTCTCGTGGTGGATTTTTCGCAATACTTGTGCGTGATTACGACATTCATCACTCGAAGATAAAATATGTGCGGCAAGTAAGATCCTCCAGGTGATTTTGTTGAGGCAATGCTACACCAGGCCAATTTAATGTTTACGTTTTCTAGATCTTGACCGTCAATCAAACAATAGAACTCAGTTTACCGTCAGTCAGATTAACTGACTAATTGTATTTTCATTTTGTGCTAATTACATCAATAGGTACTTTCGCACCAAAAGATAGTGAGTTATTCGAGAATTGTTTAAATATATTTATCAAACTCATTAATAATCCATGAAGAAAAAACAGGAATTCATCAACAAAGCAACACATTCGGCCCATGTATATGAATGGTATTGCCACTACATTACATATGTAATCATATATATATAATAAACTTAATCATAAACTAATTACAATAATAAGATAATAATAAGTGATTGAAAAAGAGTAATTGTTTCAGTTAACGTTTACTTTAAATTGTTTTTGGTGTAATTAACTGATTCCGTAACTGAAAGGCTTCAACAACGAAATGTCCATTTTTTTTGCAAACAAGAGGGTCAATATTGTTGAATGTCTTTTCTTTTATATCTAAGTTTCTAAAGTGTTTATATTTCTGACATATGTCTTAAAAGAATTGGTTTCTAATTCTATTGAAATGTGAAGTGCACTTCATTCTCAATAGTGCGGTTTTCAGTTGAGTGTAGTGAAACCAAACGCAAATTACTCACAGCCAGCCCCAGCCAATCATAGGAGCGAGTAATCACAAGTAACTCATAAATGGCTTCCCTGTGAGCCAATGACAAACGAAAGCAAAACTAAAATCAATTTGCGTTTGGTTTTACTTTGGATTCTGATTGGTTAGTTTACTTTCTCAGCCAATAGGAGAGCTTAGTAAACGCAAAACCAAAACACTTCCGACACTCAATTGAAATCCGCTCTATCGTTTGATTGACATTGTTGGCATGTTCTTAGTATCTACCGGTTTCTATTCTGAGGTTAATGTGATTCACCACATCTTAATTTCCAAAGCATCCTTCTATGCTCCGTATTCTTAATTCGGTTAAAATATATAGAGCTGCTGGTATCATGCTTGAATAGCGAATAAGCGATAAGCAAAGTGATCTGTAAATCTGATACAGATTCGTTCTGATTTACATAAACGGCTTTTGCTTCGATTTTCTCAGCCAAAATAGGTTGTATCGCCACAATAACTGAAAAACTATGATGACTATACACCTAGACGCTTGATAAGCCATATACAGAATTCGTGTCCGTGCTTTATCGGATTTACAAACTCTCCCAGCTCGAGCACGGCCACTCAAGACTCTATCAACATAAAATATGATATGCACAATTGCACCAAATAAGCTAAAGTGTGGGCCTACTAGCAAACTAGTAGAGTATAGACCCTTTGCACGTGACGTCATAGCCGCCATGTTGGTGTACAGTTAATAATAGATTCTACGTTAGCTTCTTTTGTTCTGTACACCAACATGGCCCGCCATGCTCTTTGTCATTTGAATCTCTGGGGATTGAGTGCAAACCATCTATTGAGTTGTTCGGATATGATTTGTGGACAAGTTTGGTTTCGTACCACTTGTGAAATCTCCAAGTCATGACCTCTTACGTTTCGAAGCCTTTTATGACGATGTTTTCACATGTGCATAATGGCATAAATGAATATCAAAACATATATTCTGACATTGTTAGTGGAGACAGGAGGAACTAATCCAAATAGCTCACGGCTCACTGACCCCACAGTTAAAATCGCACGAAACTGAGGCAGCATCTGTCCTGAAGCAGAAACGTTTCTGAAAGGGAAGTTTGTCATATTTTGATGTAGTTGTCTTGATCCATTTATATACGTCAGTGAACTTACGTTACTAACGACTAGTGCATTACGACATACAAGAATCAATTTTCGAGTACATGCACTTTCATTGAACCAGAAGCATTTTTATTTAAAGATCAGAAGTGCTCATTGTAGCAAAGTTGAGACTTGGTCATATTTTAAGAATAGAAAATACAAAACCCTTTTCACCACTATATTTTGTATTCAAGTCCATTCTCACTTTGTCGGTACTTCTGCTAACAAGTTGACAATTAAATTATGTTTCTTTTTACCGCATCTGAAGCATCAAAAGAAAGATCAAAATGTAATAAAGTCTAGGCGGTAAAAGGTTTGTATGAGACTGCGTTTGATTGGCTGTCGGCTGAATGCATTGTTCCAAACGCGACTTGAAACTTTCACAGTTGCACTTCAACGAAAACAGTAATTAGAAATTGTGAATCCCTCATATTTTTTAGTAATTAAAGAATACTTATAACACACACGCGGAATAAACGGACACATCATAAAATTAATGTAGTTTTTTGTCTGCAGTGTGAGGGATGTCACAGGAAATTTACCCCCCCCCCCCCCCCAGGGAATTTGTCCCCCCCCCCCCCTTCCCCCACCTGGGGTAGGATTCCTAGGAATCTTACCCCCCTAGGGGGTAAATACCATTGAAATCCTACCCCCCTCCAGGGAATTTACCCCCCCCCCCCCAACTGCTATTCATACACGGATTTAGTTTATGGTTGTTCAGTATAAAAAAACTTTTTTCACCTGCAATTTTTTTAAATTACAATTGCAATAGATTGAAACAACTGACAAATTTAAAACTAACATTTAATGCCTACATTAAAAAAAAAACCTAACCGGTCAGTGACCATAATCTCACAGGTAAACAATGGGTTTTAGAGCTAATTGGTGACTAGAGTTCACAGGTAAACAAAATACAATAGCTTACCCCTATATTTCTTGAAATCTAAGTTTATTTCTCCAGGGGGGGGGGGGGGGGGGGGGGTTAAATTCTCTGGGACGCCGGTATTTTAATCAGGCAATATGCACGAGACTACCTTGTTTGAAATAGCTGTATTGTGTGCTTTCTAACGTTACCCTAGTCATGTTGTACCGTTAACAAAGTTAATTTTATTACTTTTAACAGGGCGATCCACAAAGCAGAGGAAATCGCCATATTGTGCCTCGCACAGTGCAGTAGATCTGCCAGAGCCTGTCAAAGTCCCAGCTAACTGTCATGGGAATAATGGACAAAGCCAACTTCATTACGCGACATCACAGAGAATTATGAAAACTCACAGCAACAGCTCAGGATATAATACAGTTTACTCAACCGACACAACAGGCATTAGCTTCTACACCACTCAACAATCGAGGTGGGATACGGCTCATGATGGCAATAGAGTTTTACCTGCTGGGACCTTTGACACTTTTCCAACGTATTACCCTTCTTGTGACTACGGGCAGGATAGCGGTGGTGCTCTTAACACCAAGCTTTCCTTCAGCAGTCAAAGCCAGTACGAGTGCAGCTCTCTGCCTAGTTCTTCTATCACAGGCGAAGATTACATTCTGAGAAGTCGAGATCCATTCTCCACTACACCTAGTCATCTTCCTCGAATAAGCGTGGACGATGTGGAGAGCGTTTTGACAACTGATGAAGCACTTGATTGTCAGGGAGGTTACGCCGCTCTCCTGCAGAACAGCATGGACGATGTTTATTTACAGTCGATGATAAAGTTCTCGGCCGGATGTTTACCGTTGTCTAACGCTAGACAAGTGCAAACTGCAGAGTGCAATTTAGGACACGAGATGCAAGGTATGATATAACAATACAAAGTACTAGTAATTGCAAATATTTTCCTGTATTTTTTCTAATAAAATCACCAATAACTGAATTGCAGCACGAAGCTGAATTATTCTGGAATGCATAATGCCTACGTGTTATTACGGTGCATTCTATAGCCACCCAGGTTACTGTAGTGTGACCTCCTCCTCTCCTACCAACACACACCTGTCATTAATGCGGTCAAGCAATTTCTCCAACGTTCCTAATTTATTAGTCAACGACGGCGAGCACACAGATGTACACTAGTTTACAAAGTTATGAACAGTCAAATTGACTTTGATTTTAATATTTTATTAAATAAAGATGTACATAATCATAACACTAGGCAGAGAAACAATGCCCATCTTAAACAAGCAAGAACAAACTGGGGAAAGCATTGTTTTACCTATCAGGCTTTGGACGAGTGGAATTCCCTCCCATCCGAAATACGAGATTCGAACTCATTAGCCAATTTTAAAGCGCATTTTACTTTAACTTTTTAGATTTCTTATTGTATATACATTTTTATCAATTTTTACTTATCATTGTTATTAATTAGTTGTAACTATTCTCTCTAAACTTTATTTTACTTTATTAGTTATGTTACGCAGGGCCCCATTGAAAAACTCCTCGGAGATATGGGCACCCTGTCTAAACATCGTTATTATTATTAGAAGGATCGAGAGAAGGCCAGCAGCTGTTGCGTCCTTTCCCAAAGACGCGGCCTTCGTTCGAACCCACCTCACAAGAACTAGACTTGCGTGTAAATAAATAGGGTTAGACCTAGCCTGCGTTACAACTAAACCCAAATGCTTACTTTCAGAGTTAGGGCTCAAAGAAAGATTTAATAACCCTTTTGTAATATTTTTCTTCATTCTAGAGTATAATTTCGGCCGGGAAAGTACATTGACTGACTTCAGTGAAAGGCCATTCGTAAGAAATGAGGTATTTATTTCGACCTTAGTTCATATCGCACAAATAGTGATATTAACTTCAAAGGAAACATCTTGAGAACAATGACAAGGACTGATCGAGAGTGTAAGTCTAATTGATTATATCATTTCACTTGGTGCAGAATCGAAAAGCAACAGTCCAGTGCAAGTCTTATACATATCAAATCATCATTAGCATGTAGATAGATAGATTACCTATTGCCTATGTACCCAAATTACACTTTTTAACAATTATTCACTGAAGTCGAAGTGACTATAGGTGAATATTTACCGAGACGAAGTCGAATAATTTAATGTATGTATGTGTGTAGTTTCGTTCCTTTTTCTCCTTTTTATTTAAAGTGCACCTAACGTTTATTTTTAAATCATAAATATCGATTCTACATCAAGTTTTGAATACTTCTGTGAAAAAGTTTTGGTTAACATAGAATACTCTATGTTCTACGCTTATTTGAAATCATGAAAAATTGACCTTTCCTGACCCATGACCGCGTTAGTAAAAGCCGGATCGATTCCTTAATTAATTCGACTTTGCAATAATTTGAATAAATACTTAACATGTTGACTAAAATTACTTTTTTTCTTTACTAACAACTCACAAACTGAGTATATTCTCTATAAATCGATGTTGTTGTGATAGAAAGGATTAATGAGATGACGTCTAATATACCCACATCTACCGAGTGATCAACTCAGGCTTTTACTTACGCTGTCGTGGGTCAGGAAAGGTCAAATTTTTACGATTTCAAACACGCGTAGAACATAAAGTATGCTATGTAAACCAAAACTTTCTTCACAGAAGTATCCAAAACTTGATGTAGAATCGCTATTTATGATAAAAACAAAATAAACGTTTGGTGAAAACACAAAGAATTCATTATATGTTTAAAAAGGTTATTGATATATGGTCGTCCATACAAACTTGGAGCTCGTAGTCTAATTGTTAGATAATTATAATAACGTGCTAGACATCACTAATTTCAAAAGATTAAAAGTTATGATCAATGACTTATACCATATTTATCGTTTCTTCTCTAATTTCAACAGTTTCTTATTTCCTCATCTCCCTCCAAGGGGATTGACGCCTGTAGACTGGAGGAAGACGTGGATATTCCTAGCTACCTACTTTAAGCTTTCGTAAAGCTAAGAGAAATCCTGACCAAAAGAAAATCCGACGATAATTGTCTCCATCTCATTCGTTATCTATTTAATAAATTGTAAATACAGCAATGGGAGTTGAAGGCTTTTCTATATCCATCGTGTGCCTAGCAGACGGGAATCAAGCAGGCCGAAACACCCATCATTTGTAACTTCATCGACTCGCCAAAGATTGTCCGCGGCTGTCGGCTTCCCTCCTCATACATCCCTTGAATTCGTCCGCATATACGACTATCTCAGTGCTCCCTAATCTACTAGAAACAACTTCAAGTTCTGTTGGGCTAAGACCTCGGCTGCTTTCTTACGAGAAAGCGACGAGTTCCGTGTGTATAAGTTATTTAGTAAGGATACAGGATATCCAAAAGCTTCACTGTATATGAGATGGACACTGAGATACATTAGAATAAAGTCCGGCAAACACTTAGTCGTTATTTAAATATTTCATTGCATATTATTCTCGATCGTCCGCCTCGAACTCGATCCGGCTTCAAGGGATTTACTCTATGTACGAAAGCTAACATAGCGGTATCGTAGGCAAACCACAATACAGTGGAACCTCGATTTAACGAAGTGCCAAGGGACTGGGGAAATTGATTCGTTATACCGAGAGTTCGTTAAATCGAAAACTTCGTTATAACGAATTTTCGGAAAAACAACCAAAATGTTCGTTATATCGAGGTATAGTTAATAATTGTTTTGTGACGAAGTAGGAAGTTAATGAGAACTAATAAGAGACAAAGAGGATAGTGCCAGTGTCTGTACTGTATATAAACATCTAATGAGCTGTTGACTGAGAGGGTGTTCTCTTGTTACAGGATTAAAGGATTTTCATCGCTGTTGGTCTCTTTTGTCGCGTGTTGACGTTTATTCGTTATATCGGGGTAGATTTTACGTTTGGGCTGCCGGATTGTGTTCGTTATAAGGAGGATTTCGTTATATCGAGGTTCGTTATATCGAGGTTCTGTTACATACATAATTTACTTGTAATTTTGCCGGGCTGAAGAATATCGTTCGTTATACCGAGGACTTCGTTATATAGAGGTTCGTTAAATCGAGGTTCCACTGTAATGAAGTGAAAACTAGAATGAAACGTGTTTACATATTGTTTGTGAAGTGAAAACAAGAATAAAACGTGTTTTACGTACGCTTTGTGAATTTGTCATTTTTTTACCCTTCCTCCCCTCCCTCTACTTTTAAGACTGCTCAACTCGCATTCAAACATACTAGGGAGAATAGGTCGGCAACTTCAAGCGATTCTTGTGACAAAACAGAAGAGGAAATCGTCAATATCGGAAACTAAATAAAACTCAAACACAATTTCAACACCATACAAAGATAACCCAATGACCAAACTACCTTCGTAGCGAAAAATATGAGTCGAATATCACAAGAAGCGATTGTTTTGGACGACGTTTTCAAGTACATTACGGCATCGCGTATCACTACTTTAGCCTGGATTATTAGTTATCTCTATAATAGACAACAATTTGTACAAATTGACAGCCAAATTTCTTCATATAACACTATCAAATGTGGAGTTCCACAGACTCAGTGCTAGGACCATTTCTTTTTCTTGTATATATCGATGACCTTTTCAATTCTTCAAAGCTCCTACCACTTATCCTCTTTGCCGATGACACTAACATTTTCTTTAGTCACCAAGATGCTTCTTCACTCATTAATATTGTTAATTGTGAACTTGTTCATGTTTCTTCTTGGTTTAATGCTAATAAACTTACACTTCAACCTGACAAAATTACTTTTTTTCCATCCCGGTGTAAAAAAGTAAACCTCAGTGATATACACATCACCATTAATGGAACCTCAGTTGCTAGAGTACAAAATGCCATTTTTTTAGGAATTATTATTCATGAAATAGGTGTTATTTGTGAATTCAGACAATATCTGGCCTCCGAATCTTTAAAGAGTTTATATAATGCTCTTTTTTACCATATCTCAACTACTGCAACCCTATCTGGGCATCTACCTATTCTTCCCACGTTGAACCTCTCGTCCGACTTCAAAAAAAGGTTCTGCGTATTATTACACACACTCCTCCGCGTACTCACACCAAACCTCTCTTTCTCAGTCTCAATATTCTACCTATTTCTTCCAAAAAATGGTTCTGCGTATTATTACACACACTCCTCCAAAAAAAGGTTCTGCGTTTTATTACACACACTCCTCCGCGTACTCACACCAAACCTCTCTTTCTCAGTCTCAATATTCTACCTATTTCTTCCATCTACAAGTTCCAAACATCATGCTTTGTTTTTTCTCATATAAATAATTTACTACCCGATCCACTCTTTTATTTTTATTTTTAACTATGAACGTCATGATTACTTTACCCGTTCAAGGTCTAATCTCCATAAACAATTTCTTAAACACCAATTTTCTATTCGTTCACAGGCACCTACTATCTTCGCAACTCTTTAAATGTTGGTAATTTCAGAAAGAAACTTAATATTTTTCCTACATGATAGCTAGTATTTGTTCTATATTTTACTTTATAAAAGCTTATCCCAGTGTTATCATTTAATAATTATTTGATAATTATATAGTTTTTCTTTGCAAAAATGTTAATTCCAAATACAGGCAATAATGTCAATTCAAAATACAGGCAATAAGTAATATGTAAATAAGCAGTTTTTTAAATTTTACATTTGTAAACTATAGCTTTTATTATTATTTATAAACCATATATATTCTCCACATTTGGAGAATATCGGCAACAAAAGTACTAAATCTTCAAGTAATTCATCGGACTATGCGATTCAAGGAAAATCACATGCCTGACTCGGTAATTCCACGTGAAATTGCACTCGAAAAACCGATATGTGAAGCGAGAGGATAAGAAGGGAAAAAACAATGACAAGAATAATAATTATTGAATAAGCAAAAAAAACGTGTCGTTAATCCAAATTGCAGAAAGGTACAGAAATACAGTAGTAGAAAGGTGCTAATGTCAAAAAACTAAAGGTGCAGTTAACGATATTGTACATACAAGTTGTTACATTTCAAAATTAATGAATATTCAACAATACATTATGAATTACGTGAGTTTGTTAATTCATTAGTTTTGACCTTTCTGCTGTACGTTCCTACTTGTAACATTTGTTAATAAATATATAAATAAATAAGAGAGGAATAATGCTGAAATGGTTAGGATCCTAGGAAAGGATTAGGAGATTGTGGAAGAAATTCAATCTATTTTCATGAGTATTTTGATACGCGAGATTGCTTAGATGATCATCTAACCTGGGTTCAACCCACAATTTAGAGCGAGTGGGGTGTTAGCCATTTAGAATTGGCGAACCGGCTGACAGAATGAGTACTAGCCGTGCTATATCATCCCCCCCCCCCGTGCTATATCGACCCCCCCCCCCTCTACCGGGCAAGATGGGGCATTTGACAACCTATCTGTCCCTGGGGTGGGGCATTTGTTACATGTTTCATATTGGCCGGTTTTGGCCGGTTTAGTAATCCGTCAAAGGGTTAAAATGTCAAAAAAATAATCGCCATTGTACGCTGTGCACGGATAACGTCATAAAATGTAAATCCCCTTTTATAGCCACTTTTCGCGTTAGAACCTGCGAGCAGTTCAGTTCGTCCTCTGACTATTCTACTAGAAATGACGGCTTTCCTGTATTATATTTTTAATGAGAATCTGATTATTATGCTGTCGAACAGCTTAAACGTTGGCTAAAATACAGAAGATTGAAACAAAGCGATAGACGGCAATCTTATCAAGCGAGTTCCACCGACATTTTGAAAGGGGTGCAAACACAGGGAGCCCACACATAACGTTTGTATTTGATTTTATAAGGGATGTATGAGGATTAAGTTAAAGGATCGAAGTATTGCAAAAACATGCATATTTGGGCATAAAACAAACGTTAATTTACCTTATATATTGTGGTTTGTCGTCCTGGTGGCTTAAAACGTCAAATCCTGGCGATTTATGAGGGTCTTTAGTTCGCAGTTGTTCCCTATAGACTCATAAATCGCCAGGATTTGACGTTTTAACCCACCAGAACGACAAACCACAATAGATAAGGTAAATTAACGTTTATTTTATGTTCAAATATGCATGTTTTTGCAATACTTCGATCCTTTAACTTAATCCTCATACATTCCCTATAAAATCAAATACGCAGATCAATCTTGGCGTCCCCACCCTGGGGAATTTGATTACAAACTTTGCCCCAGGGTGTGAAGACTTGAATTCGACCGCTTGAGGACTGGGTCCTAGTCTCTTGTTTCCCGAGTCGCCATCTTGGATGTTGGAAGGTATGAATTTCAAAAATGCGTTTTCATCTGTTTTCATTAAGTTAAAAAGAACGCTTCACATTTATTTGGGTCCCCCATTGTCTCAGCTGTATATATATAGTTTAAGGAGGAATTTCGTTTCCCCAGGTGGGGCAATTTGATCACAATTGACCAATTTTTCTTTCCCCGAAAAGAGTCAAATGCCGCACATCTGCCCGACCCCCCCCCCCCCCCCCCATCTCCCACCTCCAGCTTAACATTGATACAGCATAACAAGCTCTTTCGATTTATACACTCTGTTTGTTTGTATCTATGTCGCTTGAAGTTTGATGTATGCTAATGAGGTAAAAACGTAAACAAGGATTCGCCTATTCGTTTCCGCAAACCACGTTTAATACACTCAAGCTCTAAGGGACGCACCATTAGATTATTGATGGGGGGGGGGGGGGGGGGGGGGGGGGGTTGCGCAAATCCCCAAAAAAATATCGAGCAAGCGCTTCTATCGAAAAAAAAATATCGAGCACACAATAATCAAGAAAAAAAAATATCGAGTAAGCACTAGCTGGTCTCATACGCATTTACAAATTAAATTAATAAAGGCAAAGAAATAAACCAGGGAAGAAGACTGGTTTGTTGTTATGAACAATTTCCACAGGAAACCCAATACAGATCTGAAGATCACACAGACTGGTTACCAGGAATCAGTCAACATATGTAAATTATCCAAGATGGCCGTAATCAAGACAGCAGATAAACTGATGGGACGATCGATCGCAAAAAATCACATGCACTCATAAATCGAAACTTACCCTGTATTAACTGACTGTATATATTTCGGAAAGAAGTTATCTGGTAAACGATGAGTTCTCACTGGCCTAGTGGATATAGGGTTATAGGATCATGTGTACTGTACGCAATGTTGGCCGACGTATCGGTCGATGGTTGGCCGACATATCGGCCGATGGTTGGCCGACATATCGGCCGACTGTCGACCGACCCGCGGGCGACTGCTGGTAGCGGATCGGTCAAGGGGTGGCCGACATGTCGGTCAACAGTCGGTCGTGTGTCGGCCGACACGTCGGTCGATTTCCCCCCTCCTGCTGTGTATGTGTCGGCCGATAGTGGATCGGTGGTATATCGGTAAGGTGTCGGTTATATGTCGGTGGGGTATCGGTGAGATGCTAAGTTATAATTAAACTATTCTGCATACTGTTTTCACTCAAATAAACAGCGACTCTTTTGGATTTTTTTTACCTGGAAGGTTTACTGTATTGAATATAATTCAGTCTAAGTATAGTAATATTCCTTTCTGTTGCGGTATAAAATGTTCCTTTATACAATTAAATCTCTCATAGTGACTGATGAAATTATTTCAAATGCAACGTTTAATATTTTAATTTGTGTTTTTTAGTGTCTTTTATACATCCGCTCACGCAAGATCGATTGCGTATATAAATCGCTATATATCGCACCGTTTTGGTCTGGAACAGGGTACCATTTTTTTGTAATCTGAAGGGGAGATTTCGCCTTGAATCTGGAATAGAGTAGCAACAATAGCGCCATTTATACGAGAGGAAGTTAGCCGCACCGCTTAGCTAAGCAGCGAACGATTCGTATAAATTGGTCAATTTAAACTGAAGTTCGCAACTAATACTGACACATGTATAGGCCGAGCTATCCCAATGAATTCGTCGATACTTAAACCCCGCGCCGGCTCCTAGTATTCGACATAAAATAACATTTGAAAATATTGGGGTCGCTACGATTTATTAATAAGCATCAATTTTTTACTGTAGGGCTCGGTTCTAATTCTAATATATACTCCGCGCACTCCAATCGGAGTATAATGCAGAGGCGCATGGCTGGAAAATAAATAAAGAGCTGCTAGTTTGTGCTATCTTAAGTTTACAAAGGTTAGCCTTGTACGAAAGCATTAATAGTTGTGGCCTCTACAACCTTTGAAGTACATATACGGTAGCTGAAAATATCAGTCACCGTTACCTCGGCCGACTGTCGGCAAACTATCGATAGCTGTTGAGTGTCGGTGATCAATCGGACGACTGTCGGTGCATCATCAACCATGTCGGCCGACATACAGAATAGCCAAATCTCGGCCGCGGCCGTGTAGCGGTCGACTCTCGTCCGACCCTCGGCCGCCTATCGGCTGACCGTCGGTCGACATGTCGACCGATACGTCGGCCGCGACCGATACGTCGGCAGACATTGCGTACAGCACACATGATCCGGGTTATAAATGTTCGCAGGTTTATACACAAGGCCCGGACACTTGTAAGGCTCTTCTGGTTTCACTTCTGCTGGTAAGCTTAATGCAACAGTAACATTTTTGATCAAAAAATAGATCAAGTTGAAATATTTATATGAAATTTAAATGGTAATGATAGGTTTTGGGTACCAGTTTGTGTTTCATCACTTCTGCTGATAGAGGGCTGATCTCTATGTGGTGATTTCTTGCTTTGACTGTCCTTTTCCCCCTTTTTTCTTAGCCCGTTTGTCAGCCACAGAATATCCATGCTTTGTTTTGGCATTTGTCATTAATTATGTGGCTTTCTTTAATTTCCAAGGCCCAACCAGGAATGCTACTTGAGCGAGCGGGAGTGCGTGCAATGTAAAAAAAACAGTCACGCTAAAAAAATATAGGATTGTTGGTACAAAATATATTGCATTAATATAACTGAAAAAATCTTTAGGTAAGTTCAGAAAAAAATATCGTGCAAGGTCATGGCGCTTTAAAAAAATATCGTGCAGGGCTAGAATCAGAAAAAAAAATATCGAGCAACTAAAATTCTCGCAACCCCCCCCCCATGAATAATCGAATGGTCCGTCCCTAACTGAATCCAAAACTCATATTTTCCCATAAAATATCGCTATAAGACTTCATCTAAACGTTGAAAAGTCAGGTTTTTCCGTAAAATGGCAAAAAGAATTGAGAAATGTAGCCGTGTGCATTCATCGGCGAATGGGGATATGCAGCCAGCAGGTAACTTAATTTGGAAAGCCTTTAAAATTCATTGGAGACCAAAGCTAATGTCATGGCTGGAAAATTACCAACTGTACAAAGTTTTAATATCAGATTCAGACTGTACAGACAAAGTTACGAGCTAACAATTTATG
This sequence comes from Actinernus sp. WN-2022, assembly GCA_030867875.1. NCBI lineage: Eukaryota > Metazoa > Cnidaria > Anthozoa > Actiniaria > Actinernidae > Actinernus > Actinernus sp. WN-2022. The sequence continues at coordinate 65,080,988 of JAOWCC010000019.1, forward strand.
GGTCGACAAATTTTACAGACGAATGTGCCCACCACCATACATTTCTCTGTAATATTTTTGTTTGCAAATGTATAACTTTGTAAGGAAAAAAGATAGAATCCATAAAATAATTCAAGTAAACTATGTTCGTTCTCGCTATGTTTACTGACGGGTAGTGGGACTTCAGTAATTTGTAGTTCAGACAAACTCCCGCTTGCGTTTCATGGCACTTGTCTCGTTCTGTGCTTTTGAGGTCTCCTTTAAAAACATTTAATATCCAGCGCTGCGGACATTTTTCATTGCATTCCCTGTGAAGGTTTTGGAACAGAAACGCTCCTTCGAAAAGGCCAAGAAAAGATGAGAAACCTCTATATACATCTCTGAGATAGTATATCTCTGAGTGATCTGAGCGATTTATGAAGGTTTTTTCACATCTAGAGTCACTCTTACATCTCCTTACATCTCTACTTGGTAGTCACCATTACTGATATGACTGGGAATCTTATTTAAGGTATTGCTTCTTTTTTTGATCGAAAAAACTACGAATTATTTCCTAACACGACTCTCGAACTCACTGAAATACTGCGCAGCTAGCGCTATAAATCAAATCAAACACGCTGCCAATGAAACCGCGCGTTCTAAGGACGCTCCCGTAATTAATATTATCTGTTATATAAAACATGGAGAACCGTATCAGTCTATTTGATAAATACAAATATGATATTGTTATTGTCAACTCTTGCTTAAAGTGCCTATGAAGCTTATTTTTTTATTTTAGATATCAATTCTAAACCAAGTGAATAGTAGAATGGTAAAATATATTTTGCTTTGAATGCTGTGCCGCTGAGTTAAGGAGGTTTTAAAATCCAAAATGCTAATTACATGACGTCAGGGGACGTATCTGCAATCACTTCTTAGTTTCTACTGATATAGGAAAACAAATTTTGAACATCATTTTATTTCAACCATGGGTATAACACTGATAATTTAAAAAATTTGTTTAATTGTACCAAAAATAATTGTATAATAATTGATGCCTCCCCTGACGTCATGTAATTAGCATTTTGGATATTAAAACCTCCTTAACTCAGCGGCACAGCATTCAAAGCAAGATATATTGTACCATTGTACTATTCACTTGATGTAGAATTGATATCTAAAATAAAAAAATAAGCTTCATAGGCACTTTAATTCATGTTATATTGCGAGAAAAAAACACGTTACACAGTTACAGTGTTTGTACCCCACACAAGTTTTATTAAATCCATTTTCACTGCTATTTACAATTAGATAAAAGTATACAAGACATAGAGTGATGTAACAAACATACAAAGGAACAGAAAGTAAGTAAATATAGCAGTGGGGCAGGACTACAGGGAACGTGAGAACTATACGAGGCAGTGCACCAAAAATACTAAAAAAAAAACAGGAGCAAAAGACCTAGGATAATTATATAATAAATTGAAAATACTGTAACAAATATTATTATAGAAACAATTGCAAACAGGCTATAATGAATGGCTCATCAAATTTGAGTAAAACACTTTTATTAGAGTAGATTTCATGTGAGACTGTTAGCATTAACACAACAGTACAGTGACGTCACTGTAGAGTAATTCTGCATTGTTATTGGATAAAACTATTCATGAAACTAGTCGAGCTAAAGTTCTGCTGAGTTTCTTTCTGGTATTGTCCTTAGAAACCATTAAAGTCTGGTTTTTGCTAGTGACGGAAGCAAAGTCGGAAGCAGAAGCATAATCATAAGAAAGTCACGTTCTAGTGAAAATGAACACGACGGAAGGATAAGCACAATCCTCGTTCAGAAGCAGAACCTCGCTTGCATGCTATATTTACATTGCAAAGGGCCTGAGACTGAGCATTCTGATTGGCTAAATTATTCTGCTTCTGCTTACGTCTAAAGCCCGCATATGAGCCCAGATATGTTATTATTATATTCGATTCTGTATCAAGTAAATAGTTGAATAGTAACATATTTCTTAATTTGAGTGTTGCGTTTATGAGTTATAATGGTTTGTATTTCGAGTATGCTAATGAGGTGACGTCGAAACAGGGAATAATTTATAATACATAAACTTGCTGGTAGAGATAAATGACCTTTTATAAACATCTATGTTATATTTAATGCTTATATCAGGGCATGATTTTTACCAAATATTTTGTCTAAAGCAAAAGTAAGTTTCATGTACAAGGAGAATGAAAATGACAGTAAACTCCCCGTTTGACGTGACGTCATTAGCATACTTTATAACTCGCAACAGACGCAACACTCAAATCAAGAAATATTTTACTAATCAATCGGTTATTTGATGTAGAATCGATTTTAATTACAAAATATTTGGGCTTATATCCACTTTAAGCAGTTTTCACTGGAACGTAAGCACGAAATCAGAAGCAGAGACCGGCGCAAAAAGAAGCAAACCTTCCGTTCCTTCTGCTTCTGCTTACGTCTCCATTTCGTGATTTTGACTGGAACATTACGTTCCTTATGCTTCCGCTTTTGCTTCCGTCGTTAGTGAAAACTAGCCGTAACATGGACTGAGAAAAAGAATTAGAATTTAACTTATTATTAGATATTACTAAATCATCATCAATTAGTAAATATTATTAAATTAATTATTAAATATAGTAAAAAGCAGAGCCGTTAACGTGACTTTGCACGACCCTTTGACAGAACTGACGACAGCAAACACACTCTTCCTCTGGAGCCGTCTGTGTGGCGTGGCTAACCATTACACTACTGTGCTGACTGGGAGACCTTGAGATTTCCACAGGCTCTTGCGGCCTCGGCATTGCCATGGCGACGGCACTCGTTCTATGCATGGCATTTGGATTAATTCTCCACAAGCTGCGACGAGCAATGTCAGTTGGGATACGAAAGAAGCGCTTCCTCGCTGACAAAGTGTGGCGGATGCTGTTCTATAAATGAAATGAAAGCGGGCTGTCATTGCTACGCGATCTGCCTTTGAGAAAGCTTTCCTTTACATAAGACGTGGAAACTTCTAACTCGTTTATATATTCATATTTTGTGACAGACAATTATACAACTACATATCTCTACAATAAATTAATTGCCCCCACCCCCTAGAAAATCCTGTTACCAACGCAATATGTTCGTGTGTTACGACTTATTCATTTCCCAGAGGGTGTCCAATACATTTTTAGTATAGTAGCTTGGTCTTCATAGTAACCATATAAAGAATGCCAACTGATACACATATATATGCAATCAAATCTAGTCGACTAACATTAGAAAGGTCTTCAAGCATGGATACAGGTATATATATGTCGTCATCAATATGTTGTTTTGATATAACGCTTGTACCTTGGTGATACATAGATTTTGCTCTTTTTTACATTCAGTATATACATTACGTATGGATGGTAAGTATTTGGTAATTAGTTTCGGTTGATGCATGTTTCTCTGGAAGGTTTAACGTACATGAACTTTTTCATAAATCGTTTAGCATACCTTCCAGCCTGATGTGGCTGGAGTATCTTTCTTGTCCATGAAGTAAGGAATGTTACTGGTGATCCACGCATAGATTTGACTCATCGTCATTTGTTTGTCAGGCGTGGACATGATCGCACAGGTAATGAGGTCGCTATACGACATTCTACCCCACGCATTGTTAGTCTTTTGAAACAGATGAGATCGGTCGGCCTTCCTAGGTAGATAAGATGTACTGGGACGGCTATCTTGTTGAGCTGTTGGCAAGCCAAACGTCCCCTTCGGCACACGATATGGGCTTGTTTTCAATGCTACAGGTTTCTAAAACATACATAACAAATCGATATCTTCACATCAATTATTAATGACTCCGTGTCATGAATACGTCGTGATTACAACACTGGCAATATGTGATTGCCTTTCGGTCAGTTATTGAGTCCCCTACCTAGTCCACAATGCATCATGATCAAAAACGGCATCCTTAACCAAACAGCAATATCTATTTTTTTATTGCTATGAATAATGCATATCCTTAACGTCAATTTAAGAGTGGATTATGGCCTTCTTTATAAGTCATGTAGGTTTCTATTTGGTGCCATGTTTTGCCTTAATCGTATGTGCAAGTTCCTTGTAATGAAATGGCCAAAAGCATTCAAAGGAGACATGCATTATCTTTCAACTCTAAGAAATCAGGTTCCGTTTTCTCTTTCTTTGGTTTATTTTCTTGTATCGAATTACAAACCGTCATTATATTCTTTAATCCTCACGTTACACTCATAAATGCATTGATCAACATCGTGTTAAACTTACATGAATGGTATGCATACTACATTCGGTGTTCTGAACGCCAGGGTACTCCGAGGGACATCCTATGTCTCCTAGAATATTAAGTATTCGAAATCAAATCATTTCTCTTACCTGTAATAAATACGCCCTATTAAATACCTCTTGTAAATATGTTGTATGTCGACGGTTTGATACAAGAGAAAGAGAATGTCGCCTTTCAAGATTTCTTTAGATCATGACAAATACGTTTATCAGTTAATGATAAATATGGGTAAATATGGTGTCAATCATTCCACCCCATCACTCTCAGTGCAATCTTGGTTGGTGATCAAATGGTTAAAATATATGTGAATTAATATGTATTTTCAAAGTTTTGTCATTCAGATTGGAAAGCTTCTCCTGACTATTAATTCCTTGTACATATTCTTCTCCTGATTTCGGATCCTTTCATAGAATCGAAACCAACCCACCCGCAGTGACTCCCAAACCTTGACTCTGATATGCACCTGCCAGTCCGAATGTACCTTCCTGCCTTCTGTTTCTCTCTTCAGGTTTGAAATTGCGTTGGGAGAAATCCACACAGGGTAAGCCCGCCTTTCTCGCCATCTCTATTAATTGGGAGTTTTGTTTGAATGCTGAATCGGTCCGAAATGAACTCAATTTATAGCAAAATATACAGAAGCGCACAAAAGTCAGTACATCAGCATAGGATTGTCAGTGCGTCACACAGAAACACAGGAGCAAGCTTTGATTACACGACATGCTGGGTGATCTATCACTTTCATTGCTTCTCTGCGAGCATCGTATGCTATTTATAGCTTAACCGAATGACGTCAAGAAGCTAAAGTGCGTCAAGAAGCTAAACAAATGATGCCACACTCACTGCCTAAGGAAGCCAAACAAGTGATGACACTCTCACTGCGTAAAGAAGCTAAAGAAGTGATGATACACCTACTGCGTCAAGAAGCTAAACAAGTGATGACACTCTCATTGCGTCAAGAAGCTAAACAAGTGATGACACTCTCACTGCGTAAAGAAGCTAAACAAGTGATGACCTATACTGCAACTGAAACGCAGTATAGTGTAATGCCTTTCATGCTGTAACACGAATACCGTATAGACATTATAGATACAGTAAAATTCAAAAGGAACAAGAAGCTGTAACCAGCTTCACACTCATGCACCCATGATGCAATATACAGAAGGCGGATTATGTGACATGAGTAAGCCAGTGGTGTCATAAACAAGAAGCTTGTTTAAATGTTGCATAATGTAAGGACAACTGCTATTACATGAACCTCCAATCCAGGGTATTATGCTTGTTGTTGGATGATGTAAGAAAAACTGCTATTACGAGTATGTTGGATCCAGGCTCTCAAACTGGGTGGGTTTGACATCTATAGGAAAAAAACTAATAAGAATGACGAAACATTACCTTGCTCTCAGGCGCAAGTAAGAAGGTGATTGTTACTTCGGAACTTTATGGTACTGGAATTAATAATATCAGTGAAATATGGATAAAAATGTTTTGGACCCCCTCTCCTTGTTATTCAAACTTTCTTGACCGCCCTAAAAAAGTGGATGAAACCTTCTAAGTCCCCCCTCCCGTTTGCCAACCCCCCTGCCCATAAATAATGACCACTTCCTAACTTAGACTTTTCTTCAGAAATTTCGTTCGAGGTCTGGAGATAAAGAGTTTGGTAGAGGTACCACGGAAGTTATAAGTGGACACCTGGCCACATTCTAACTGTACCTTGGACCATTAAAGGTTGGAATTCACTGCCATATAATACTTCCTAACTTAGACTTTTCTTCAGAAATTTCGTTCGAGGTCTGGAGATAAAGAGTTTGGTAGAGGTACCACGGAAGTTATAAGTGGACACCTGGCCACATTCTAACTGTACCTTGGACCATTAAAGGTTGGAATTCACTGCCATATAATATTGTAAATATTATTGATAATCAGAAGTTTAAAACGGCCATTAAGAATCACCTCATCGCATCAGGCGAGTGGTATGAGTAGTTAGTCCTCGATCATCAGTATTTAATTTTTATTATCAGCATTTTAACTTAGTTAATTTATAATAATTTATTTGGCGTTAATTTATTTAATATCTTATATTTTAGTTAAGTTTTATATTGGTATTGATAGAACGGGTTTCAATTGAGTGTCGTAAAACCAAAACCAGTGAACCAATCACAGGAGCAAGTAAAAACATCAATGAACCAATCACGAACTGAAGGAATTCATGATTGGTTTTACTTGAACCAATCACGAGGCAAAGTAAACGTAATCATGGATAGGTCTAACTAACCAATCACGAGCAAGTAAAAACACAATGAACCAATCACGAGACAAAGTAAACGCAGTCATGGATAACTAACCAATCAAATTAGAAAGCAATTACTTTTCGACACTCAATTGAAAACCGCTCTATTATATACATTGTAAATAGATGTTCTGTTATGCTAACGTGATGCGGATGCATGTGCCGCGGTTAGTCAATAAACCAGAACCAGATCTTAAACGTTAATGTGGCTGTTGATGTCGTCTTTCGTGTTCGTTGAAAACAACTCCCTCTTAACTAATCGAACTCGATTTATTTGTTGTCAAGTTGATGGGAAGCTCGAGCTGTATGTAAACAACACGAGCGAGATGAGATATTGACAAATAATAAACACCATTCATCCTAATTTCAAAACGACTTTCAAATGGGAAAGTCGAAAATTTCGTTTATCCGACAAACTTTAGAAACTGCAAAACCGCGCGGCCAGAGTAGTAACTAAATCAAGATTCGATACTAGTTCAAAATGTCCACCGGGCAATCCCCAGGCATTTGAATTTTTGGAGTTTGGTTTGTTCAAAAATGTTGTTCAAATGCCCCACCCCATCGTCGTATTAGGCGATCAAATGCCCCTACCTCCGGGACATAGTATTAGTTGTGACACCGCATTTTGTTGTTAACAGACAGTTTAAATATTCGATCGTAAGCAATTTACATTTATATTTTAATACCTTCGAATACAGCACAAAGCTTTTGGAGTCCCTTTGTTTTTAAGTAAGTCGCTTAAAAAAACATAATGTTGTCCTTTGAAGTCGTCTAAAGTGACCTCGCGGCCGCCATGATTTTACGCAGCAGATACTGAAATCGAGACAACTTGTTCAAATTCCCCCCTACGTACCCCCTCCCAGCCGGTGTCAAATTCCCCACCCCAAGGACAGCTACCGATGTCAAATTCCCTACTCCCCGTGTTGTCCGGGGGGGGGGATGTTGATGTTTCGATTTGATCGGTACATTACCCATACCGCACGTTTCCTTTCAAAACCATTTACACAAAGCTCGATTTTATGCTTGTTGTTTTGCCGTTATTAAAACAAACTAAGTGGCCATATGATGAAAAAAAACTTATTGACCGAGTTAGGTAGGGCCGAACGAGAAAATATTTGGCTCTCGGTCATTTTACGTCATGACCTCGAGCCAAATATTTTGATGGCATCGAAAGAACCCCCACTGGTCTTCTACGCGCCTAATGTCCATCAGTATAAACCTACTAGTGGACTATTACAAACCTTGTAATAGAAAACAATATAAATTTTATTGATCATTTATAAAATATAGATACATGTTTTTCATCGTAGTGGTGTTAATTTCGTATTTAATTCATATTCTAAATTCTGTATTAGTTTTAATATAGGCCCATGGCCCTTTTGGAATGAGCATATGTATGAAGTTACGTTTCTGCCAATCTTGTATTTAATTCATATTATACATTTTGTAATTAGTTTTAATATAGGCTCACGGCTCTCTGGAAGAGCATATGTATGAAGAGATTTCCGTGATTAAATAAAGTATATATATTATTTTCTACTATCCGACTAGTTAGTTTACGCCCTCATGGGCTACGAGTTAAATAGCCCATCGGCTGCGCCTCATGGGCTATTTAACAATTAGACCCGCAGCCCGAATGGGCTACGAGTCAATAGCCCATGAAGCGCAGCCGAATGGGCTATTTAACTCGTAGCCCATGAGGGCGAGAGGTCTAATTGTTTTAGTATAAACTAACTAGTCGGAAAGAAACAAATTGAAGTTGAAAAAATTGTTATTATTTCGTGAAAATGCGTGCGGGGGCTATCACAAATAGACCTATAGTAGCGTAGCCAATCAGAATGCAGGATTTGTAACAGTCCACTAGTTGGTTTATACTAATGTTTTTCGAAATGTCCAGTCTTTCCACAGGAAACCCAAGCTCTGTTTGTGTTTTAAATTATAAGGGTTTGTTTGAGTATTTAGTTATATCCGTTGGAATAAAATCTATGAAACCATGGGCTCTGTGTGCATTCGGCCAGAGCTTGGGTTTCCTGTGGTCTTCCTGCGGTAAAAGTGCATTATATCCCAGGATGCATCACCAGTCTAGTACTTTCGCACGATTTAAAATGGCGACCAATTCTAGTCCACGAGGATGGCCGAGAAGTCGCTCGACAAGCAACGCTGGAAAGTATTTAACAGGGCCTGGGGGAGCTATAATGGAGAAAACAATACGACTGTAAGTTTAGCGTCGAAGCCTGAAGAATATTCGAAAAAGTTCGGGTGATTTGACTGTAAAGATGAGTTTGAGTTTTGCCGGGTCCGAGTTTCTTTAATCTTTATAGTCTTACATCTTAACCCTATTCATGCCAAAGCCAAATGCCGATTATGTCGACCTTTTACTGGTTACTTGCTTTGAGGTTTCCAGTCTGACTAAGTTTAAAGGCAAGGCCATGACATTCTACACAGCATAATGTGTAGACAAATGATCACACTGAGCTGCTTTAGGCATATATTAACAATGAATAATTTCATCTAAATCCTTCTTTCTTTGACAGTGTACCATTATTTCTTTGCAGAGAAAATGACTGAAATTGAAATTTATTCCTCAGATTTTTTTTTTTAACCAAAATGCATGTTTCACATCAAATTTAGAGTTTCAAGTTTGCACTAACCTCACTTTCTTTCCCTAAACACTTAAACTTGCCCAGCACCAAGCCATTCATTCCATAAGCACTTTACTGCAAGCTAAATCCAACCACTCTGACCGCAAAACATGCTGGGAAACCCAACCAACTGGTGGCATGGCCCTCCCCTCATCTTCATTCTTCAACATATATTGTAAAGCCTTGCCAATCTAACATATCACGCTTTAAGCAGATATCTAATGAAAAGATACTCAAGCTCTTGAGTAGTCTCTCTAATTCTAAAGCAACAGGCATTGACAAAATATCTGGAAAAATGTTAAAAATTGCAGCACCTGCTATTTCCCCGGCACTTACACATATTTTCAACAATGCCATTATTTCGAGCTGTTTCCCAGACGAGTGGAAAATAGCCAGGGTCTTGCCTCTTTTTAAAAAAGGGGAAAAAAACGCAGCGGATAATTACAGACCAATTTCCATTCTGCCTGTAATTAGTAAGATAATGGAAAATATTATGTTTGAACAGTTATATGAATATCTCACATCAAATAGTATACTTTCTGAGCATCAGTTTGGCTTTCGGAGACATCACTCAACTGCTTCAGCTCTTTTGGATAGCACAAACAGCTGGTTTGTAAACATGGATCGGAAAATGTTTAATTTGGTTGTATTTCTGGATCTAAAAAAGGCATTTGATACGGTCAATCATAGTGTTTTACTGCGCAAGTTGGAACTATATGGTATCACCGGCAATGCCTTATCCTTAATACTATCATACTTAACTAACCGCAAGCAAAAATGCCAGCTGAATGAAGCAGTGTCTTCGGAAAGTCAGATTACGTGCGGTATCCCCCAAGGCTCTATTCTTGGCCCACTCTTCTTCCTTCTATATATAAATGATTTACCAGAGTGTCTTAGTCGGGCTTCTCCTCGGCTGTTTGCAGATGACACAAACCTAACGACATCTGGAAATACTATAGAGGAAGTTGAGACGGCCATGAACGACGACCTTGAATGTGTAAAGGAGTGGCTATTAGCAAACAAATTAAGCTTAAATGTCGCAAAAACGGAATTTTTGTTAATTGGCTCGCATTATAACCTTAGAACCCTTCAATCTCAACCGTGTATTACGATTGATGATAAAACTCTAAAACAAGTTTACCATAGTAGGGTTCTTGGCGTTGAAATAGACCAACATCTATCCTGGGACAAGCACATTGATAATGTTGCCAAAAAAGTCAGCTCAGGAATAGGAGCCATGAGACGAATTCGAGATTTTGTTGAAATAGCCACTCTAGTCAGCATATACAACGCATTAGTTCAGCCTCATTTTAATTACTGTAGTGAGGTATGGGATACCTTTGGTCAAGGTCACTCTAATAGGCTTCAGAAACTCCAGAACAGGTCTGCAAGACTAATTATGAATATGAGTAACGATACCCCTGCCATAGAGGCTTTAAATGCCTTAGGCTGGGAAACTCTAGAAACTCAACGAGCAAAGTCAAAAGTAAAACAAATGTATAAAGTGATCAATGGCTTAGCTCCGAGTTGCCTTGCAGATCTGTTCTCGAGTAAGAAGAATACAACTCAATATAACCTCAGGGGCTCCTCTGCCTCACTGCAGTTACCACTACCAAAAACGGAATATCTCAAGAAAAGCTTCTCATATAGCGGAGGTAAATTATGGAATTCGCTTCCTGAAGCCATTCAAAAATCTGACTCCCTATCTATCTTTACTAGCAGAATTAATGCTCACACTTTTACATGATTCTATTTAGTAAAGGTTTTTATAGTAATAAATTAGAGTAGTTATTATTAATGTATAGTAGTTATTATTATTAGTCGTTAGTATTAATGTAGTTTCAGTATAACTTTTAAATTAATAGTTTAAATTTTTATGAATTTGTAACCACACGCCCCTTGTGGAAACCAGCTTTTTATCTAATAGTTGACGGGGCAAGCGTGTATAAATAAAGTTTTACTTACTTACTTACTTACTATATGTTGTAGGTCAATTTGACTCCAAGGTCAAATTGACCCCAAATCAATTTAACCTATGTCAAATTGACTCTTCAGGTCAAATTGACCCCAAGTCAATTTAACCTAGGTCAAATTGACCTTGAGTCAATTCAACGTAGGTCAAATTGATTCAACCTGGTGTTTGTGTTTAAGGTAATGTTTTCTTCAGGTAATTTTTTCAAGATTCTAAAAAGGGAACTTACATTGAATGTTCATTGATATTAGGGTTTTTGAATGTAAGGGTTTGGGTCAGTTCACTAGGAACATTTAAGAAGTATTATATTTCTGTGTTGTTTAGTGATTAATAGCCCTAAAGAACCCTACATTAGTGAGCACCTGTTGTTGATGGTTAGGGTCTTCTTAAATGTAGGGGAAGGGTTTGGATTAGTTCTCAGCATAATAGAAGAAGGATTACAGTCTGTATTATTTAGTGACTAGCTCTAAACAACCTAAATAATATGAGTGAGTGCATGTTGTTGACGGTTAGGGTGTTTTTAAATGTAGGGTTAGGATTTGTATTAGTTCTCAGCATAATAGAAGAAGGATTACAGTCTGTATTATTTAGTAACTAATAGTTCTAAACACCCTAAATAAATTAGTGACTATATATTTATAGCTCTAAACACTGAAAATTAGTGAGCACCCATTGTGGACGGTTATGGTGTTTTTAAATGTAGGGTTAGGTTTTACATTAGTTCTCAGGACAATTGAAGAAGGATTACAGTCTGTTATTTGGTGATTAGCTCTAAACACCCAAAATTATTGAGCAAGCATTGTGGATGGTTAGGGTGTTTTTAAATGTAGGGTTAGGTTTTGCATTGGTTCACATGCAGGACCAATGATTGAAGACGCATATTTCTCTGTTGTGACTTACCGGTAGCTCTAAACACCCATAATTAGTGAGCAATTGGGTTTACGGAGCGAGGTTACTGTTAGGGTTTGGATTAGTTCACAGGTCGATTTATAATAGTGTTAGGAATGAGTTTGCTTGGAGTGGGGTGTTAACTGGCTTGAATAAATCTGCTTGTTATTACTGGCCTTGTGCATGGAAACTGCAAAGTGAAATATAACTGTTGATAACGTTTTGAGTTATTTATTTGTAAGTTCTCGACCATTTATCTATTTATGTGTCTTTTCACACCTTTGTGGGTGATTCTTTGATGAGAGACCAAGACAATATAATACAGCATTTCTTTGAGTCACTTTCCAATTGTGTTTTATTCCATTTGAAAAGCTAAGAGTCTAACAAGTACGAGCCGGTAATACTCCAAGATCCTCTGCACTTGTTACTTTACTGAGATACTGTTTAGCTCTTGAATCGTAGAAATTTTCTAGATACAATGTTAGAGGTCATTCGCTTTCTTTTCCCTTTGTTCTCCCTTTACTTTACCTGTCAGTGATGTGAGTGATTACTCTGCAAAAGTTGGTTCGGTTACGTCGACATAGTTTGTTTTGAAGTACGAGTGGAGCCGTAATGAAGTACACCTGATCATCTATAAACAATGTATTTTTCCTGTACCCCCCTAAAAAAACTAAACCCCTTTTTTTTATGAATCCCCAAAAATAATAAATCCCTTTTTAGAATCATTGATAGCCAAACCTAAGTCAATTTGACCTGGGTCAATTTGACCTAGGTTAAATTGACTCAGGGTCAATTTGACCTGCAACATATACATTGTGCTTGAAGTCATGTTGACTTCACACTTCAATAATTGAAGGGCTAGCTGTGTGTAATAAGGGCATGCATGACTCCTTCATCACATTCTAAATTCTCCCTTAGAAAACAAACAAATTGAAGGAAATTTTAGAATGTGATCAGGACCTGATTCACTCAAATGATTGTTTTGGACTACAAAATAAATGGACTTTCGATTCTCTCATGCGATCATCTACCGATAATCAAAAAGTACAAATTATGTACATGTATCTAGAAATAATTTATGTAATTTGTACATAAAATTTTATATTTTTACCAGATGGTTTTCTTAGTCAGTTCTTCTGTTCTATTCTCAAAGGTACCCATTGACAAACTACACATTTGGAACAAAAGAATCTCTGTATGAGAAAGATAGGTAGGTCAAATGTACCGGTACATATTAATTTAGTCACTGATCTGTTTGAAGAATCTGTGCTGCGCATGCTTGTTTCAGTTGTCCTTGAAGGTGTGAATGTTTGTTGGAATCTCAATTCCCCCAGACACAAAATTATAACAAGTTTGATGAATGATCAGTTAATATATGAAAATGTTTCTTCCCACCAGAAAAGCAATTGCTTGGTCAACATAAAACTAAACTACATTTAACTATTAAGATATAAACTCTAGTATGATTTTACAAAACACTTGCAGTGCACTGAGACACATGTTGTATGATTTGGCATTCCATAAATACCTGCATATAGGCCACACTTTCTTGGAGAAAAACAAGGCTCTAAGTTGGGGATGTGGCTTGTATGCAGGTACTAGCACAAATGATTGTGTTTAATGACAGAGCAACTGAACAAAACACTCAGCCTGGGCTCCTCCTTGAAAATCCAATATGGCAAACGCCAGACTCGGACAGATACACATTTGTTCTGCCAGAAAAACCTCGCTTCTCTTGTACAAGTTTAAAGAAATGAGGTTCCTTGAAAATGTTATTACATGTACACTGTATACTAGTTCATGGGGGAATAAAAGCAGAATAATTCTGGAGTGATGAAAGACAGCAGGTTAAAATACACACAAGAAAAGACAAGGAAAGTTGTAACCATATTTGAAATTTGCAATAGCAGTTTGCATATATGATTTGGAATGACAATAATCTCTTCTGAATAAGTTTTGCTTCAAATACGAACCTTCTAACTTATTCCCTCCAAAAAGTCATCTATGTTGGGGTGTGGCCTATGTTTACGGGTATTTATACAATGTATGGTATATGAAAATACAATATTTTACCACATGCGTTATTGTATTCCAAATCTGAATTTTCACCTAGCTTCTGCCTGCACATAAATCAAAAGTTGATTTTATAAGTGACAGTCTGAGTTGCAAGTGCACATGCCTGTGCGAATATACTTTAGTCACTGAGAGGGACTGAATGTATCCCAGTTAGTCCATTAGTGTTGTGTGTATACTCGATCAGTATCAGGTTATAGCTATTATGTGTAATATTCTCTCTTATTGTTACAGTTCTGTGCAAGCAAGATTTCAAAGAATGAGGTTAGTACTGTTAAAGGGGCTATGTCATGGTACTGCACATGTATCGAGTAATCGCCCATTGGTGGCTGTTAATTGGATACAAACAGTTAAACTTCCCTCCCTCAATGCTTGATTGAAAGGATTTTCAATATTTTCCCTGGAGACTGTTTATATACACTGTTTTTTGCATTTTTGCTTTGATTTTAAGCATCCCACATGGCCAAGAGGTTCCTTAGTTCATATCAAAATTGCTGGAAATAGCTGTTTCCGGGCTGGAACGCGAATGTAAAGACTAGTACCATAATTATATGACATAGAGTTGTCTGTTCAAGCTCAGGAGAATGTACCAGATTCCCAAATTACGTACTAGTGTAATGAGACCAATATTGTAATCAATAATATTGACATTACCACTGATAGGCAGTGTACATTGTAGTTCCAGTTTAAACAATAGATTTTTATTTATTGGTATATTTGTTGTAGTTCAAATTTCATCTCAGTTCAAATTTGTTTTTAACTTGGAATTTTTTTTTGAACATCTGGTACACATTTTTTGAACTGGTACAATTTTCGAGATTCTGAAAAGGGATTTTTTTTTATTCATAAAAAAGGGGGTAGATGCCTCCGCATAGATGCCTCGTGGGATCCACAGCTATTTTGACCATGTTATGACAAAAATCATTGTCAATAATTATTAGGACAGACACATAGAAAACTAACTTAAATTTATTGCTTACAAGCCTTCATCTTCGTGTGTGAGTAGATTGTTGGTAAAGTGTTGATCATTACAGTCAACTGACATCTGCCGGATGGCTCATAAAGTATACTTTGTCCATAATAAAGTTGTCAGTATCACTGTTTACTGATTTAGGAAATAAACATACAGTAATTCGGCAGTAGACTAGCAAAAGTTGACCATCCTTACAAAAACGTAACTCCCTTCTTGATTTGAGCACCAAAGCATTGAGTAGAATAAACATTTCAGTTCCCAGTAAATACAACCCCGTCTTTCCACCATGGCAAGTTAATTTTAATTAATAGCTACTACTCACCATGGTAAGACCTTAGTCATGCAACTAAACCACAGCCAGTGCACATCATTGGTAAAACTGTGGTTTGACTGTGTCCAGATGTTTCAATAATTTCAGGTGGTACTGTATATCATTTATTTTATAATTAGCTAAATAAATGAATCAATAACCAGGGGTTTTATTAATTTTGAAAGTAGGCATCCAAGGCATTAACAGTTGCTTGTATCAACACTAGAAGTTGGCAAAATGAGGTACATGTAGTTAACCCACAGAAGAAGTAGCCAGCAGTACAAGCTGAAGCAGCTACCAGAGCTCTGGCAGTCGCCAGCTTCTAATGAAACCTGTGATACCCCGGTTTGGGGGGGGGGGGTGGTACTCCCTTATATGGGCTATACAGGTATGTGCTGCGGGATAGGGTATGGTTTTTGAGCTGCCGAGGTCTGTGATAGGGTATCCTTTTTATGGTTTTTGTCTTGGAAAGGGTATGGATTTTGATATACTTGTCTTTGATGCCATGCTTAGCGCTCTATTGACTACACTACGGCTTAAAATACCATATTAAAACAAAACAATGGCTTTCATAGTGTAATTGAGTATGAATCTATGGGTTGGGTCTGGGATAGGGCATATATTTTTTGCTTCAAGTCTGTGATAGGGTATGGTAAATGGCATTTTTAGGTCTGGGATAAGGTCAGGGTTTTGAGGTCTCCACAGCACACCCTTACCCAAAAATCTTCTGAGTGCCCCACCCCCAGGTGTGATACCGTATCAGCTGTTGATTAGTGTTCACTTGTGTTATTTTACAGGGAGGAGTATGAGAAGTATGGCATGAGGAAGACGGTTGAGGGTGTCCTGATTGTTCATGAGCATGGCTTGCCACATGTTTTGTTACTGCAGCTGGGGACTACATTTTTCAAACTGTAAGTCTTTGTATTTGTTCTCCTACTAGTGACATGTATTCTGAATGTGAAAAGACATCTTGTGTGATGGACTGTAAGTAGCTGTCCACTGGTGTCATGACCAAAATACAGTGTTTGCCAGACACAAACTGCATTGACACTACAGTGTTTACCAGACACAAACTGTATTGACACTATGGTATTTACCAGACACACACTGTATTGACACTATGGTATTTACCAGACACACACTGTATTGACACTACAGTATTAAAAACAGTTACCACAGGGCTGGAAATTAACACTCCCAACGTGCTACCTGATTTCTTCATTTGGAAATTAAACAAAATTCCACTAGCAAATTTCTGCGAGTTAAGGTACAACTTGGCATCTGAAAACCTTGAACAATTGTGGCATATTTACAAGAGTCTGTAATAATTCTTACTGATACACGATTAAAAGCATGAAGCTTTTAGTGACAGTAGTGGTGGTGTGAATTATATAAAAATGCTGTGAACTTATAGAATATGAATGTATATATGTTACAGGTCAAAATTAACATCAGGTCATTTTTTTCAACCTAGGTCATTTTTTTCAACCTAGGTAATTTTTTTCAACCTAGGTCAATTTTTTTTCAACCTAGGTCATTTTTAAGGTACCTATCAATCATTCTAAAAAGGGATTTTTTTATTTTTTGGGATTCATAAAAAAAAGGGGTTTAGTTTTTTGGGGGGGGATTTAAAAAGAAAAAAAATCCACCCACCCCTCCCCCCTGCAAAATATTTTGACCACTCTCCCCTCCCTAACCGCTTTTCCCTTCTCTAATCCCCATAACCAACTTAGTTAATCACTCATTAATGACACCTCAATGACTACTTACTTTTGTTTCACTTTTTCGTTCGCCGGTAGTGAGACTCGAACCTGCAATCCTTCGCTTGGAAGAATGCCTTGGAAGACCAGAGCTTTACCAACTGCGCCACAGAGACTTGCGTTGGAAATCCAGTCGCGTTTTTGGAATAATATAGCTTTCGTTATGGAAATTAGTTACTAGTTCCCTCTCGGCCTCTTAATTTTATTCAACGCATGCGCACTACTAACAAAGTCGGACTTGGAAAACATCGCTGAGTTGCATGATTAGAAACGGGATATAATTGGAGAGATCGACAGGTAAAATTTCAACAGAATTCGCTGAAATTACATACAGAGCCCAATGAAGAACAGATAAAGACTTCAGGTAAGTATTTCTGGCCTAACGGTACAACCAAATACTCGTTAAAAATCTCATACAAACCCTTATAATTTAAAACACATATAATGGGATAACCGACTTTAATTTAAAAGCGAACTAAAAGAAAGCCAGAGAATAGGATTTCACCTCTCACTTTATATTTAGAAGAACGTTTCTATGGAAGTCGAGTGAAGCGATATCTGTAAAAAGCGATGGAAGAAGATAATCTCCGACACTGTTTATAGACTGCATAACTCTCCTCTCGACTATTCGAATCGGTGTTTGACAAGAACATTATGGAAGTAAACCAGCTTCTCTTAAACATGACAAAGAAGTTGTGCAGAAAAGGAATGATTTTCAAACTGGGAGCGACTATAGAAAACTGCCCATTTGGGTCATTAATAACTAGTTTTCTCAAATTTCCATTCACACCTTCTATAAACGTAACCCACAATTAAAAAAAAACCTTAACCATTTTCGACCCCAAAATCATTCATAGAACGACTCTACATACACCTGTACTATAATAGAGAATTTATCACAGTATAACATGCATTATAATAGAGAATTTACCACAGTTTTCAAGTGAGAGTGGCTGGAGAAAGGGACCTACCGCATGAAGGACAAGACATTTCCGCAATATAAAAAAAATGTCAATAATTACGTGAACAAAAACATGAGTGAACTTTAGACCTACTACACGATTTTTTCCCATCACAAGACTTATTTTTCATTAAGTACAATAAAGTCAAAGTAACAAAAATATTGGGGCAACTGCAGAACACCCTATGCAAGCACTATATGCTTCAATTGTCCTGTGAACTGATACAAACCCTAACCCTACATTTAAAAACACCCTAACCGTCCAGAACAGGTGCTTGCTAGTTTAGGGTGTTTAGAGCTAGTCACTAAATAACAGAGACTGTAATCCTTCTTCAATTAAAAGGAGTGATAACTTCTAAACATAATATACTGGGAGATTATCATATAATAATACCATAGAGGACAAATTAATCCCTGAACAAATACAAATCCTAACCCTACATTTAAAAAATACCCTAACCGTCAACAATGGGTGCTTGCTAGTTTAGGGTGTTTAATTAGAGCTAGTCACTAAATAACAGAGACTGTAATCCTTCTTCAATTAAAAGGAGTGATAACTTCTAAACATAATATACATGTACTGGGAGATTATCATATAATAATACCATAGAGGACAAATTAATCCCTGAACAAATACAAATCCTAACCCTACATTTAAAAAATACCCTAACCATCAGTAAACATAAGTTCCCGGGTAAACCAAACCAAACCTCTAAAGAAATGAACAACACAGACAAGGTAAGTTACATGTATTTTTATTGCAAAATATTTCTGACAGTAGAACTTGATATCTTCTTAAATTACTGCAATGCCATCCTCAACCTAAACACAAGGAACTATGAAAAAGTCATACTTGGTTAGGAATTTTGAAAGGTTGAGTTTGATTTGACCTAAGTTGATTCAATTTGACCTAGGTTGAAAAAAAAATGACCCAGGTTAAAAAAAATGACCTAGGTTAAAATAAATTTGACCTGAAACTAAATTTGACCTGTAACATATACATGTGCCATTCCATTGTGCCATTTCATTTTGCCAGTACCTTCTTGATTTTTGCAAGTGGGAATAATCCTACTAGAAAATATTTGCTAGTGGATTTAGAAGGTACAATGTACACTGTAAGTTTGAGCCCTGTTACCATAGTTTACTCTGATTGATTTTTGCTTGCTACATGTGTATGAGCTCTAAATTAATGGCTTAGCTTTCTCATATTTTGAAGGGTAAATAGGCCCTTTGCAGGACCTGGTCACATGACGGTTTTAGCCTGTCAATAAAAAACATTGGCACTAAAACTACATGGATGTCAGAAATGGAAAGAGCAAGCCAAAATTAGTAAAAAGCCCAAGTTTTAGGTTCATATCTTTAAAACTGAAGGAATGGCAAATTTTCGAAAACTCTAATTTAACAGAGTTTATGAGGCTGATTCCTGCTGACTGGCAAGCCTCATAAACTCTGTTATATTTATATATTTTTTTTTTTTTTTTTTTTTTTTTACTTTTAGTCTGGAATAGGGTTGCAAAAATTAGCAACTTTTGGTCTGGTACAGGGTAAGGGTTTGAATGGCCCTGTGGCACCCCCCCTGTGCTAACCCTTTCTCAGAGAGTAAATATTGACTACAGTTTGTTGTTACAGTGCAGCCTATGTCTCATTGCTAAACATGAACGTTAGCCAATTGTGTCTGTAAATAATTATATGGTTGTAATGTTGCTGTATTTGTTAGGTGGCTGGTGTATTCCTTAGTGTAATGCTTGACTTCAGTGCATGGTAAACATGTATAATGTATGACTGGGGTGACAGTAACTTGTGGAAAAATACTAACATTTACCACAACCCCAGAAGACATTTTAGAACTGAATTTGTTCCATCAATTGAAACAATATCTAATATCAAGTTATTCTTGTTCATTCATTTCTTTTTAGTGCTGGTGGAGAATTAATGCCAGGGGAAGATGAAATTGATGGTCTAAAGAGATCAATGACAGAGGTAGCGACTTGTGTTGTTTTTCAAACTAATAATGCAACATTTTCGTGATAACTTGTGACTGTTTAGTGAAGGCTAGTACATTTTGTGTCTTAATCTTACATTGATAAGGATTGTTTTTGGACACTAAAGCATACATGAATAATATTATGGTTTATTTTATTTCACAATGAGATAATTCTCTTTTCTGCATGGTTTTGAAATGTATTAATAATTAATAACCACCTCACTGGTTAGCTCAGTTGGTAGAGCACGGTCTAGAGTGTGGGGGGTCGGGGGTTTGAATCCCACGTCCTTGGGCAGGGACGTTTATAAGCTGTTGGCCTTGTCTCCTTCTAATCATTATTTGAAGGGGACGTGCATTCAGCTTTGATGAATACTTTCATTCATTCAAATCGTGCTCTTATAATATTAGATGCTGATTAGATGGGTATATGATGGCCTTAATACATGCCTTAGATTCTATTCAATTGCTACTTTATTCGCTCAACAGCATGTCACTTTCAATTTGAAACTACCAGTCAGTAATAGTAAATGCTTTTATCATGCCCCGCATGCATTACCTTGAAGAACCATTTACAAAAGTCACATGACTGGGGCCGTACGTGATTGACGTGAACAGGCCAAGAAAGCCTCCAGGGTCTGGTTG
Organism: Actinernus sp. WN-2022; assembly: GCA_030867875.1. Lineage (NCBI taxonomy): Eukaryota > Metazoa > Cnidaria > Anthozoa > Actiniaria > Actinernidae > Actinernus > Actinernus sp. WN-2022. The sequence goes on from JAOWCC010000019.1 coordinate 65,101,757, forward strand.
TTCAAAGAGTACATAATAACTTGAAACAAATTGCATAAAAATTAATCTTCTAGACATGCTGGAAATACAATTTGTATGATGTTGCGATATCATTTCAAGAGATGAACGACTTAAAAACCAGGGCCCTGTTGTTTGAAGGCAAGGGTAACTTATCACTAGGATAGTGCTAAATATGTAATAATAATATTATTGTAATCTGTACAATTTAAACTTGGGGTAGCAATTTAACCTTTGGGTAGCTATAACAGAGATTGGTTGACACCAAACTTTGGAGAAGAAATGCATTGTTTTGAAGACTTTCATTTCTTTGATTTTCACCAATTTCGATGCACTGAAAATCGGTCCCCAAAAACCTTCCCGTTTGCACTTGAAATCAAAAGCAAACACAGAATCAGCACTCAGTAATTACAGTACCATATTTAATCTCTCCAACCACCAGGTACATGTATGTTTGCACAAAACACATCAAGTGACTTGTCAACCACGCCATTCTCACACTGTATTTCTCTCTACCAAATTTTCTTACACCCACCTCCAATTGCATGCTGGGTAATGGACAAAATAATCGACAGTGGTTCCCCCTTCTGGGAATCCTGTAGATGTTTTTTTTATACCTTAAAACCAAGAGAGGTGATTTCGACATAAGCCGATATGACAAAAACACAACCTACATGTAGTAGATTTAGTAGCCTGGTAACCTGCAAAGCAGGTGGTTGTAGTACCGGTAGTTTTCTTTTGGCTCGCTTCACTCACAAAATAGAGCTAGCTCACTATATATAGGGAAGAGCACGAGTTTCAGAAATTTCATGAATGTTGGGATGTGTGTCAAAGCAGCAATACAACAACAACAAAAACAGCGAAATCCCGTCACAAAGCTTACTAAAGAACAAGTCAAGTTTTCAGCCTTCACCAGACTTTATGATGTCCTCTGTTTTCATTCAAAACCCCCAAAAAGCGAGTTCACAAGTTGTTGCCAACACAGTAGAATCTTCCCAAATGGCATTGTGGGGAAAGCTTGAGTGCTTCAAGGCTTAAAAGGTCAGTGGTTCATAACTAGCCAAAGGGGGAGGGGGAGGGGGAGGGGGAGGGTTGATTTTGCACTCTAGATTTTACTAATTGAGCCCAAATACATCCAGGAGTGAAAGGGTTAATATTATACACCATCCACTCTTCCTAGGTTCCCATAGTAACATATTATCTACATTGACAGTTCAGTAGAATTGACTGTGTTGTTCGTCCAATCAGATTCTTAGCAAGCCAGAGCAGGGACCTGAACCTGAGTGGATAGTAGAGGACTGTCTCGGCCACTGGTGGAGACCTAATTTTGAAGCACCACAGGTTAGTAAATAAAGTAAAATTATAGCTGATTAGCACTCTCGAATTGGGATGGCTGACATTCAGGCTAATAGCTGGTCTGTCCTTTGGAAAATGAAAGTTTCTTTCACAGGGAGTCCCTATTGAATATTGGAAGATTGATCGAAACATTATTTTCATGCTTGTGGTCTACTTGTAGTTTCCTTGCTGTACGAGCATGGTCGTGAATTTTTCGAAGTATGTTTGTTTTTAATCCTAAAACTATTTAAGCATATGAAAAATGGACAATAAAGTTATCTGGGTGTGAAACAAACCTGCTGAATGTATAGCTTATTCATTATTCCGTAGTCTACGTTAGGTTGAAGACACTGGAGAACGTTTTGAATGAGATTTAAGCGTTTGAGTTCACAGATACCTATTTGCCGATTTTTGTTACTGCATACTGAGCTCCATGCTATGACCTTATGCAAATGATGGCGCAAGGAGGACGGCAACACAAGGTTGTGCGAGGACTTGGTCGAGCACCCGAGCAATGACGTTGTCGTCCTGTTTGTAAACCAATATTATAGTAATAATAGTTTAATGATAAAAATAATTATAGTAAAGATAATTATGTAAAAGTAAGCTACTAGTATATAATAATTAATAATATGGATATCATTATGTGATAATTTACATGTATTGGCTAATTATAGTAATAATAGTTTGGGTCTTTATTTGTTACAAGGCAAGTTTCTTTGTGAAAAGTCAAGTCATCCAACACTTTCTTGTTTTTCTTAAGTTCCGTTCTACCCATGTTAACCTTTCATGATCAAAGATCTATGTACTTTAGTATTGTACTCTTAGCACATAAAATGACAGTGTTTGTGGGATCTGATTGTATGAGTTTTTAACATAAAATGATTTATCTTTTTCGTAAAATATGCAGTATCCCTACGTCCCTGCACATATCACAAAGCCTAAAGAACAAAGAAAACTATTCCTTGTACAACTAGGAGAAAAAGGTAAGAAATCTTGGACTGCATGCACGAGAGATCAAATAATTTTTTTTTACCTGAAGGGGTCCTGTTAAATCCCCCCCCCCCCCCCCCCCCCCGCTCAAACTAAGCTGTACTCCTATAAAAAGTTAGATCAGCTTGATTTTAGTTCAGTTGAGTAAGGGGGTTTTATATTTGCCATCCTTTATCAAAATGGTGGGGAAAGCTTATTGGAACACTCACAAGGTATTTCTCTTTTATCCTAGGGTGTTATTTTGTAGAAACTTAATTGACATTAGATATCCCTCCCTTTCCATTGTTTATTATATATTACATTTTAATGCCAATTCACTGTACATGTAGAACTGTCGCTTGATCACAGTAGTGCAACCTTGTTTGCTAGGAACAACATATTTTGGCCATTCATCCTCGTTCTGAGAGGTTTCAGAACAAGCTTATTGGGCAAAAACATGATTTTATTCTCCTGGGACTCAACCTGGCTCTCCAAAATAAAGGTGTATTCAGTCCTACTTGTTCACCCTTTCATTTGCATCTTTTGTCTGCAGCCAACTTTGCTGTACCTAGGAATTACAAGCTGGTAGCAGCACCATTATTTGAACTGTATGATAATGCACCAGGTTATGGCCCAATCATAGCAAGTCTACCACAACTTCTTAGCAGGTGTGTTCCCAAATTGATGTCATTTTCTGTGCAATGTAATACCAAACTTCTCACTGTTTATATTTGTTGAAGATTTTTCACCCTCCATCCATCATGTAAATAAAAAATAAAAAGATACAGGAAGCTGTTACCCGGGTTTCCCAAGCCAGAGGCTTGAATTGGAATTTCGGTTGGTTTTTGAGGAGGGAGGAAAACCGGAGAAACCAGAGAAAAACCCTCGGAGCAAGGGTGAGATACGAACAAACTCAACTCACATTTATGGCGGTGCCTCCGAGAATCGAACCTGGGCCACAGAGGTGAGAGGAGAAGCGCTTAACCACTGCACCACCCCGGCTCCCCATATCAGCAATAAAGCCTAATATTAAATATTTGAAATTATTATACATTGTAATTATTATAGTTTGATAACGCATCTGTACAAATCAAAAGTCTCAACCTTCAAACATGTAATTGGAATCCATAATCTCAAATACAAAGTTCCGTTATATAAGGGTTTTCACCAATTCGCAACTTGCAATTCAAGTTGCAGAGCAGTGTAGAAAGTAAGGGAGCATATCAGTTCTCTCCTGTTAGAATGCTAGATTTTTAAGGTTTAGAATTAAACAAGCCACAAAAACATGAACAGAGGGAAGAATGGGATATTAGTTCATTAATGACTGCCAGTGGTATCTTATGACTGTGTACAAACTCTGAAACATATGATGATGTTTAAAACGTGTCTTTGATGTGAATTTTGCGCGATAAGCAAGCATTAGCAGGGCTCGAAATTAAGAAAAAAAGGAGGCGTAATTTTGCACCCAGCTTAAAAATTTTAGGCGTAATTCTCCAAGATTTAGGCGTAGGGTTTGTGCATTAGTACCTGAGTGGTCACAAGTCTATTGGTAATTTTACGCCTAAGTGGAAAACGTTAGGCGTAAAACGACAAAATCTAGGCGTATTTACGCCTGTATCGGGCGCAATTTCGAGCCCTGATTAGAGCACTCATGCGGAGCATCACAGAGAAGCAGAGAAGTTCACTGCTCAAGTTTACCCCACGTACGAAGCTATAAAAGAATAGCGAATGGATACAAATGAAGAATACACTCGCAGATTACTGCACAGAATGTTATGGAACCATACAAGTTGTCTAAAAGTAATAGTACCACATTTGATTGAGAACTAACTCCCAGGTTCCCCCTTCGTATTTAGATTGCCTATAAGCTCAAATCTTTTATCATTAATATTGAGTCTACATGACAAGTGAATAGGTGAAGTGTAAAATATATCTTGATTTGAGTGTTGCCTCTATGAGTTATTGAGGTTTCGGCCTATTTCCAATATCATGCTAATTATGTGATGCCATAGGAGCAGGGGCATAGGAGCAGGGGCATAGGGAGGTCCTGAAAATTGGGAGAAACTGGGGGAGGGGGTGGGGGAAAATGATGAATTCTGGGACATTTTCATTGATGACTAATGTCAATCTCTGTTCTGGGACTGGGCAGAGGATGGGGGTGGGTGGGGGGCTGCCTTGCCCAACCTCCCTACGCCACTGCACAGGAGGCCAACAAAAGGTCACTTCTTTCTCCTTGTGAATGAAACTATTTGTGATTTATACAAAATAGTTGGTAAAATCACTGACATAAGGCCCAATAGGGCATTTTCATTATGGCATCATTTTACTGCAACTACCAGAATCCTTTTCAGATTCTCTTTCTCATTCAGATTTATCAACTCCTTTGAGAATTCCAAGACAATGGTACAAATTAAAGGAACAAAAGTATCCACGCAAAGAGTTGTGGTAGTTGTAGTATGTGACACCATCATGCAAACATCCTATTATAACATAGATGTGCAAAAGACATCTCTCTGCCAGCACGTTTTGTATAATAAATGAGACATAATTAGCATATTGGAAATAGAAACCTCTATAACTAGTAGACGCAACACTCAATATTTTACTATTCACCTCTTCGCTTGAAGTGGAATCGATTTGAATGATAAACAATATTACAGCTTATAGGCACTTTAAAGACTCTGTAGTAGCCTGTTCATTATATCCATGATGACTGTTGTGACTTTGACTTTTTATTTTTCTAGGTTCAACTTTTTATACTTGTAGGACAACCAAACACTTACAAATGACAAGCTGACATGTGCATGGACAAATACTGCATTTTGTGGTTTATTGTAACACTTGCAAGTACAACAGAGTCCAGGCCAGTTTCACAATCAAGAATTACCATTTACAACTCTATGTATTGTAGTTTGAACTAATGCACTTTCTCGCTGGTATTTGTGAATATTTTACATCAGAATGAGACTAATGTTGAGTAAATGCGTCTGTAGTCATCGAATACAGTGGTAATTCTTGAATGAGAACCAGGTCTAGCTCCTACTTGCTGAGCAACCTTTATCTCAAGGAAACCAATGAATTATCTCTTGGCCCGATTGTTTGAAGCAAGGATAAGCGCTTCCCAGGGATGTAGCAGCTACCCATACACCCGGACGCACGTGTCACTCAATTTTTTTTAAAAGTGTGCCACTACGACAAAATTCTACCATTTCTTTTGGCACTTTTTGTCTTCCAAAAGAGCAAACAGTGGCGGAAATATATCCAAATTAGTGATTCCTTTTGCCATATTAGACCATGAATTTTGCGGAGTTTGCTGTCAAAATCACGGACGCCATTACTGAAATGTGTTTCTTGTTATTGTCGTCCAGCGGTTTGCTGTTGTAACATCATTTTCTTAGCATGTCGCTGTTTTAAAGGCGTTTATATTCAAAACTTTGTTCTTTCTTTCCTTTGTGGAAAAATAGTAAAATATATTGTACTTATAAGTTCATGCGAAGGTTTACGTGAAAAGTATAAAATGACGTCAATTCCACTGAAAATTAACTCTCTCACAGGAACGGGTTCTGGTAGTGGCGGACGTAAAAACTCAAGATTTGGACTCCAAAAAATAAGACTTCCTGTCGTTATATCGGTTACCCTTGCTTTGAGCAACCGGGCACAGGATAATTAAATCTCTTTGCCCATCCAATCTTGTTCTAGAACTGCTTAGGCCATCCAAAAAAATGTTTCGTTTACCCACAGGTAACCCCAGCTGTGGTTTACCATCACCCGACCGACCATAAAAATGCAAGGTTTAAAGGGGCTGTGTCACGGTAAGACATTCGCGTTCCGGACCGGAAATGGCTATTTCCACCGATTTTGATATGAACTAACGAACTTTAAAATGAAAGCAAATATGCAAAAATACTAACAAACATTAAAATTTTGTAAATACATGTAAACAGTCTCCAGGGAAAATCCTTTCAATCGAGCATCGAGGGAGAGAAGCTTAACTGTTTGTATCCAATTGACAGCCACCAACCGAGTGTTTACTCTTGAAATACATGTGCAGTACCATGACATAGCCTGACCCAATTTTTTGGGAAAAAGAATAGAAAAAGCTTTTTTTTTAAACTACCGTACATCTCTTTTCCAAGCTTGCTCAGTTTTAGTTTCTTGCCTTTTCTCATGCAAATTGTTACTCCACAACTAGTAGAGGACAAAGTTGTTGAGGAATACACAGACATTTTATGGGAGTCTCCAAACCGTCTTGGTTCGAGATCCCCTAACTTAATTTGTTTATTTTCTTTTTTATCAACATCACATGCCCGAGGGCGATGGTTAATGAACCATTCTATTGGGTGGCCTTAGTTGCACGAGGCTGGATAGGCACAATTGGCCGGTAACAAAACGAGCAGGGGACTGGGACTGAGTTTATCAGAATTACTCTAATTCAAAAATGAAGTTCATCACATGATAGAGCATGTTGAAATTAGCATGTGTGCCAAGTTTGACGTGATTCAAGTGAATCTTGTCTGAATTATAAGCAATTGAAATTTATTTGTCCCTCCAAAATTTTACAATGAATGTATGCTTTGGAGGGGCGTTAAAAAAATTAGAGAGTTTGTATGGGAAATTGACATATTTGATGCCTTCTAACATCATCAATATTGAGCCAAAGTTCACCAAACTTTCCAGACTAGCTTAGTTTGATCTGTTCTTTTGGAAAAATAATGCTCGCTTTGACTAGTTATTAATTTAATTAGTTTCACTAACTCGGTTCCAGTCCCCCGCTCGTTTTGTTACTGGCTAATTAGTAATATTGTTGTTTCTGGCCAGCATCATGGAAGCGACACTGTTACAAAAGTCTGTTGATACCTTTTAGACATATTTTACACCTTCCCGTATTTTCTTTTTATATTTTAGTCACCTTTCTTTCTTCTAGGGAGCAAATTGTAATTTTGAAAACCATTGCACACGATGGTTCTTATAGCTTTAAACTGCAGAACATTAACTTATTCATAGATCTTAGAAGTGGTAGCAACATTCTTGTAATTATCCATGTTCCTTGTGAGTTTATAAATTAACAAGGTCAATAAAGCCAACTTTGTCACATGGTCTAGTCATTGTTTCTTCTGGGGGGTGGGGGGGGGGGGGGGGGGGTACTCCCTTATATGGGCTATACGGGTATCTGCTACAGGATAGGGTATGGTTTTCGAGCTGCCGAGGTCTGGGATTGGTATCCTTTTACGGTTTTGGTCTGGGAAATGGTATAGATTTTGATTTACTCATCGTTGACGGCATGTTTAGCGCTCTAGCTACAGCTTAAAATACCATATTAAAACAAAATGGCTTTCGTAGTGTAATTTTAATGAAAGACTGGTTTGGGTCTGGGATAGGGTATGGTAAATGGCATTTTTAGGTCTGGGATAGGGTTGGGGGTTTTGAGGTCTCACGGCACACCCCTACCAACAATTTTTTGAGTGCCCCCCCCATCCACCGGGTGTTTCTTCACCTCAAAAGGGGCGACCTTCACCTCCTCGGAATAGTACTGGCTATCCAAACAATGCCCTGAAACAATACAAACCGTAACCCTAAAACAATGGAATTCTTTGTCAGTGCAATCCAAATGGGGTTCAATAAAATGCAAGGTTTTGAGAGGTGAAGGCCTGCTGCCTCAAAACAATGACCAAGACTTCATGGTTATATTTGATGCAATCTTTATCATGGGTTTCTAGTTTTGTTTTAACAAAGCTTAAGCCTCGGTCCAACAGTTTAAACCTCAATTCCACATTGGTTGAAGGACGATGAAAAAATGTGTGGCAAACGATTTCAACATAGATCCCACATTTGTCAGTTGAAGGATGATGAAAGCATGTGTGTCAAACTAGCCAGGCTCTTGGGGGAGGGGAGGGGGTCAAATGGTCTCGTTCCCAGAGCCCGTGTTCCTTTCGTTCAGCATAAAGAGCCTGGGATAACCGATAGAGGTAAAATTCGATTGGCTAGTTATCTCGCCAGAATTAAATTCACAACGGCATGATGTCGCTTACCAGCGTAAAAATTGCTAAAATACAGGTTTTCATTCTTGCCGTAGCTGCAGTCAAGTAAGTAATCATCGTGTTGAACTGTAGTACCTGAACAAGGGCACCCAACGAGAGTTTTCGCCAAAATGCTTTAATATGCCATTACATTACTTCTAAAGCACCTTTAACGCTATCTAAAATCTCGGAATACTCCACATTCACTAACATGTGACCTGAAAATGTTTTGATGTTTTGCGATATTCGAGAAATCGAAAAGCGTACAAATTTATTGATTTTTACGAAAATTGTAGGCGAGCATATTCATTTTTTTCTTTATTGCGCCGATGTTCTGAAAATTGTAGCCCAAAATATCTGTACTCGCAAATTTAAGAAAATCCCAAAAACTTTAGCCTACGTTTTCCAATTTACAGAAAAGTATAGACAACTTTTTAGGCCATCCCTATTTTTTCCCCGTTTCTCGTCTGTGGGGTTTTCAAAAATTGGGTCGGTCGGTAGGGTGAGAAAAAAAAATGCGCGGAGACTGGAACTAATAAGGTGTGGTTGCACAGGCGAGGTTACAAACCAACATGGACAACGAAACCATCTATGTCGTCGTCCGTATATACGCTACAAACATGGAATTACAAATAAAGGCAGTAGACAAATTCCTGAGTCTTCTTTTCTCTAGGGTTTCTTCACCCCCACCCCTCTCCCAATTTTATTTTTACAAAAAGCCACAAAAATGGGTCGGTCGGACTATGAGAAACGAAAAAAAAAATAGGGATGGCCTTACATCCGAACAGATATCCGAACAGATATTTAGCCGAAAGATATTTAGCCGAAAGTGGCCGATGAGTGCCCCTGCCTGAAGCGATCGAGCGTATCATGATCAAAACATCTAGAAACAAACTCCTGAAACTCCCTCGTATTGACCAGAAAAAAAACACCACATCAAGGTGTAAATAGTTATTTCGCTCGATCACTACGAGTTTAACGGTATTTGGGGCCCGGGGGGGGGGGGGGGGGGGGTACTCCTGTTTGTGACGTTTTATGTATGTGCTGCGGGGGTGGGTCAGGGTTTTGAGCTCGGTTTGGGCAGGTAGGGTCAGGGTTTTGACCTGATTTGGGCAGATCAGGGTCAGGATTTGAGTATAATTTGGTTGCAGTCAGGGTCGGGGGTTCAGTATTTTTTAGGCAGTTAGGGTTCAGTTTGTTTTAGCTACTATTTTATAACTATGTCAAAAAAAGATATTCTGTTGCCGCATTTCAGTGATCGCCTGCCCACATGCAAGCACTGAGCCGTTCCCATACATCGTGACGCCGCTAACTCGTACTTCAGTACTTATCTATGTACTTCATCTGCTGATTTGTTTACCCAATGACACGTCCCGACTTGAAATGTTCCGTATTTTGCATGCAATCCCGGTACGCGGTATACCGGCCGGGGTATATCCGACCGTGTTTTGAAAACAATTTAAAGAAGGGGCAATCAGGTTTTTTTTTTCCAAAAGAGGGCAATCAGGGTTTTGGAGCTCGGATTGGGTCAAACAGGGTCAGGGTTGGAGCCTCTTGGCCTGACCACAGGCAGCCCAAGCTCTAAATATCTAGCTAATACTTACAGCGTTCGTATGGGGATTTCAACGAGCTAGAAATACGAAATAATTAATGAATAAAATGCCTTACCTTGCCTCCATAGTGTATTACTTGCTGTCTGTGTGGTAACAGGGGTGATATGAAGCGATTTTAGAGAGTTTTCATTTCCTCTCGGCTCCCCTTTCTTAGGAAAGGGTACTCTACCTAAAATTGGGTAGGTGTGCCGCTGGGGCTCTGAAACCCTTACCCTGTTTAAGACAAAAAAACTCAAATTTTCATACCCTGTTCAAGACAAAGTGTTAAAATTTTCCCTCTATAAGACAAATAACAAATTATCTATACTTGGATGTCAGTGTTTATTGTGATCTTGTATAATGAGTGTCAGTCATAACTAAATAAGTCTTCAGCAAGCACTAGACTAAATAACGGCACTAGATAAATACCATACCCTGTTCAAGATCTGTCGATGTGAAAATGGATACCCTGTCTAAGATCAGAAACTCGAAAAACCATACCCTGTCCAGCGGATCAACAAATAAAATATTTTTTTTTAGAGGGAAACCATTTCGATGGAGGCTAAACTGCTCGGGAATCGCCCAATACATTAAAGGTAATAACTGCAAGGGAAAGCGAACGTTTTTGAAAGATTTTATTACTAGATTTAAGAGCACAATACAGTGAAATTTTAGACCTGTGGTTAGACATCAGGGCCTGGTTCCTGAAAGCCCGATTAGTGCTAATCCTGGATTAACTCAACAAAACATATTAGTTGTCATAGTAATCAACTCTGGATTAGTGCTAATCGGGCTTTCAGGAACCGGGCCCTGTCTACTATTTCCCCGCGAAATTTTCAGCTGCATCAAACTGTCAGTAACATGAACGCTCTTTGTGCCAAGTTCATTGACAACATCAGTTCGGATTCTTGATCATCTACTAGCAAATACCATTGTTGTTTAGATTAGCGGCATATTCTGAACTATTTTGTTTTAGCATTTTCAGTCATGCTGCTGCTCAAATAAGACTGAAGATTTTTCTCCACGAAAACTGAGAAAGAATCAGACCGTGTCCCTAGGGAGTATGGGCAGAGCTGTCAAGAACATGGAACATTGTAATAATAATAATGCACTTATATAGCGCAAATTAGCATATGGAAAATGTTCAGATGCGCTTTTACAAAGGCTCTACTTTTAAAATAAACTAACAAACTAATAATTAACAACCAATTCATTAAGAATAACAGTCCAATAAAATGCTATTACGAGTATAAATGATAAAGTTTAGTCGATAATAGCGATAATAAAACTAGTCGTAAATAGTAGCTAAAGGCCGAAAGACTTCTCTGAATAAGTAAGTCTTGAGCTGCTTCTTGAAATAGTCATAGGATTTGATTTCCCTAATACTAGCAGGTAATTTATTCCATAGAAAAGGTGCGGCTGATGTAAATGATCTATCGCCAATAGTAGACAGTGATTTAAAGGACGGTACGATCAGCAGTAGCTCATTATTAGATCTAGTTTTTTTTATAAAAAGAGCGCCCTCCGACTTTAATTAATTGAGAAACATACGAAGGCACATACTTTGTAAGTGATAGTGAGTATCTTAAAGATTATTCTAGTTTTGACTGGAAGCCAGTGTAAGCTAATGAGAACCGGAGTAATATGTGCAAAACGGGAAACCTTACATATGATTCTAGCGGCAGTAGTCAAGGAGACATGAAATAAATGCATGGACAAGGATAGTGCAAGACTCAATGGTTAAAAATGTTCTAATCTTTCTAATGTTATGTAAATAATAAAATGATGATTTACACGTTTTATTAATGTATGTCTCTAGAGACAGCCTTGGGTCCATCCAGACTCGAGATTCTTGACAGAGAGGGTGGGTGTAACAACAGAGTTGGCAACAGAGAGAGGACTTATAGAGTTTTTGTCAAGCTGTTGACGTGTGCCAATAATCATGAACTCAGTTTTTCCATGGTTCATTTTGAGCTTGTTCTCGTGCATCCAAGCCTGGATATCGTTGATACACTCTTCCATAGCTGTCACCGACTGGTACTGGTTAGTATCCGATTTCGGCTTAAATGATAGATATAGTTGTGTGTCATCTGCATGAGCGTGGGTTAAGTGTTTATCAATTATGCAAAATAAATCACACGCATACATGATAAAGCACAGAGGGCCACAGTTAAGGTCAAATTTCCTAGATGAAGCATTGTTAATGAAGACACGTTGGGATCGTCCAGACAGGTAGGCAGTAAACCAGGAGAGAGCGGTACCAGAGACTCCCCAAGATTCAGTTGAAGTCGATTTAGCAAGATGGAGTGGTCAATCGTGTCAAAAGCAGCACTCAAATCTAAGAGAACTAATAGTGTTAAGTGTTGCTTGTTCATATTCAATTGAATGTCGTTCACGACTTTCAGCAGCGCGGTCTCAGTACTATGGTTTTTACGGTAGGCTGATTGAAAGAGGTGGATACAGCCTGCCATTCAGTGACATGTGCTCATGCAGTTGATTAAATACAGCTCTCTCCTATGTCAAATTTTTTGTCCGAGTTGGAAAATGTAAAAGTTGGTTTATTTTGCTTAAATTTTGCACAATTTTGTATAATGTAAAAGTAGGTAATTAAAGCTACTGCTGCTAGTGCCCCGGGGTAGGGATTATTGGTAGTTTTTTTGTTTAAAAAATCATGCCCTTGGGTATGGGGGGTTGGTTGAAATCATTTTACAAATGCCCGATGGCAGCTGATAAGTAATAATAATAATAGGCTTTATTTATAGAGGGTGATGATCCGCGATGATCAGCAAGAAAGCTACGACTGAAATGACCACGCACAAAACCACATGTAGCCCCTGCCGGGCCCCCCGCATAACATCTCTCTATGGGGGATGACTGCTGGCCAGCATTGTCTAGAGTTTAACTTAGCCTAAATTACATTTAGCCACATTTAAACTCATCACCAATAGATGAGCTTGGGGTTAGGAACCTTTGGTTGAAGTGCCGGACGAGCATGTCCAAGCACAACAAGGAGGTAACCATGGCAACCCCGCCACAGTCCACCCCCAACCGAAGACTCCAAGATGCTTGGAGAAAGGAGGGACTATGGACAGGGTAACATGGTACCTCCAAACCAAAAGAAAATTGACATAGTCAGAAAGCTAAAAATTTACAATACTGCTGATGAAAACTATTAATATTATAATTTATGTTAAAAACAATTACTAAAAATACTACTAAAAGATTTGAACTAACTACCAATATATACTACTTACAAAATTAATGTACTATTTACGATTAAAACCTATTTACAACAATTTGTATTAAAATAATCGCAGAATATCAGATTTTAAAACGTAAGGACGCTTTTTGCTGACATAAAAAGCTTTTGTAGAGATCATGTTTAAAGCTGCTTACAGAATTTGCCCTTCTTTGTTCGATATTGATGTTGTTCCATAAGTGCATTACAAGAGTTGGCAGTCCCTAATTTTAGTTTTAAACCCAGCATGTGTGCCATCTTGAACCATGTTTAGCCATGCTTATGTAGAAATTAGTGGAATAGAATGTACTTGTTAGCAGAGAAACACACCTTTTCCCATGACAGCCATAATCTGCAGTTCCAATTAAACCCAGGATAATTAACACTAACTAGTAATGATCAAACAAACCAATGTACACGACTGGTGTAAAGTTGTAGGGTTTAAGGTTAGGTACGACACCTCTAACCCGGGAATTGCTACCTATTATCTTTTGCTCCTGTTCTTTGGTGAACCATTACTTAATGTGTTATCTAAGTAGATTATTGGGAAAATAGAATAGACAAGAACTGTTGTCAAATGCTGTAGGCATGAGCTTCCAGGGGATCTAAGTCAGATAAAACATTAAAGGGAACCTCGGCTGAAAAACAATGTTTGCTCTCAAGCGTATGTCATGGTTGCCCAAAGTCTGTTTCTGTGTTTATCTCCTGCAGTAAATTGTACACTAGATGTCATTTATGCACCTATTTTCCTGTTGAATTTCCTGTGCTGCCATCCTGGATTTTACGACGTCACAGTATTGCCTTGTCAGAAAACAAAAGCTCTTTTGTTGGGCAACAATAGGGGCAACAGAGTGACATCATGGTATCCAAGATGGCAGCACACAGGAAATTCAAATGAGTTTTATCAACATGAAAATCGGTGCATAAATGACATCTAGTGTACAATTTACTGGAGACAAATACTGAGACGGACTTAGGCATCCATAACAAACACTTGAGAGCAAACAGTGTTTTTTAGTCGAGGTTCGCTTGAAAGATTGTATGCTGATGAACTACTACTGTAATTCAACGCAATTGCTGACCAATACAATGTAGGATACTGGACCCTTCCCCTACTCTGATATTGAACTAGTGGGGATGCTTTTACAACCTACACAAAACCACAACTGGAAGTGTATTCATCACAATTTTAATATAGTTTATCTCTCTTAATGTATACAAGAATACAACTAATGCCATATAACAGTCAGTGGCCTTTTCTAAATGGTGTAGGAAAATTCACTGAAAACCAGTGTAGAATCAATTCTACCATCTATTTACTCGTAATGAAAACTTCTCTATTTACAAATATTACATTTTTTTAACTCTTTTTTGTGTCACATTTTACCATCATACTAACAATACATTGCTAACAAGTTATATACAAAACATTGCAAGGGGAAACTCAAAAATAAAACGACACCTTTGGAAAAGAAATTTTCATCAATGTGACATCACTAAACTTACACTGACCACTTGTTACCTACACAGTCCACAAGGTACATTTGTAGTTAACTCACTCCCGAAGATTTGCAGACATTGGATGCTTTGAATTCTTTAGAAAGAAAAGGTGTGTCAGTTACAGGTTACTTCTGTCAAGGCCACTAGCAAATAGCATGACCTTCCAACTTTCTTTTAGGCAGCGGTAAAGAGGTTGAATACATTGGGTTTTATGATTTCCCTCAAGAGCCAAACAAAATATAGACAATCAATTATGGCAAAAAAAAAAGTTTGTCTGCAAAGAATCTTTTTAGAACGTTTTTCTTATGTGCACCGTTATCCAATTCACAGCATTAACAATAGTACAGCCCTTTCTCTCTCTCAAGCAACAAACACATACCATTTTACGAATCATACGTTGTTACCCCCCTTGACAACAAAGTTGGAAAATGGACCCTCTTCTTCTCACTTTAAAAAGTCTTAATAGGATTGTTTCAAAAGCAAGTTTTTGAGTAGACGTCCAAACCTCAAGTAGGCAGCCATGCAATTTGACATTACAACTAGAACTCTCTTGAATGTAGGTCTTTGTAACTGGAAGTGAGGCACTATAGGTGGCTATAGAGCACAAATGAAACCTTTGCAAAAGGGTTGGTAGAAGTTGGTACCAAAGTACTTGCTGTAGCATTGATACGAGATGCATTACTTGCTTTACAGAAATACATTTTTTTTATTTTTACTGCACATATAACGAGGGTTTGGGGCAGTTTATGAAATAAATACAACATCAAATGTCACAACAGACAATCAATAACAACATTTACAATACATTGATAGACAAGAACTGGATTCCTTAAATTTCATTACGCTCATCTGCCTAGAAAACGGGAAGGTCACACTATTTCTCAAGCCAGTGGTGCCTTACCAAATATAAATATTCTCTTGTTGTCTTGGATATCCAGGTCTGTGGTGTGCATCCTTGACATCTATCTGAAACAGAAAAAGAAAGAAGGACGAGTGCAGGCCGCACTAAAGGGGTTTTTCTACCTTGAATAGTTTTAATTTCTTGATCTGTGTTCAAGTCTCCTGTTTGAGTACCTTATACAATGTGTATATTTACAAAGAGGTTTGTTTCTATTTTTGTTGTTGCTGTTTTTTTAAGTAAAGTACATTCCTGCTCCCAGCATACATCTGAATTCATATAGCCTCATCATATTAGTTTTGCCAAATTCAGGGCAATACAGACCTACTGTAGAGCCCATTTGGTTGATTTTACACTATTTTCTGGCAACAAAGGCATTTCTACAGACATCACTTTGCTGAATGCTTTGTTGCCACAGTATTGGAACGGAGGAAGGGATTCATTGAAACACCGCACATCTTTGATCTCGTTCAGATTAGCATAGCTCTTGTAAACCAACATTATGTGTAATAACAGTATACTTGGCCCTCAGTAATACGGACATTTTGTTGTTGATCCAGTCTCACTTGTTGCGACTTCCCTGAGCCTTGGCACTGCAGTGGCTGCACATCTCCAAGGAGACCTTATCTTGACTGACATGCAAACAAACTCCACCCTCCCCACCCCGACGACTCCTTTTTGCCAAAGGGCTGGCTGTACCATCTGCTGGTCTCTTCCCTCTAGCACTACGAGTAGGGTACCGTTTACTTCCTCCATCTTCGTTATCATCATCATCTTCAGCATTCGACGCATTGGGTACTGCAAACGAGGTTGATAATGACATTCCTGGGGTTGTGACAATGCGATTCAGCAGCACAGAAAGCATGCTTTGATTTGCAAGCACATTCTTTAGATAGTTAACTTCCTCTTGCAGTTTCTCAACCGTCCCTGACAAATTACCCTCATTAGACTTAAGAAATTCGTTTTCTTTTTTAAGTTCGGTGACTTCCTTTTCAAGTCCTAAGACATATTCCTTCTTTTTCTTGCGGTTCTCTCTGGCAGCCAAAGCATTTTTCCGGTATTTTTCTTCACTTCCGATGTCTTCCTCGGCTGTAGTTGGCTGCGAACTCGATGGCTTGTTGACCACACTACTAGCTGTAGTATTTGGGACTGGTTTTTCGTCTTCTATGGCACTCTCACTACTGTTGTCTTTCGAATTCAGTAGCATGTCTAAATCGAAGGGAGTTCCTAAGTCTCCATCCAAATAATCCGCTAAAAACGATTCCATTCCAGTGTCAAACCCGCTATCAACGCTGTGCGCCGGTGAAAGTGAAGAAATCGATGGTTTATCCTCCTCATCATTTGGTGGCTCGAACTCCAAACAAGTTTCTTCCCACATCAAATCCTCGTGGTTGCCCGCCGCCATAACTTTTGATTTCTCTTCTCTTATCGTCTCTGCCTCTGGCGTTGGTAAGCAGTAATTGTGATCTGCAAGTGCAAGCCCCAAAGCAGCTTGATGTACGTCTATCATGCCAAGGTTATCGGCAAGAAAGGCAGTGCATACCACAGCAGAAACTGAAATAAACCTTTCCTCAGTGATACGCTCTTCAAAACGTTGCTAAAACGTCGTGATCGTGAGGCGAGGTAGTACGAAAATTACGTCACACAGTCAACTGCGCAAACTCAGTGATCACGTGCCTACCGCGTGAGAAGAAATTTCTTGACCCCAGACTCTTCTCATTTTTATTGCGCATGCTCAGCTAGCAAAAACCCAATTCGATGAGCATGCGCAGTAATAAATGAGGAGGGTTTGGGGACGAGAATGTTGAAGCACGTGGTTCATAGACGCAATACATTATATGGGGCAGCGGTTCCTTTGATTACAACGAATCCAAAATGGAGGAATGTGTTGTGTGTAATAATTTGTTCAAATTATTTGGTCAAAACCCGCCAAACAACGCAAAGAAATGTAGAAGTGAAACATCTATTATTGCAGTGAATTAGGAGCTCCGAATTAGGAGTTTTCCTCGATGATGAATAGACTTTTGCAGGGGTGTTTACGACAGACAAGAAACAAGCCGTGGCTGAGCGAATCAACAAAACTTCGGCTTGCCTTTAGCACACGTGCACAAGTCAACGGTTCTAGACTTCAGAACTCAGGCCTGTTTTGGGTGAGAGAGAAGGAAGGTCCACTTCTGTGGAATGGCTGTGTTGATTGCGTATGTAATAGATATATAGGCACCTTCACTGGAAGTGGAAGAGAGTTTATACGACCACTACAGGTAATACATGTACTAACGTCTAACCACTACTCACTAGTCACTTGCCACTACTCACTTGCCAACTATGTCTAAGGTAACACAACCTATTATCGGACAGAACGAATTCTCAGGCACACATGTAAACAAATAAATATCTCGCAAGAGGAGCCACACAAAAACGTGTTCACACATAACCTTATCATCTTGTTTTTTTGAATCTTAAAATTCAGTGAAATAAAAGACTTTACCTGTTGCACATTTGGAGCTCTTTCCTCGTGCCATACTTCATTCCCGGAGTATCCAATCGATAAAATCGATAACCAATACCAATCGATGAAAACCGATATCAATCGATATCAATTTATCGATTGATATTGGAAATCGATGAAAATCGATAAGAAGGGTTTGTGTGACTATCGATTTTATCGATTTCCAATATCAATCGATAATTTAACTTCATCGATTTTATCGATTTCCGCTGCGCTATTCAGCTGATGAAAATCCACACCGGACTGTTAAGAAAAATCACTCTAACGTCTAAACCTAGCGAACCTATAATTCTAACTTAAATTATACGTACACATGGATGCTTGTATGTAACGGCCAGAAAGGAGTGACCAGTTCCGATTGGAGGTGACCAAGCTGCCCGCGATCGTTGGTTACTTTCAATGAATTACCACGCTCCCCCCTTTTCTTTGTAGCTGTAAAGCGCTCCCCTATGGCCACTTCAAATGTGCACTCTTGGTAGCTTATAGATACTTCTGATAGTTTTGCTTGTGTAGCCATGACTTGACGAGTAACGTCCGTTCACTGCTCACTTTCGTCTCGTGGGAAAACAAAGCCGTCTAAATGGCTTGTCACGTATCAGGATATCGACGGGTTATAATTAAAAACGAAACTTGATTCTTATCAAACAGAATGAAAACAATCGATACTAATCGATTTTTATCGATTGGCACCTTTTTTGTGTGACTATCGATTTTCATCGATTGACCGATATCAATCGATATCAATTAGTTAATTATATCGATTGATATCGATTTATCGATTGGCTTTCCGATGATCGATTTTCATCCATTGGGTACTCCGGGTCCATTGCAACGATTACATGATTCCCCCCCCCCCCCCCCCCCCCCCAAAAAAAAAATCAAACCTGTAAGCAGCCCAACTCCACTAGAAACCTTTAACATTGGAATCAATGGCAAGCAAATGTTCAATATTACAAAAAAAGCTATCACAGGGCTCGAAATTAAGAAAAAAAAGGAGGCGTAATTTTACGCCCAGCTTAAAAATTTTAGGCGTAATTCTCCAAAATTTAGGCGTAATGTAATGTAAACTATTTTCATGAGGCTAATGTAATTAGGCAAGGTTAAACTTAGACATGCTGGCCAGCGGTATCTACCATTAGCAGAATGTTTGGGGTGGCCCTTCAGGGGTTTTAGCGAACCTCGTGCTTTGCTTTGCTTCGCTTGTTGCTTGCGAATTGCTTGGTTTTTGCCCCATCCCGCCCTTCCCTATTGCCAATGGTGACATTAAGGTAAGTATGTATTCCACTGGTATCAGTGTGACGGGTGCCGGTGGTGGACTGTGACAGGGTTGCCATGGTTACCTCCTTTTGCTTCACTAGTGCACCAGAGATGCTGCTCTCTGGCTTGCTACCTGTAAGGCACCTACCCCCCCCCCCCCCATCCTTTTGGAATAAGTTTAACCGCGCGAAACAAGTTGTTTTGCATGACAAAAGGCTATGTTTTGCATGACAAAACCTATAGATAGGAGCTGTCAAACTTTGACATTTTACGGTTTAAAGTTCAGACTTCACACGCCAAACGTCGCAGCGTAATTAGTAAACTATGCGTTTCAAACTTGAAACGACAGACAAAAAAGTTTACACTAAACGCTTGCTTGCAAATGGTAGTAATTTTTTCAAAAAAATCAGATAGTTTTAGAGATTTGGAAATAAGACTTGTCTTCCGATAATTTTTACCTTTGTAAAAGGATCTAGGCGTAATTTTACGCCTAAGTGGAAAACGTTAGGCGTAAAACGAAAAAATCTAGGCGTATTTACGCCCGTATCGGGCGCAATTTCGAGCCCTGTATCGTAGGTGGCTCCAGACCTCCATTTATAAAGCAGGGGTTTCAATAGAAGGTGGCAACCTGCGATAAACTGCCAGTTACTTTGCTTCTTACCACCGGCTACTTCACATGATCATTGTATTCTTTGTGTTAAGTAAAGTTTACTAGGTAAACGACAGGACCGCCAGTTGCCTAAAAAGTTATTGAAATGCCTGATAAAGCCCACAGAAATAATTATTAGTCACTTGAACAATTTTCGCCCATCCTCCAAGCGAGAAATGAAGCATATTTTCAAGCGAAATCACCTTGCACAGACTCAGTTCTTTGAGAAAGTGCTGATTCAAGCCCTCGTCAGACTTGATGTACCCTGGTTCCAGAGGTGCTCAGGTACGGATATACTGTAATGTGCCGCGATCGAAGGAGTTTTGATTCCCGAAGGAGTTTTGTTTTGCGAGAAGACCGTTGAGCACCTCTGGCCGCTCGAATAGCCAGTCTCAATCTCATGCCCATAGCCTCGCTTTTATGTTTACAAACCGGTTTCGGCTTACGGGGAATTTGCATATGTCACTTCCACGTCGACAATGGCCTCTTTATGTTTTGAATCATACTCTCGACTTGCGAAGATAAAGGAAAATTCTCCTCGATTTACTTCGACGACTTTGATGTTTGGATCTCCCAATGAGCACGCATAATTTGATTCCTCGTTGTTCTAGCTCTGTTATGTGGGAGTAAATCAGGGCATTTAGATAGCCTGTGGGACGGCTGACATTCAGGCTAGGCATTTAGCTTTTTAGAGGGCCAGTACAATTACTCGTTTGGATAATCGAACGTGAAGGAAGAAACGAATGCCAGCCGGGTATGAGTTAGAAAATCAGCGATTTTCCTTAGCCAAGAACATGAACAGACTTCAACTCGTTTACTCAAATTGTACAGCACTGTGAAACATTAACGTTTGTGTATAATCTGTCAAGACTCGTGAACCGGTTTGTAACACGATCTCAAGATGAAAGCCAATCAAAATGTTCCTTTGATCCGAATGCCTCAGTTTCCATAGCCACAACTCAATCAACCAATCAGGGACGAGGTACAGATTCTGTACCGGAAGAAACGAAAATCTCTACTCGAGCGGCCAGAGGCTCGTCGCTTTGCGACTCGTGCTGAAAATCGAAATGATTTCAGCTGGTCTCGCTTCGCTCGCCCCGACGATTTCGAGCCTCTGGTATCCAGGGTAGACTTGATGATGCCCTCCAGCACTATAAATGGGGGAAAAAATGTCAGTGTTTCCTCAAACAAACTTCCCACCATCTTCGTAAGATAAGCCAGTATTATAGGTCAGTGGGAAATTCCATGGTAACAATGAATACAGTTTTTTTTTTGGGGGGGGGGGGGGCGGAGGGTTCCTTGCGGTCTAGAAATAGCTAAAAATCAGTTGGACGGGGCTAAAAGGGTTAAAGTAAAGCCCTGCATTAACTGTGTCACAGGTTATAAAGATTCTTGTGATTCTTAATATTGATGTTAACAGTGTGGTTGACAATACTGCAGGCTTACAATGTGCAATAAACTTTTTCTTGTTTACTTGTAGTCTGGTTTAAGAAGTACCAATCATTCTTCACTAGTCTGTTATGCCATTTACCCATTGCTGAAGAACAAGAACATTCATTATGGTAGGTTTGACATGTTTGATGAACTGTTAGAGTCAGGTTAGAGGTGTGGCTCATACCTTAACCTGAGTTTGAGGCGCTCATTCCCTACCTTAGACCTAATATACCGTATTTACCCGTGTATAAGCCGCACCCGTAGATAAGCCGCACCCCAAGTTTTGAAGCTTGAATTTAGGAAAAAAACTTTTTTGAAAAATCAAAAAATAATTAGAAAATCTTTTGTCCGAGTTCATTAACGCTTGTACTTGATGCCAAACTTCTTCAAAAAAAGAATAATCTTTTGTTGGAGTTCATAAACATTCGTACTTGAAGCAAAACTTCATCAGATTGTCATAAATAAATAATCACAACTTTAATTCGATCGAATATGGTTCAACTTGCCTTGTCATTTCTTGTGTATATTTTAACCTGCAGTCTTTAAATCACTCCAGAATTCTTCCGCATTTATTCCCCAATTAACTAACAACAATTCCTAGGAACCGCTTTCCTTTAATCGCTAGAGCAAGAAAGGTTTTCTGGCGAAACAATACTGCACGAGTAGGTCAGGTCCGCCATCTTGGATTTTCATTAACTAGTGCCAATCTCCCACGTGTAAAATTGCGAAGAATGCCTGGTTGTTTAGATGCATGATTTGACAAGCGCTGCGAATCAGCGTGTTTTGGAAGGTAAATAAGCTTAATCACGTTTAAATATTCACGAAATTCTAATATATTAGGGCTAAGGTAGGTCTTAGAAGAGTTTTTGCTTTAATTCTTTCAAATTGCGTGTTTTTTTCAATGATTATGCTTAAAGTGCCCCTACGATCAAATTTTGACATATCAATGTTTTTGCATATTCATAAAGTAGAGTTCATATATTATTACCAGTTCCAATTGTTTTTCGATACAACGACAGGAAGTCTTATATTTTTAGCTCCGAATATTGAATCTACACGTCCGCCATTACTGGAAGCCGTGCCCTTTGTTCAGCTTTAAACAAAGGTTTATTCACCGGAAATGATGTCATACACTTAACGCTCGCCTGCAGAACACAACGCCTGGAGGCATATTTCTACTAAAAACGTCTTCACGTACATTATTAAGAAGAAAGTTATATTTATCTTTGCGAGGTTGGCTACTTTTTTATGCACGCTATTTCGTGCCACGAGGTTGTCGTGTTAAGTGTATGACATCACTTCCGGTGAATAAACCTTTGTTTAAAGCTGAACAAAGGGCACGGCTTCCAGCAATGGCGGACAGGATTTTACCGGTAAACTCTCCTAAAATTTGTGGTTTAAGATGCCCATTTGGGAATATTTTTTACTATTTCGGATATTTCTAATACTGATTGACCTATAGACCCTGAAAAAGTGGCAAATCGAAATGGTAAATTTTCGTCGTAGTGGCACTTTAAGGTGGCCCGCGGCTATTTATTTTGGCAACGGGGGTCTTTTTAAATCGCGTTTTTGAATAGCTAAACATTATCCGATTTCTGAGATTTTTTTGAACTTTTAATAAAGAATCCTCTAATTTTATAAAAAGTACAATCAGAAAGTGATTAACAAGGAATTGCTGAAGATATAAGCTATTTTCCAAAACGTTGTTTTTTAGGAAAGAGCGTATATTTCAAAACCCAAAAGATGGATTTGTTCCATTTTACTTTCAACGAGTGCACAACGTCCAAGGTCTGTGACAGGCAAGTTTCAGGTTAATCGGCACCATACAAGTTTCTCAGCAAACGGCTGATCAATTTTAACCTTAAACTATTATGCTCAGGCATCTGGTTCAACTGCCGGAGAAATATTACAGTAATAATTAAATCGTACATACCATATGGAAGTTCAATACCACTTGGAACTTCTGTGCCAAAGGCAAGAAGATCGGAAAACTGCAGCTAACGTTATGCGGCGAACGAAGTAAGATAGGTTATTTCTGAATATTTGCGAAAATCGAGAAATTTGTATTTTTCGGCGTAAAAAAAAATCACTCGTTTTGTTTTTCTTAAGTTCCTAATATGACTTACAGTAGCATATTTTAAAGTACCTTACCGAGTTTCAGCGCGCTTTGACCATACGCTTTTGAGAAATAAAGGCTGTAAAGTTCAGCTGGTGCGAGACTTCTAAAATCTAAATGCTTGGAAAACCCCTCATGATCGCTAAATTATTCAATGTGTTTGTTTTGAAATTCAGCACGGTTCTGCCACTTGGGAATCGCGAGGCAAGGAATAATTAAAATTATTGTTGAAATTAAAATGAGGATTACATTGTATATAATTCATGGCTGTGTGCAGTAACCCATGAAACAGGTGTTACGTGTTATGTCCACATGGTAGTAAGTAGAGACGAGGGGAGAACATTTGAAGAACGTTTCCACAGTAAGATACTTCTTGGCACCAAAACATTACTCAGCCTGGAACTATTATTACAAATACCTTACTTACACTTGCAAAATTAATCCTTATTTTAATTTCAACATTAATTTTAATTATTCCTTGCCTCGCGATTCCCAAGTGGCAGAACCCGTGCGGAAATTCAAAACAAACACATTGAATAATTTAGCGATCATGAGGGGTTTTCCAAGCATTTAGATTTTAGAAGTCTCGCACAAGCTGAAGTTTACAGCCTTTATTTCTCAAAAGCGTATGGTCAAAGCGCGCTGAAACTCGGTAAGGTACTTTAAAATATGCTACTGTAAGTCATTACGAACTTAAGAAAAACAAAACAAGTGATTTTTTTGACGCCGAAAGAATACAAATTTCTCGATTTTCGCAAATATTCAGAAATAACCTATCTTACTTCGTTCGCCGCATAACGTTAGTTGCAGTTTCCGATCTTCTTGCCTTTGGCACAGAAGTTTCAAGTGGTATTGAACTTCCATATGGCATGCACGATTTAATTATTACTGTAATATTTCTCCGGCAGTTGAACCAGATGCATGAGCATAACATTTTAAGGTTAAAATTGATCAGCCGTTTGCTGAGAAACTTGTATGGTGCCGATTAACCTGAAACTTGCCTGTCACAGACCTTGGAGGTTGTGCACTCGTTGAAAGTAAAATAGAACAAATCGATCTTTTGGGTTTTGAAATATACGCTCTTTCCTAAAAAACAACGTTTTGGAAAATCGCTTATATCTTCAGGAATTCTTTGTTTATCACTTTCTAACTGTACTTTTTATAAAATTCGATGATTCTTTATTAAAAGTTCAAAAAATATCAGAAATCGGATAATGTTTAGCTGTTCAAAAACGCGATTTAAAAAGACCCCCGTTGCCAAAATAAATAGCCGCGGGCCACCTTAAATTGCTATATTACACAATCTTTCTCTGTTATTTGTTTTACTTTTTCTTCTTTCAGATGAAAACAAATGGTAATTTATGTGAATTTTTGATAGCTTTTCTAGGTGTTCCCGTAGATAAGCCGCACCCCCGATTTTGAACAAAAACTTTTGGTGAAAAGGTGCAGCTTATACACGGGTAAATACGGTATTAGAATTTCGTTCCTACCAAAACTTACCCTGGTTCCAGAGGCCACAGTGACCAACGTAACCGAGTGGACCTGGGGTCGATAGCCAGATGTGGCCTCTGGGCTAATTGGGCCAAAGTCTCACTTTCATGAGTACAGAATCTGTACTAGAAATCTGATTGGATGATCGCACCAACAGGTTTTGTAGGCATTTGTGATTGGTTAATGGACCTAAACCGGTTAGATTTTGAAAACAGGGTGTCAGCTGTCACTTTAGTTTGTCTCAGTGCCGTGCAGTTACTGAAGAGTTTATTTTTATATGGCGACTGCAAACTTCGAACTGGAATGCAAGAAGGCAATAAGTTTTGCATTGAAAAGCTTCCCAAACGTCAAAATTTAAAAAGAAGTCCAAAAAGAAGCGATTATTAGCTTTGTGAAACGACGAGATATCACTGCTGTCCTACCAACAGGCTACAGGAACTCTTTAACTTTTCAGCTTATTCCGATCGCAACGGCTCTGAGCCAGTCAAATGTAAATTTGTGATTTACACAAACCTCAACTTTCACACTTTTCGGTTGATCCTTTGCGGGGACAACAAGATCGACATGCACAACAATCTCGAGTTCGAAATTTGGTCGTGATACTCAGGAATGGTCAGGATATTTTGTTGGGTTGGTTCGATCGTACTTGGTGAATTGCCTTTGCATCGTTTCACTCGACAGGCAAATCCCTCTTCTTGATTTTATTTTCCTCTACCAGCAGTGTTGCATAATTATAAGTTTCTCGGTACCTCAGCACATCTTTCAGCTAGAGATTTAGAACTTTCTACTGATCAGTCGTTGCTTCTAGTTTTTCAAGCTCCCGCTTCCATTTCGAGCAAATGATCTAAGAAATGAACTCTTCCTGGATTACTTCAATCCCATGCAGCGCCGTCAACCTTTCGGCTACTTTCTCCTTTAGAGGAATGTTGTCTTTGTCGACCAGAAAATGGAATATACTGTACATAGTGCACGTCCTGCAAATCTCTTTTAAAGTTACACGTTGAGTAGATTTTAACTTTTTCAAGGGAGTTTTAGAAGTTATCCGTAATACGAGACAAGTTTGTTTTGAATTGTCTTTCGAACCGGGCATTCACGAGCGTGTCACGTAGCTGTCAAAACGTAGCTGTTTGACTGAATATTTGAGCCTTTCATTAGCATATCCAACATGAAAGTGAGATTACTACCCAGTTAGCCCAGAGGCTCGTCGCTTTGCGACTCGCAACTTTCGAGCCTCTGGTAACCAGGGTAACCAAAACTACAATTGCGGGTCAAACTCCAATCTGCTGAGTTCAGCTGTTACTTCGCTGTGAGTTTGACTCGAGTATGAGTACAACATTTAATTTTGCACTCAAAATATATCATTTGCAAGGAAAGTAGAGATCTTCAAATACAGCTAAGCAATACTGGAGACATGAAAACAAGGTAGAAAGAGTATGTGTTTGCTTGTAGAGTTGTGAAAAATTTGAATCTAAAGACAGAACAACTGGCTTCCTGCCGAGACTGTTAAAATCATATTCGAAGCATCCAGGGAAAATTTGTGGGCTCGATTGGGTTTTTAATCCGTTAGAAATTATGAAAATCGTTATCCAAAGTGTATGTGTACTTCTTTTATGAAACTTATAAGCAATCGAGAGCATTTTAGTTCTCCTAAAAGCTGGCCTTTAATTTATGCAGTCATTGATAAACAAACTAATCATAGCATTGGCGCAAAGCACCATGGACTCGGACACAGGGTCTTTAAGTAAATTTAAAGTGGCTCCCCTGAACCAAATCGACTTACAGTTAAATCATATATGGAATTACCTGTTGGTTGGAAGTTTTGCAATTTTTGTTTAAATTAAGTCAACTTGTGAAATACTAGGCTAGATGTGGTGGTAAATCGTATTGCTTTCTATTTTTAATTTCAACCTTATGATGAAAATATTGGCAATTGTTTAAAGTATGATGTCATGCTGATTAACTAGGAGGTCTACCTGACAGTGTAATGGTATGTTTTAGCCGAAAGCATTAAAAAATATTTGATGACATTTAACTTCTTCAGGTCAATATCACCTTTAAAAAAAATCATATCTCAGCCAATTTATGTTGTAGCGACAAACGGTTTTCAGTATTGACATCATCGTAGCCTATGTGTAGTCATTTACCCACCCTCGGTAAAGTAGGGAGGAAACGTCTACACAAAGCTGGCACTAATCATGTTATGTGACGTCAAAGAAATAAATTTGAATAAATAATTTTACATGAATTATTTTGACCAATGCACATAAATCCAAACTCAATAAAGCCCTTGAGAGCTACTGAATTTAAGAAATATTTTGTTATTAGTTAATTTTTTAAACTATTACAGGCTTATCCAGGTTCTTCTCTACAAGTTATAAAAGACATCAAAACCAAGGAGAAAATAAGCAGAAAGGAGGTCAGCATAGAGTACTTTATATAATGACCACTAATCTGACTACATGTACATGTTATTTACTGTTCTTAGACATGCTCTATATATCATTATGCTGTAATTTAATGTAGTGGTGGTAGTTTATTTACCGAGTGATGTTAAATTCAAGGGAAGGTTAAATAATCCAGTATTTGGCAGTGGTGGCTTTTCCCAGCGGGCCCTGAGTCAGCATTTCATTTGGGATATTTCGTTGACCTTTGTATCATTGTTTGCTTTGCATGTTACATGTTCTGTAGCTAATCAGTTACCATTTGCTGCAATCAGTTGTGTTCTCCTCCCCCCCTTGATGTACATGTACATGTATGACGGAATTATATGTATCTAGACACTTTTTTATTTGTCTGTGATGAATTATTGGTAAGATAAATAATTTCTGCTTTTATAGTTAATCCAGTGTCAGATCTAACCAAGATACAATGTACATGTATGTTAGTCAACTGTTGGCCAACACTATACAGTACTGCCAGAAATTGTTGAAGCATTACCATGGTTTTATTGCATCCAATGACCGTGGTTTGACCACAGAATGACAGTAGTAAAACTGCTGTAAACTAGCTGTGGTAATTATTAATGGACTCTGTGATGATGACTGTGGCCACTTCATGTAATAGACTGATTTAGCTTGTACATTTGTTGTCCCAGTTCAGATCATGTGACAGCTCTCAAGAGGATTCAATGCTTTGTTTTCCAATTAGGAAAATTGATGCATTTCCTCTTGGGATGCAGAAAAACAATAAAGTACATGATTGTATTCCTCAAGGGAAAAGTCAGGTGACCTGAATTGGGATAACAAATTTACAAAAGCTCATGTAAATCTGTCAGTTGGGGTACAGTATTCTTTTAATCCTTCTGGTTTAAATGCCAAACAACCAGGACAGAACCCACAATATTTTCATCAGTTACAAAGTGCCAATCTGCTGAGTTTCTGAATGCCGGGACTTGCCATTTTTAAGGAATCCAAATTTATCTTAATTATCTAGCTCATCCTTCTCGATAAAGAATCATAAATTGTAATACTTTAGTTGAACATTGATCAGTATTGCTGAAGGTCGGGTAATTCCGTAAGATTGTAAAAACAAACCCGAAATGTAAAAAAATGTAGCTGATCAAGTTCATATACTGAAATGTTTATAATAGTTTTTTTTCTCCATAGTACGGTTGACCAACGTACTGTGGTTGGTTTGGTATTATTTATTTTGCAAAAAAGGAACTAACGTACTGAGGACTTTACCATTCATGTAAAGTGAAGTGCTTTACCATTCATGTAAAGTGAAGTGCTTTACCATTCATGTAAAGTGAAGTGCTTTACCATTCATGTAAAGTGAAGTGCTTTACCATTCATGTAAAGTGAAGTGCTTTACCATTCAT
This sequence comes from Actinernus sp. WN-2022, assembly GCA_030867875.1. Classification (NCBI taxonomy): domain Eukaryota; kingdom Metazoa; phylum Cnidaria; class Anthozoa; order Actiniaria; family Actinernidae; genus Actinernus; species Actinernus sp. WN-2022. Next base: position 65,130,582 of record JAOWCC010000019.1, read on the forward strand.
GTAAAGTGAAGTGCTTTACCATTCATGTAAAGTGAAGTGCTTTACCATTCATGTAAAGTGAAGTGCTTTACCATTCATGTGAAGTGAATGGTCTCCCAGTTAGATCAGTGGTTATATAAGCGCCGGTCTGTTGTGCGGGAGGCCGCGGGTTCAAACCCCGGTTGGACCAACACTCAGGGTCTTAAAATAACTGAGTAGAAAGTGCTGCCTTTGTGAAACAATGTCGTTCATGAACTACAAATTGTTAGACCTTCACATCTTCTCTGATAAGGATGTTAAATCGTAGGTCTACCATTGGCCTCAAGTTTATCAGTCTTACAAGTTACCGACGTTAAGTAAGGTGCTTTACTTTTCAAGTGCAATAAAATTAACAGTTTATCCATACAAAATGCTTAATAATCACTGTTCATATTCTATAAGCTGTCTAATTCATTTATCACCATAACAGATGAGCAGCCTGGCGAGGAGCCTGGTAACAAGAGCAGCTTTGTTCAGATTATGCCGTGGGTCGTGCTAGCTGTGATCTATTTCCTGACTGCCGGCTCAGACCCAACACCTGAGACAACATGGGCAACATTCTACAGGGAGATGTTATCAGCTGGAGAGGTGTAGTGTTACATTCATTAACTCAATTTAATTTTGTTACATTCAAGGAGAAGTTGTTTACTATAATTATAATAATAATAACGATTTCAGAGCAGTAAACAAAGTCTCAATGCTCTTACAGATTGAAAATAATGTAATGCTGTATATCTAAATCTATAATAAATTACTTATATTAATTATTAATTAAGGTTTTAAACTTGAATAAAAATAATGAACTCTGAATTCTTAATTACTGAAACCTAACAAGATCATTGCATTTTCCCATTATTTAATAACTAAAGTATAAAAAAATATGATTTTGAAATGTTGGCACACTCCTATCTTGTCATAAATTATCATAATTAGCTGAAATACAAAATTGCCCACAAAAAACCTATGAGCTACTTGTTTATGTCACAGTTTTGATATTTCCAAAACAGTCAAAACGAAATTCACAATATTTTATAAACTTCTGAGTTCAAGTTCAATACAACTATATAAATGAAAAAAAATTCTGAACTGCAAGTTTTCTTTGTTCTATTTCAATAATAACAAGTGTCACGGAGGGGAAAATTATGTCACGGAGGGGAATTAAAACTTAAAAAGCTGTTTAAATTACTTAGAAATTGCATAAAATGTATCATTTTCATACATTCAACACAATATTTGTTGTTTGTACCCAAATCAGATAATAATTGTAACCTCTGCGCATGCTCATAGCAGCAATGCATTGTGGGCAAAAGTTCATTTGAGCATGCTCATAGCAGCAATACATTGTGGGCAACCTTTGCCATGTGCTCATGTAAATGCAACTTAGTAGTCCTTGTTTATGTTCCCAGACTAATTACATAATGTTATATAAGTTAAATTAATATTCCAGTGGGATTAATTAAGACAAAATTGGTATGGCATTGTTATGATACAAAACTTTCCCCTCTGAGACTTCCCCCTCCGTGACGCTGGTCCTTTTGACCTACCTCCTAGCTGGAGAAGTTAGAGAAATTAAACATTTGATTATTTGATGTCATTTGTTAGTTGATAAACTAAATGTTTAATAAAACTTGTGCTTTTATATATTCACAGGAATTTGGGGTTAGATTTGGAATTGTACTTTTTGTGACTTCTCTGTTCCCCTCCGTGACAGCTAACATTAAAAATAATATCTCCCTGGGTATTTTACAAAATATTTTTAAAATTAATCACACATACATGTAAAGAGCTATTGAAAATGGAATACATGATGGTTCAAAAGTTTGTTTAAATTCAAGTATCTAATTGTTAGGCAGCTTTCAATCTTGTGATTTTTCCCTCCGTGACATGCAAAATACTGTGGAATTGCCCTATACTATTTACAAACATATAAAATATCAAAGTCTAAATAAGAAAAAAAAGTACCTTGCAATAAAATACAAAGTTATAACTTTACTCATAGCACCACAGGACAATAATATTATCTTTAACATTGTGCAATCATGTGCTCCAAGCTTTGTTCAGTAGAGTATTCTTATCATAAATTGTAATTTTCAGTAAGCTGCACTAAAAACAAGTGGTTAGTGGATGGAAGGTGGAAAAGAGTACATGTAGAGTGTTGTCAGCCCATTCATTGGGTCTTATGTAGGTAGAGTGTCTTCAGCTCAGGGTAGAGTATCTTCAGCTCAGCGTAGAGTGTCATTAGCCCATTAGGTAGTGTCGTCAGCCAATTAGGTAGAGCATTGTCAGCCCAAGGTAGTGACAGTGTTATCAGGCTATCATGTGAAAACCAATTCCAATATTAATTTATGGTTTTATTATTCGTTTTGTAAATTTCTTAAAAATAGATTAGCTGTCTAGATATAACAGCTGGCAATTATTATGCAATAAGAATCATGGTTCAGTAACTCCTGTACCGTGATTACAATATGAAGCAGTGTTCATTATAGGACGTGATTTTGCGATATTCTCACACTTTTACAACTCATTATTGCTAATGTTCTATGTGAATGCAACACTTTTTGCACTTATAGAATGATTCAGATTCTGTGACAACAGAATCTTTATAATAGAATGATTCAGATTCTGTATGAAGCTAAATGATACGAGTCTCACAAAATTTGAGAGTCTGAGAGAAATGCCCCACTTGCTTCATTTCTATAGTGGATTTGCGCCTACATGTAACAATCACAATCGAGATTGTGGCTGAAATATTTTTTTCTTTTTTGGATTGACATAGTATTTTTATCTTCATTATAGTTGTACAAAAGGATAGAAAAAATTAAAAGTTAGTACCTACCGACCGACCCTATACACGACTTTCATAAAGGCCGCCTCCTAATTTGCATATGTGATTTCCCGTTTCGGTAGTTTATCCACGTGTATAGAAAATATGAACATTGCCATGTGAAAGAGCATGTCGACATTAGTGACCTTGTGAAAGGTAAGTGCTGTAGCTTATAAAGCAATGAAGTTACAGCTAGTTGAAATTAGAGAGGTTTGTATGAGAAAAACGACGGAGGCCTTTATAGCCTCGCTTTCATATTTTTCTGCATTACAAATGCTCATAGCTCAACAGCAATTTTCCACATTCCTCTAAAACTCAAAACAATTACTAGTTTTAATGTGATCTTTCATGTAGTAGCATTGGTTTTCCCCTACATATGTATCTTCCAAATTATGCAAATTAGGAGGCGGCTGGAGGCGGCCATTATGAAAGTCGTGTATGTCGTGTAACTGGACCTGCATAGTGTTAATTTATTTGGCCTTATGTTAGTGTTTTGAAGAGGATTCATATGGTCCGGGCTAGCGCCCGACCTAACTAACTAACTAACTAACTAGTGTTTAGGAGCATCCAAAATGTCTCAAAAGTCATTTTGAATTCAACTATTTGTAGGTGGAGCATCTTGAAGTTCCTGCCTCACAGGACAAAGTTTATGTCTTTCTGTACAGAGGAGCATTGGTGGCTGGAAAGGAGGTTGGTAATCTTTCGGAATGGACAAACCATACAATCAAATTTTCAGCATTAGTTGGACACCTGATCATGTCAATGGCATTTCTATCATTTGGTATGGATGACTACACTAAGGGACCTTGTTTATTGTGACTTCACTTGGCCCCAGGCTCATTTGACATTGAACATAAAATATTATCTGATTGTAATTTATGACTCTGTTCTACAAAACAATTTTATTTAAACCTCGGATATACAATGCGCCAACAGCAGTAAATTGTACATTACGAAGGAGAAATCAAGGAATTTATTTTTATCATGAAAGTGGCCTGGGGACAAGAGTGTTTCTTTGGCAACGTCATGATTTGCACATTGATGTGTATTTTCCTTTGTACCATACATGTGCAAAGTATCAATTATTTTTAGCCACTATTTTCAGAGATTTTCTTTATTTTGTGATCTGTCTCCAGGTTGTGTCAAGGTCATGACGTCACAGTTAATCTAATTTACATATTAAACAAACTTGAATATCTCTGGAATGAGATGAGTTATTCACAAACGGAAAACGCCATCCTTCCTCATTTCGAAAGGACTTTCAAATAAGATCAACTTATTTTTCGTTTCGTATACACTTTAAGACAAATGAGATAAGTTCCATTCACTGGACAGTGTAAATTCCTTCCAACAGCCTCATATACCAGTGTGTTAAATATTCTCTTTAAGATTTTAAGTGTTTTTTTTTACATTTTTTTCTAATTTCTTCACACACTCATCAGGTATACTCCTATGGCCCACACTATGCATTCAGTATTGCTAGCCTGGAGAGTTTCGAGAAGAAGATGAGTCATGCCCAAGCAGAGCTGAGAATCTCCCCTCGGGAGTTCATCCCTATCAAATACAGGGCACAGAACGAATTGTTGTAAGCATCTACCACAGCAGTTTCTTTTTTTAATAGAATGATAAAGAAACAGGTGTATGACGGCAATAAAGTAGCCTCAGCACATTCATTTGACCTACCTGGCGCATGTATATTTCAAACAATGACATTCTGTAAATATTTCACAAATTGAAGATGGTTTAATTGCCACAAAATTAATAGATGTGTTCCTGTGTTCTATAAAAAGGCATGTCTGAGGTCTTGAATAGCTATGAGTAGATGCACAAGCAGATTCTAGACTGCATTTACATGTAGCAGCTTTTCAAGACCTCAAAATTGCATTTATTTAATAGGACAGGAAAATAGTCTTTTATTTGTTTTATAAACTAAACAAAATTCAAACTTATCTAGCTGAAAAGAAATTAGTTACTATAATTCAAGGGAGAAAGGCTTTAAAGATGAGAGAACTGTTTGGGCAGAATCTAAGCATCAACAGTGGAAGAACAGCCATATGGAAGTTCAGCTGTTTACAAAAAAGTACTTGTTTTCATTGAGCTAAACATTTTCAGCAAAATTAATGAAATCACAGATATGTTCATGCAATGCATGCTTCCCTAGTTTATATTATAAAGGAAACTGTTTAATATATTCATTAAAGTGATACCCAAGTACGAAACACTTATGGTCTGAAAATGATGTTTGCACTGTCCTGCAAACTGAAATCGCAGTAAAACGATTTCTTTTGCAAATATGCAAACGAAAAGGATTTTTTTTAAGTGTACTGTGCAATAGTTTTGATGACGTGAGTTAGTGGTTGAGATAACACATAATCCTCTTCGTTCAGTCATTTTTGATATAATTCTCTATTTCTAGTTTTTACACTTTCATTCTTCAAATTGTGGACTGTTGTAAATAGATGGCTTATTATTCTTTTTGCTAGCAGCAGTGATTTCATCTAGCGTACCAGTAGTGTAGTGGTGAAGAGTTAGTACAAGCAGTTGGAAGGATTGAGGTTCAAACTCCAGTGGAGGCACACTTTTTCTTTCCATGTTGTTTCTTTACTTCTTCACTCCTTACCTGTAGTGTATCCGAGTGTGTAAGTAGTTAGTGGTTCATGAATATGATGATTAAGAACAGTTTCACCACTAGGGATGAAAATCAGTTGAAACACTTGTAATTTACAACTGGTGTTTCATTGGGTTTCCAAACTCATCCACTTGACCAAATGCAGTCCTCTGATTGACTAAAAAGCTCATGAATTATTAATGAGAAATAGTACTTCTCAAATTCATTAATAATTCATAATCTGATTGGCCATCCACAATCTCTAATCTGGTCAGGTACATGAGTTTGGAAACCCAATGAAATAGTTGAAAATCACTAGTGTCTGGAACAAATTTTCATCACTAGTGATGAAACTGTTCCTAATCTACATATTCATGATCCACTAACTATACTGACAAACTACAAGTAAGAAGTAAAGAACAACATAGAAAGATAAAGTGTCCTCCATTAGAGTTCAAACCTCGACCCTTACGACTGCTTGTACTAACTTTTGGTCACTACACTACTGAGTATGCTAGTTGAAATAAAAAAGAATAATAAGCCATCTATGCAATAATTATATACAACAGTCAAACGGTAAACAATACTTGCTAATGATGTTTGAAAAGGCACGCATATGTAAATGTTCAGTTTAGCCATTTGCATGAGAAGTAATTTCAAACACTCATTCGTGTTTCATCAGGGATTCCAAATATTTAGAAAACAATAAAACCCTTGAGGCTACGCGTCTTGCGTTTCATTTGTTTTCTCAATATTTGGAACGCCTGATAAAACACTACAATTTGTGTTTGAAATAGTACAAATCATGATGTATATATTATTTTTCCCTTTAGCTCAACCCTGCTTGGTGCCACAACAGCCATTGTGGTCATAGGTGTGGTCTGGTACTTACTTGCTGGGAGAAAAGCTCCTGGTGGAGGAAGAAAAGGTGGAATCATGGGAAGCAACCCTTTTGTAAGTACATAGAGGTTGTGCAAGTCGTGAAAATGGCACAAGAGGACGTAATTCCCCTGGGGGGGGGGGAGGGAGGGAGGGTGTCTCCTATATAAAAGTGACAGGGATGCTCATTGGAAATTTTAAAAGGAAGCCATAAAAGGTACCAGAATCTCGTTCTTTGGGCATAGCTCAACTTTATGTTTACCCCTAATAGGTACAGTGGAACCTCTCTGTGCGACCACCTCTCGTAGGCGACTACCTCTCTTAAGCGACCACTTATCAAAAGCCTGTTTTGTCTCGCAGTCAAATCACTGCATTTGATACCTCTCACAAGAGACCGTGGCCACCTTTTGGAACTGGGAGTTGGAATTTTCTTTGTTATTTTACCTCCGGTAAGCGACCATCCCAGAGGCCAAGTACAGTAATATATTTTCAGCAAATACAGTACATTACAATAAGCTGATTACAATGGCTTTATTACAATCAATATCAGTAAATAATGTATTTCCGTTGGTATGTGTATATTTACTTGTATAAGACAAGCATCACCAATTCATACTTATTCCTTTCTTTTGTGTATTATTATCTTATGTGTATTGTATTTATATGTGTCAGACTAGTGACAGTGTGTTACATGTAGATTATAGTGATAATTAATTAATTTGAAGAGTGGGTTATTATGAAATATATTTAAATAGTGGTATGAAATTGATTAATGTGATTATGGTATGAAACTGATTAATGTGATTATGCCATGGATATGATATGGGATGGGAACTTTGAATGTTGAGTATAAAAATATATATATCTTAAGCTAGTATATAACTATAACCATTATTGGTTAAATGATGTTCCCCCTACCCCCCTTATTTTCATTTCATTTACCACAATTTATTTATTTCTAATTTATTTATCTAAAATATTTAGAGTAAAAATTATGTGAAAATACTTTTACACTAAGGCTACACTAGAATTGGATTGCCAAACGTGTATTTCTGATTAACAGACCCCTTCTTGAGGGATTAGGAAGTCTGTTAGGACCTAAATCACAGAGGTGCTCTGAGACGGTCACGTGTTTCTGCCTTGGGCCCAGGCCTAACCCAACACGTAAATACACACGGCCAATTCTATATGTCAGCCATTTTGTTTATAAACTAGACTAGTGTAAGTTAGGTCGTCAAATTTTATTGAATGAACCGGTAGGATTATTTGGCTTATTTATGTTAAGTGGACAAGGGAGATTAAGTTGACAAGGGACATAAAGTTAGGTATGCTAAAATATGTTTTACTTACTTTTTCGTGTTATTCGTTAGTAGACTGGTTATGTTTAACTCTTGGCTCTTGTAGTTTTCACCCCTTTGATCAGTCTTTGATCAGTCTTGTGCTTTACCCTTGGATGTAAAATAGGTCTAAACGTTTTATATATATAGTTAGTTATGTGACTTAATAAGAGATAACATTGAGAGCAATAAGTTAAGAGTCAGAAAATTAGGAATTTTGGCTTACCGTAAGCATGAGCTGTTGATGATCAAAAGAAAACGGCTGATTACGATGACAATTTACAAACGTGAGGATAATACGTTATTTTTTACGAAAGAGCTGATGTCATAGGAAATGATCGTTTTGAATAGAGCGAGCAAAAATGATTTGAATTCAAGTAGATCGAGCAGATGATTTAAAAGTTGTACAGGTCGATAGGCTTAAATGAAATGTTATATAGGTTGATAGGTTTTAATTAAATAAAATGTTTACAAGGAGACATTAGCCTCAGTATTGTTGTTCATTGTTTAATGTTCCTGTGCTTAGTGCTTGTGTACTAGCTTTAAGCTGAGATTTTATTGGGGTTTAAAACTGACAAAAAGTATTAAGTGTTCCATGATTATGACTATATGACTGGATGTTATGTGTGTAATATATTTTAATTAATGTTTTATGACTGTTTAATGACTGTGGATGGTATTAGTAATGTGATTAGTATGATGCTGAGAGTAATATGATGCTGAGGTGGAATAAGTATATATATTTGGCTCAGTTTAATTGGATTCATGTTTGATATGATATGATGAGCACATGGTTGGTATGGTTGCTTGGTTATGGATGTTATGTTGTTGTGTGGGTTATGGATGTTATGTTGTTGTGTGGGTGATATGGGTGTTACATGTATGTATGGGTGTTATGATATGGTTGGTTGACAGCTGGTCAGCTGACATGGGTATTAATAATGTGATTAATATGATGTTGAGGCGAAATAAGTATTGAATATGGCTAATTATGGTTGGTCTATAGAGCTACCAGGTTCCTTCCTTTATGGATCAGTTGTAGGTTATGCAATGTCCTCCTCGCAGAAGGGCAACCGAGACATCTGAAACTGTCCAGGCTAGGTGGTACCGAACCCTATTACTAATTACATTGGTATGTGTATATTTACTTGTATAAGACAAGCATCACCAATTCATACTTATTCCTTTCTTTTGTGTATTATTATCTTATGTGTATTGTATTTATATGTGTCAGACTAGTGACAGTGTGTTACATGTAGATTATAGTGATAATTAATTAATTTGAAGAGTGGGTTATTATGAAATATATTTAAATAGTGGTATGAAATTGATTAATGTGATTATGGTATGAAACTGATTAATGTGATTATGCCATGGATATGATATGGGATGGGAACTTTGAATGTTGAGTATAAAAATATATATATCTTAAGCTAGTATATAACTATAACCATTATTGGTTAAATGATGTTCCCCCTACCCCCCTTATTTTCATTTTATTTACCACAATTTATTTATTTCTAATTTATTTATCTAAAATATTTAGAGTAAAAATTATGTATTTCTAATTTATTTATCTAAAATATTTAGAGTAAAAATTATGTGAAAATACTTTTACACTAAGGCTACACTAGAATTGGATTGCCAAACGTGTATTTCTGATTAACAGACCCCTTCTTCAGGGATTAGGAAGTCTGTTAGGACCTAAATCACAGAGGTGCTCTGAGACGGTCACGTGTTTCTGCCTTGGGCCCAGGCCTAACCCAACACGTAAATACACACGGCCAATTCTATATGTCAGCCATTTTGTTTATAAATTAGACTAGTGTAAGTTAGGTCGTCAAATTTTATTGAATGAACCGGAAGGATTATTTGGCTCGTTTATGTTAAGTGGACAAGGGAGATTAAGTGGACAAGGGACATAAAGTTAGGTATGCTAAAATATGTTAGGTATGCTAAAATATGTTTTACTTACTTTTTCGTGTTATTCGTTAGTAGACTGGTTATGTTTAACTCTTGGCTCTTGTAGTTTTCACCCCTTTGATCAGTCTTTGATCAGTCTTGTGCTTTACCCTTGGATGTAAAATAGGTCTAAACGTTTTATATATAGTTAGTTATGTGACTTAATAAGAGATAACATTGAGAGCAATAAGTTAAGAGTCAGAAAATTAGGAATTTTGGCTTACCGTAAGCATGAGCTGTTGATGATCAAAAGAAAACGGCTGATTACGATGACAATTTACAAACGTGAGGATAATACATTATTTTTTACGAAAGAGCTGATGTCATAGGAAATGATCGTTTTGAATAGAGCGAGCAAAAATGATTTGAATTCAAGTAGAGCGAGCAGATGATTTAAAAGTTGTACAGGTCGATAGGCTTAAATTAAATGTTATATAGGTTGATAGGTTTTAATTAAATAAAATGTTTACAAGGAGACATTAGCCTCAGTATTGTTGTTCATTGTTTAATGTTCCTGTGCTTAGTGCTTGTGTACTAGCTTTAAGCTGAGATTTTATTGGGGTTTAAAACTGACAAAAAGTATTAAGTGTTCCATGATTATGACTATATGACTGGATGTTATGTGTGTAATATATTTTAATTAATGTTTTATGACTGTTTAATGACTGTGGATGGTATTAGTAATGTGATTAGTATGATGCTGAGAGTAATATGATGCTGAGGTGGAATAAGTATATATATTTGGCTCAGTTTAATTGGATTCATGTTTGATATGATATGATGAGCACATGGTTGGTATGGTTGCTTGGTTATGGATGTTATGTTGTTGTGTGGGTTATGGATGTTATGTTGTTGTGTGGGTGATATGGGTGTTACATGTATGTATGGGTGTTATGATATGGTTGGTTGACAGCTGGTCAGCTGACATGGGTATTAATAATGTGATTAATATGATGTTGAGGCGAAATAAGTATTGAATATGGCTAATTATGGTTGGTCTATAGAGCTACCAGGTTCCTTCCTTTATGGATCAGTTGTAGGTTATGCAATGTCCTCCTCGCAGAAGGGCAACCGAGACATCTGAAACTGTCCAGGCTAGGTGGTACCGAACCCTATTACTAATTACATTGGTATGTGTATATTTACTTGTATAAGACAAGCATCACCAATTCATACTTATTCCTTTCTTTTGTGTATTATTATCTTATGTGTATTGTATTTATATGTGTCAGACTAGTGACAGTGTGTTACATGTAGATTATAGTGATAATTAATTAATTTGAAGAGTGGGTTATTATGAAATATATTTAAATAGTGGTATGAAATTGATTAATGTGATTATGGTATGAAACTGATTAATGTGATTATGCCATGGATATGATATGGGATGGGAACTTTGAATGTTGAGTATAAAAATATATATCTTAAGCTAGTATATAACTATAACCATTATTGGTTAAATGATGTTCCCCCTACCCCCCTTATTTTCATTTTATTTACCACAATTTATTTATTTCTAATTTATTTATCTAAAATATTTAGAGTAAAAATTATGTATTTCTAATTTATTTATCTAAAATATTTAGAGTAAAAATTATGTGAAAATACTTTTACACTAAGGCTACACTAGAATTGGATTGCCAAACGTGTATTTCTGATTAACAGACCCCTTCTTCAGGGATTAGGAAGTCTGTTAGGACCTAAATCACAGAGGTGCTCTGAGACGGTCACGTGTTTCTGCCTTGGGCCCAGGCCTAACCCAACACGTAAATACACACGGCCAATTCTATATGTCAGCCATTTTGTTTATAAATTAGACTAGTGTAAGTTAGGTCGTCAAATTTTATTGAATGAACCGGTAGGATTATTTGGCTCGTTTATGTTAAGTGGACAAGGGAGATTAAGTTGACAAGGGACATAAAGTTAGGTATGCTAAAATATGTTAGGTATGCTAAAATATGTTTTACTTACTTTTTCGTGTTATTCGTTAGTAGACTGGTTATGTTTAACTCTTGGCTCTTGTAGTTTTCACCCCTTTGATCAGTCTTTGATCAGTCTTGTGCTTTACCCTTGGATGTAAAATAGGTCTAAACGTTTTATATATAGTTAGTTATGTGACTTAATAAGAGATAACATTGAGAGCAATAAGTTAAGAGTCAGAAAATTAGGAATTTTGGCTTACCGTAAGCATGAGCTGTTGATGATCAAAAGAAAACGGCTGATTACGATGACAATTTACAAACGTGAGGATAATACGTTATTTTTTACGAAAGAGCTGATGTCATAGGAAATGATCGTTTTGAATAGAGCGAGCAAAAATGATTTGAATTCAAGTAGAGTGAGCAGATGATTTAAAAGTTGTACAGGTCGATAGGCTTAAATGAAATGTTATATAGGTTGATAGGTTTTAATTAAATAAAATGTTTACAAGGAGACATTAGCCTCAGTATTGTTGTTCATTGTTTAATGTTCCTGTGCTTAGTGCTTGTGTACTAGCTTTAAGCTGAGATTTTATTGGGGTTTAAAACTGACAAAAAGTATTAAGTGTTCCATGATTATGACTATATGACTGGATGTTATGTGTGTAATATATTTTAATTAATGTTTTATGACTGTTTAATGACTGTGGATGGTATTAGTAATGTGATTAGTATGATGCTGAGAGTAATATGATGCTGAGGTGGAATAAGTATATATATTTGGCTCAGTTTAATTGGATTCATGTTTGATATGATATGATGAGCACATGGTTGGTATGGTTGCTTGGTTATGGATGTTATGTTGTTGTGTGGGTTATGGATGTTATGTTGTTGTGTGGGTGATATGGTGTTGTGTGGGTGATATGGGTGTTACATGTATGTATGGGTGTTATGATATGGTTGGTTGACAGCTGGTCAGCTGACATGGGTATTAATAATGTGATTAATATGATGTTGAGGCGAAATAAGTATTGAATATGGCTAATTATGGTTGGTCTATAGAGCTACCAGGTTCCTTCCTTTATGGATCAGTTGTAGGTTATGCAATGTCCTCCTCGCAGAAGGGCAACCGAGACATCTGAAACTGTCCAGGCTAGGTGGTACCGAACCCTATTACTAATTACATTGGTATGTGTATATTTACTTGTATAAGACAAGCATCACCAATTCATACTTATTCCTTTCTTTTGTGTATTATTATCTTATGTGTATTGTATTTATATGTGTCAGACTAGTGACAGTGTGTTACATGTAGATTATAGTGATAATTAATTAATTTGAAGAGTGGGTTATTATGAAATATATTTAAATAGTGGTATGAAATTGATTAATGTGATTATGGTATGAAACTGATTAATGTGATTATGCCATGGATATGATATGGGATGGGAACTTTGAATGTTGAGTATAAAAATATATATATCTTAAGCTAGTATATAACTATAACCATTATTGGTTAAATGATGTTCCCCCTACCCCCCTTATTTTCATTTTATTTACCACAATTTATTTATTTCTAATTTATTTATCTAAAATATTTAGAGTAAAAATTATGTGAAAATACTTTTACACTAAGGCTACACTAGAATTGGATTGCCAAACGTGTATTTCTGATATAAATAAAATAAAAATTCAATCGTCTTGAAACCTTAGAAACCTTAGAAACAATGGAAACAATGGAAACCGGAGGCATCCAAAGTCAGGACAATGATGATAACAACCTCAATGCCACCTCAATCACTAGCTCTCAGCCTAGCCCAAATCTTCATACCCCAAGCACAAAAACACCAGATGCAAGGGTTGACGACAGGGTCGACATAGCCCTAGGCAGACCATGGATAAACAAAATGATGGCGCTGTGTGCGCAAAATACTAATCTGGTAAAGGAAGAAAATGAACTAATAAAAAGGAGAAAAGATATTAACCTAAGACTGGAGCAAATCAAAGAACAAAAATCATACTTAAGCACAAGCATTAAAAATCACAGTGTAAATTGCCCTTTGTAATTTTTATTTGAAATTTCTATTCCAAACAAATTACTGTAATATTTTCTAATATTTTTCAACATATTTTTCAAAACATCTTTCCAAAAAACTATCTTAAATTATATATTGTGACTATATAAGATTTTCTTCAAATGGCAATAAATATATACAATATATATGTAGTAATAGTCTTTTATAAAATATTACAATATCTAATATAAACCAAAAATACAGCTGAATGAAATTATTAAGACACACAAATGGTTATTACCACAGTTATTTTTACATAAGAAAAGTTCATCTCCTCTATTAGTCCATCATTCAGTCTACCATCATTCAGTCTATCATCAAGCGGTTGCATCTATTACATCTATGGGTATGCCTATGCCTAAAGCTCCATGATTTTTTATTCCTATAATTATTTTATTTTGTAACCAATACTAATTTTGTTTTTGAAATCAACTCAAAACTAAAAACTTAATACTAACTCAGTAATATGAAAAAATATATATAATCAATACTATTATATTTGCTTGCCCTAAAAATCAACTGTTCGAGCACACCGTATTTATTCAAACACACCCTTTTTTATCTTATTTTAGTATTTTATTATTCAAGCACACTCAACTATACTACTATACTACTATAAGTATCATCACTGATATCCTCATCTAATTACCATCCTCATCTTCATCAAATCTCTTCATCCAATCATATCATCTAATCATATTATCTAATCATAACATCTCATCTGTAAATCTAATCTTCTAACCGTGTCAGTACGATGCCTCGATGCCTTCATGTCATATAATCTTCTAGCAATGTCATTATGGTCTTGTCACATCCATGTCATATATAAACAGTCATATAAACCAGTCCTTTCTCTCTTCTCATCCTCAGCTTTGTTGTACTTCTCATCTATTTTTTAATTTTTGTTTTATTTCCCATCCTTTAACTTTGTTGTACTTTCCATCCTTAAACTTTGTTGTACTTCCCAACTTTGTTGTACTTCCCATCCCAACTTTGTTGTACTTCCCATCTCAACTTTGTTGTACTTCCCATCCTTGAACTTTGTTGTACCTCTTTAACCATATAATTTATCACACCTAACAAATTAATCAATCACCATATTAAAATAATCAATACACTACTTCACTGACCATTATTAGCCATTATTATATAACATCATAACAAATCATATATCATTACATCTAACATCTATCACAAAAAATTACATCTATCTTTATATCATAAATTTACATCTATCATCTATCATTATATCATCATATCATATCACCATGATTACATTACATCTTAATATACATATATAATAAAACAAAAAATAACCAAACCAAACTACATTACAATCATTGTCACTAAAATATACACTATAATGTACACTTAATACACACTAATCTGATTAATATTTTTTACATTTAATACATATAATATACACTAATTGGACATATATATAAATACAATTAAAATAAGGATGAATTGGCAATGCTTGTCTTATACAAGCACATATACACATATCAATGTTGATTAGTAATAGGGTTCGGTACCACCTAGCCTGGAAAGTTTCAGATGTCTCGGTTGTCCCTCTGCGAGGGGGACATTGCATAACCTACAACTGATCCATATAGGAAGGAACCTGGTAACTCTAGAGTCCAGTCATAACTAGCCATATTCAATACTTATTTTGCCTCACATAATAATATTAATCACATTATTATTAATACCAACACAACACAACATAACATAACATCCATATAAAGCAACCATACTAACCCAACATAACATCCATACCAAGCAACCATACCTAGCAACCATACCAAACAACCATACATCCATACATAGCAACCAACCATACAATCATATCTTAAAAAACACGAGTCCAACCATACCTAGCAACCATACATACAATTATATCTTAAAAAACATGAGTCCAACCATACTTGTTCCACCTCAGCATCTTATTACTACAAGCATCATATTACTCTCAACATCATCTCAACATCATGTTAACCCAATTATCATGTTAACCCAATTATCAACTAACCAACCAACTAACTAACCAACCAACCAAACACCCAACCTACTATACCATCTAGACATGTAGCACCCACATAATATAGCACCCACATCAACCAGACGTAAGACCTATATCAATCAGACATAACACACATAACACCCATATCAAACAGCCAATACAGCAAATACAACCAAACACCCATACATAACCAAACAAAACATAACCAAACAAAACAAAACAAAACATCCAAAAATTAAACATCCAAACATAACATCAATAACATCAATACCAACCATTCATCATAATTAAAACAACAACATTGTACCAACTACATCTATATACTACTAATATTAA
This sequence comes from Actinernus sp. WN-2022, assembly GCA_030867875.1. Taxonomy (NCBI): domain Eukaryota; kingdom Metazoa; phylum Cnidaria; class Anthozoa; order Actiniaria; family Actinernidae; genus Actinernus; species Actinernus sp. WN-2022. The sequence continues at coordinate 65,146,563 of JAOWCC010000019.1, forward strand.
CCAGTGGCATACTAGCCAGGTTTTTAAATTAATAGGCCCAAACAAACAACCGATCCATAAGGGTCGCTTCTTGTTGAGGGGTCCAGGAGCATGCTTCCCAGAATTATTTTCAGATTTAGACTTTCGCAAAGGGCTTCTACTGCACTTCCAGGTCATGTTTTGTGTATTTTGACAGCTCGCATCCTCAGGCTAAAAATGTGTAGGCCCGGGCCTACGGGCCTATAGGCTAGATACGCCATATAGGCTAGATACGCCCTATAGGCTAAATACGCCATTGCTAACTAACAAAACAAAATTAAATAATAAAAAATAAACATAAACATAATTTTATTATCCTCAATTCCTTCATACAATTATATCTTGCAATTCATACATACATATAAGTGGTAAAAATTCATACCATTTAGCTGCTTAGTTAAATTCATACTACTTAACTAATATATATCATACATGCCACCTAACCAATCGAGAATGTAATTTAGCCTTAGTACTTATACGTTCCCGTAACTTGGGCATTACGTACCTCACTAGTATAATCCTTTTCAATTCTCCACCATAACGTGATGCCACGTTTATTATCCTTGTTAATTTCTTATTTAATAGTTTATTACCATAAGCAAATCTACAAATTCTGGAATCATTACTTACAGTCAAACTCCTCTTTAAACCTGCAACTATGTGACAATTATAATTATATTTATTAAAAGACACCTTATGTTTCGCCAAAAAAGAAGACTTATAACCCAATCTTCTCATCCGTAAAAAATATAATGCCATTGTATGATCATAATCATCCTTTGTACTAGAAATCCTTGCATACCTAATACTCTCATTACGTACTAAACCACTAAAAATATTACTAGGATGATTAGACTTCATAGTTAAATAATTAAACCTATGATGTAATTTAAAATAAGTCATCCTATGTACTTTTCTTAAACGAATAGATACATCATCTAATAACAATCTAACATCTAAATAAACACAACTATAATAATTAATTTCGAATTTTACTATTAAATTTAAAGGATAATATAACATTAATCTGTCTAACTCCCTCTTAATCCTGTTCGTATCTCTGGTTTTTACTAAAAGAAAACCGTCATCAGCATATCTACTCATAACACATATAATATTATCTTCATCTTCATGAGTTAATAGAAATAAATATTCAGAATATAATAAAACCAAATCAGATACTTCCTTCGAATAATAACAACCCATAGGTACACCCTTACACTGTCTATAAATATAATCGCCAACATAAAAATAGTTACTGCTATTACATAGATTATAAAGATCTAATAAATAAGAAATATAATTTATTTCATAACCTAGTAAATAGCACATCCCCTCTAACACACGCTTCACATCAACAGCCATAACATTAGTAAATAAATCCTTAAAATCATAAGTAATTAATGAATAATTTACATCATCCATCATCTCATAACTACTTATCCTCTCTAGAAATTCTGTAGTACTATTTATTACTCCAACATCCATTCCTAATTCTCTCATATGATTTTTTAACTTAATACTAATTATTGACAACTCCAACTGTAAAAATTTTGATAATTCTACAGTACACCACCCATAACCAGTAATTATAGGCCTACCAGTCAAATCTTTTTCCAACTCTGGTTTAGCACTTTCCTTTAATTTGTGAACCTTTGGCATTAAATTCATACTTGGCAACACATATCCCTCTTTAGGGGTTGTTAATAAAACATTATGTAAATCACTATCAACCTGATATCTCTCTAATATAACAGATAATTTGTATTTATAGTCAATAATAATATCTTTAACTAAACTACATGGTCCAACATACTCATAAAACTCACTCTTTAGATGTCGTTGATATTCTCGTTTATACCAGTCTAATGTATTAACAGACCAACCCAAACCTTTATCTGCTTCCCTTACCACTACCCCCTTTAACTCACTCAAATTTTGAATTGTCAACAACTCCTTACTTACTACATGTATGCCACCAATATTAGCCTGCCTACCTCCCTTATCTCTCTTACACTCGTTTACATTACATTCCTGATCTATGGCTTCAAAAACCTTATAAACAAAATTCTTATCGACAGTAGATATATCAGGATGACGTAACAGTCGGAGTATCTCCTTTCGTTTATCACCCTTCATCCCCCTCCCACGCATAGATAATTTATTTTTTCTCCTTCGTCGTCTAATTTTAGCATAAATCTCCAATCTTCGTCCCCTCCCAGTACAACTCTTATATAAAGCCACCTTAAGATAATTCAATAACATATCATCACTTATTATTTTCAAATGTTCATTGCTACTTCCACTATTAGTAACCTCTTCCGGCACATAACCAGGATTCTGATTTAATATTTTTGTCTCATAATTATTAAACCTCTGATCAGTAAAATTATGATAACATTCGCCTCTGGAGTTCCTTTCTCTTCCAATCTCTTGCTGTAACTCTTGCTGTAATTGTTGTCTTCTAATCTCTCCTATCTTACACAAGAAGTCCTCCTTTAACAATGCCTGCCTCTCTTGTAACATAACATTGTAAACTCTTATCACATCTTTTAATTCAAGTAAATCAACACTTGGTCTTCCCTTTAATTTCCTGCTTCTTCTATGGTCTTGCACTTCCTCCACATCTTTCTTAAAATAATTACTACGTCTCTGTATAATATCCTTGACATGTTTCTCCAAACCCATTATTTCATTCTCCAAACTAACTATGTGTTCCTTTCCTCCACTCCCATCTTTTCCTCCACTCCCATCTTTTCCTCCACTCCCATCCTTCGTTGTGAATCCTTTCTCCTCATCTGACATACTATTACTGTTTATCTGCTCCCCTTTTAGTATGTTGTCAATGTTTATCTGTCCGTCATTGTAGGTAAACTGCTCACTTGTTTCCATATACAATCCATATAACATAATCTTCTTGCTATTTATCTCTATTAGTCTTTTGTCTACATCTCTTAACTCCGACTTCAGTTTACGTCCGCCATGCCACTCATTCAATCTTTGTCGCCACATACATAATGCTCTCAAGTTTAGCATTACGATATCCTCACCAGTTCTCTCGTAAAATGATTTTTAACAATCTTTCTCGCTGCAACAACTATAACTGATATTTTCAATGTAAGCTTCAAAACATCGATCGTCATCGATCGATCGTCATCAATTATTTTCAAAACATTGCATACTCGCAGATTATTACATATGCTCGCGCACCTTATTTAAATTACAACCGTTTATACCTTCGTAATCAAAATAACGAATAATCAGTCGTTATCAAACACATTTTTTCTGTACAAACGACGTTAAATTAAACCGCTCAAGTATCTCGTCTCCTTTCCACAATATTGGCGGACTTCTCTACTTAACACTTTCACGTGGATGAATTGTTCCGTAATGGACACCACCAATTCAGGTAATTTTATAAATAATAATCCTCATGGTACTCCACATGCTGGAGTTGAAGCCGTTATATATAGGTAATACAATACAAACTAAAATGTTATAGCACAGCTAGAGTAGACTAATTATTTTAATTTGTAAATAAACATTTAATTTGTAAATAAACATTTAATTTGTAAATAAACATTTTATTGATGGCTTACCTAAGTTATGAACCGCTCCAAAGATCCAAAGAGACGCAAAGTTCCAAAAAGGCACAATTCTAATGCTTATCCTTGCCACATTACGGTCGATTTTTCAATCTCAACGTCGAAGCTCTCCCACATCTTGGACAAAACAAAAATGGTGAACTAATAGAATCGACGTTGTGTATTTGCGTGTTGGGTTAGGCCTGGGCCCAAGGCAGAAACACGCGACTATCTCGGAGCTACTCTGAGTTATGTCCTAACAGATTTCCTAACCCCTGATGAAGGAATCTGTTATATATGAAATACACACTGACGATTCTATTAATCATTTTTATTAAACAACATTTTTATTAAACAATTTTATCATAACATAATCTTAATTAAAATAATTTACATATACTTATCATAACATAATCTTAATTAAAATAATTTACATATATATATACAGTAATTTATAAATAATTTATATACAATTAATGCAATTAATTAGATTAATAGTTGTTATAATTAATAATAACTATATTTTATCTTAATAACTATAATAATTATAGTAACCATATTTTATCATAATAATAACAATCCTATCACCAATCACTTTTCTTATAGATCATTTATGTATAAGTCGTTTTTGTATGGGGGTCTAATCAATTCTCTCAGTCTTTTAATAAATTCTCTCAAAATCAAAAAATTCAATCGTTTTGAAACCTTAAAAGGTTTAATCATTTCTCTTAGACATTTTTGTTATAAATAAAATAAAAATTCAATCGTCTTGAAACCTTAGAAACCTTAGAAACAATGGAAACAATGGAAACCGGAGGCATCCAAAGTCAGGACAATGATGATAACAACCTCAATGCCACCTCAATCACTAGCTCTCAGCCTAGCCCAAATCTTCATACCCCAAGCACAAAAACACCAGATGCAAGGGTTGACGACAGGGTCGACATAGCCCTAGGCAGACCATGGATAAACAAAATGATGGCGCTGTGTGCGCAAAATACTAATCTGGTAAAGGAAGAAAATGAACTAATAAAAAGGAGAAAAGATATTAACCTAAGACTGGAGCAAATCAAAGAACAAAAATCATACTTAAGCACAAGCATTAAAAATCACAGTGTAAATTGCCCTTTGTAATTTTTATTTGAAATTTCTATTCCAAACAAATTACTGTAATATTTTCTAATATTTTTCAACATATTTTTCAAAACATCTTTCCAAAAAACTATCTTAAATTATATATTGTGACTATATAAGATTTTCTTCAAATGGCAATAAATATATACAATATATATGTAGTAATAGTCTTTTATAAAATATTACAATATCTAATATAAACCAAAAATACAGCTGAATGAAATTATTAAGACACACAAATGGTTATTACCACAGTTATTTTTACATAAGAAAAGTTCATCTCCTCTATCATCAAGCGGTTGCATCTATTACATCTATGGGTATGCCTATGCCTAAAGCTCCATGATTTTTTATTCCTATAATTATTTTATTTTGTAACCAATACTAATTTTGTTTTTGAAATCAACTCAAAACTAAAAACTTAATACTAACTCAGTAATATGAAAAAATATATATAATCAATACTATTATATTTGCTTGCCCTAAAAATCAACTGTTCGAGCACACCGTATTTATTCAAACACACCCTTTTTTATCTTATTTTAGTATTTTATTATTCAAGCACACTCAACTATACTACTATACTACTATAAGTATCATCACTGATATCCTCATCTAATTACCATCCTCATCTTCATCAAATCTCTTCATCCAATCATATCATCTAATCATATTATCTAATCATAACATCTCATCTGTAAATCTAATCTTCTAACCGTGTCAGTACGATGCCTCGATGCCTTCATGTCATATAATCTTCTAGCAATGTCATTATGGTCTTGTCACATCCATGTCATATATAAACAGTCATATAAACCAGTCCTTTCTCTCTTCTCATCCTCAGCTTTGTTGTACTTCTCATCTATTTTTTAATTTTTGTTTTATTTCCCATCCTTTAACTTTGTTGTACTTTCCATCCTTAAACTTTGTTGTACTTCCCAACTTTGTTGTACTTCCCATCCCAACTTTGTTGTACTTCCCATCCCAACTTTGTTGTACTTCCCATCCTTGAACTTTGTTGTACCTCTTTAACCATATAATTTATCACACCTAACAAATTAATCAATCACCATATTAAAATAATCAATACACTACTTCACTGACCATTATTAGCCATTATTATATAACATCATAACAAATCATATATCATTACATCTAACATCTATCACAAAAAATTACATCTATCTTTATATCATAAATTTACATCTATCATCTATCATTATATCATCATATCATATCACCATGATTACATTACATCTTAATATACATATATAATAAAACAAAAAATAACCAAACCAAACTACATTACAATCATTGTCACTAAAATATACACTATAATGTACACTTAATACACACTAATCTGATTAATATTTTTTACATTTAATACATATAATATACACTAATTGGACATACATGTATATATAAATACAATTAAAATAAGGATGAATTGGCAATGCTTGTCTTATACAAGCACATATACACATATCAATGTTAATCAGAAATACACGTTTGGCAATCCAATTCTAGTGTAGCCTTAGTGTAAAAGTATTTTCACATAATTTTTACTCTAAATATTTTAGATAAATAAATTAGAAATACATAATTTTTACTCTAAATATTTTAGATAAATAAATTAGAAATAAATAAATTGTGGTAAATAAAATGAAAATAAGGGGGGTAGGGGGAACATCATTTAACCAATAATGGTTATAGTTATATACTAGCTTAAGATATATATTTTTATACTCAACATTCAAAGTTCCCATCCCATATCATATCCATGGCATAATCACATTAATCAGTTTCATACCATAATCACATTAATCAATTTCATACCACTATTTAAATATATTTCATAATAACCCACTCTTCAAATTAATTAATTATCACTATAATCTACATGTAACACACTGTCACTAGTCTGACACATATAAATACAATACACATAAGATAATAATACACAAAAGAAAGGAATAAGTATGAATTGGTGATGCTTGTCTTATACAAGTAAATATACACATACCAATGTAATTAGTAATAGGGTTCGGTACCACCTAGCCTGGACAGTTTCAGATGTCTCGGTTGCCCTTCTGCGAGGAGGACATTGCATAACCTACAACTGATCCATAAAGGAAGGAACCTGGTAGCTCTATAGACCAACCATAATTAGCCATATTCAATACTTATTTCGCCTCAACATCATATTAATCACATTATTAATACCCATGTCAGCTGACCAGCTGTCAACCAACCATATCATAACACCCATACATACATGTAACACCCATATCACCCACACAACAACATAACATCCATAACCCACACAACAACATAACATCCATAACCAAGCAACCATACCAACCATGTGCTCATCATATCATATCAAACATGAATCCAATTAAACTGAGCCAAATATATATACTTATTCCACCTCAGCATCATATTACTCTCAGCATCATACTAATCACATTACTAATACCATCCACAGTCATTAAACAGTCATAAAACATTAATTAAAATATATTACACACATAACATCCAGTCATATAGTCATAATCATGGAACACTTAATACTTTTTGTCAGTTTTAAACCCCAATAAAATCTCAGCTTAAAGCTAGTACACAAGCACTAAGCACAGGAACATTAAACAATGAACAACAATACTGAGGCTAATGTCTCCTTGTAAACATTTTATTTAATTAAAACCTATCAACCTATATAACATTTAATTTAAGCCTATCGACCTGTACAACTTTTAAATCATCTGCTCGCTCTACTTGAATTCAAATCATTTTTGCTCGCTCTATTCAAAACGATCATTTCCTATGACATCAGCTCTTTCGTAAAAAATAACGTATTATCCTCACGTTTGTAAATTGTCATCGTAATCAGCCGTTTTCTTTTGATCATCAACAGCTCATGCTTACGGTAAGCCAAAATTCCTAATTTTCTGACTCTTAACTTATTGCTCTCAATGTTCTCTTATTAAGTCACATAACTAACTATATATAAAACGTTTAGACCTATTTTACATCCAAGGGTAAAGCACAAGACTGATCAAAGACTGATCAAAGGGGTGAAAACTACAAGAGCCAAGAGTTAAACATAACCAGTCTACTAACGAATAACACGAAAAAGTAAGTAAAACATATTTTAGCATACCTAACATATTTTAGCATACCTAACTTTATGTCCCTTGTCCACTTAATCTCCCTTGTCCACTTAACATAAACGAGCCAAATAATCCTACCGGTTCATTCAATAAAATTTGACGACCTAACTTACACTAGTCTAATTTATAAACAAAATGGCTGACATATAGAATTGGCCGTGTGTATTTACGTGTTGGGTTAGGCCTGGGCCCAAGGCAGAAACACGTGACCGTCTCAGAGCACCTCTGTGATTTAGGTCCTAACAGACTTCCTAATCCCTGAAGAAGGGGTCTGTTAATCAGAAATACACGTTTGGCAATCCAATTCTAGTGTAGCCTTAGTGTAAAAGTATTTTCACATAATTTTTACTCTAAATATTTTAGATAAATAAATTAGAAATACATAATTTTTACTCTAAATATTTTAGATAAATAAATTAGAAATAAATAAATTGTGGTAAATAAAATGAAAATAAGGGGGGTAGGGGGAACATCATTTAACCAATAATGGTTATAGTTATATACTAGCTTAAGATATATATATTTTTATACTCAACATTCAAAGTTCCCATCCCATATCATATCCATGGCATAATCACATTAATCAGTTTCATACCATAATCACATTAATCAATTTCATACCACTATTTAAATATATTTCATAATAACCCACTCTTCAAATTAATTAATTATCACTATAATCTACATGTAACACACTGTCACTAGTCTGACACATATAAATACAATACACATAAGATAATAATACACAAAAGAAAGGAATAAGTATGAATTGGTGATGCTTGTCTTATACAAGTAAATATACACATACCAATGTAATTAGTAATAGGGTTCGGTACCACCTAGCCTGGACAGTTTCAGATGTCTCGGTTGCCCTTCTGCGAGGAGGACATTGCATAACCTACAACTGATCCATAAAGGAAGGAACCTGGTAGCTCTATAGACCAACCATAATTAGCCATATTCAATACTTATTTCGCCTCAACATCATATTAATCACATTATTAATACCCATGTCAGCTGACCAGCTGTCAACCAACCATATCATAACACCCATACATACATGTAACACCCATATCACCCACACAACAACATAACATCCATAACCCACACAACAACATAACATCCATAACCAAGCAACCATACCAACCATGTGCTCATCATATCATATCAAACATGAATCCAATTAAACTGAGCCAAATATATATACTTATTCCACCTCAGCATCATATTACTCTCAGCATCATACTAATCACATTACTAATACCATCCACAGTCATTAAACAGTCATAAAACATTAATTAAAATATATTACACACATAACATCCAGTCATATAGTCATAATCATGGAACACTTAATACTTTTTGTCAGTTTTAAACCCCAATAAAATCTCAGCTTAAAGCTAGTACACAAGCACTAAGCACAGGAACATTAAACAATGAACAACAATACTGAGGCTAATGTCTCCTTGTAAACATTTTATTTAATTAAAACCTATCAACCTATATAACATTTAATTTAAGCCTATCGACCTGTACAACTTTTAAATCATCTGCTCGCTCTACTTGAATTCAAATCATTTTTGCTCGCTCTATTCAAAACGATCATTTCCTATGACATCAGCTCTTTCGTAAAAAATAACGTATTATCCTCACGTTTGTAAATTGTCATCGTAATCAGCCGTTTTCTTTTGATCATCAACAGCTCATGCTTACGGTAAGCCAAAATTCCTAATTTTCTGACTCTTAACTTATTGCTCTCAATGTTCTCTTATTAAGTCACATAACTAACTATATATAAAACGTTTAGACCTATTTTACATCCAAGGGTAAAGCACAAGACTGATCAAAGACTGATCAAAGGGGTGAAAACTACAAGAGCCAAGAGTTAAACATAACCAGTCTACTAACGAATAACACGAAAAAGTAAGTAAAACATATTTTAGCATACCTAACATATTTTAGCATACCTAACTTTATGTCCCTTGTCCACTTAATCTCCCTTGTCCACTTAACATAAACGAGCCAAATAATCCTACCGGTTCATTCAATAAAATTTGACGACCTAACTTACACTAGTCTAATTTATAAACAAAATGGCTGACATATAGAATTGGCCGTGTGTATTTACGTGTTGGGTTAGGCCTGGGCCCAAGGCAGAAACACGTGACCGTCTCAGAGCACCTCTGTGATTTAGGTCCTAACAGACTTCCTAATCCCTGAAGAAGGGGTCTGTTAATCAGAAATACACGTTTGGCAATCCAATTCTAGTGTAGCCTTAGTGTAAAAGTATTTTCACATAATTTTTACTCTAAATATTTTAGATAAATAAATTAGAAATACATAATTTTTACTCTAAATATTTTAGATAAATAAATTAGAAATAAATAAATTGTGGTAAATAAAATGAAAATAAGGGGGGTAGGGGGAACATCATTTAACCAATAATGGTTATAGTTATATACTAGCTTAAGATATATATATTTTTATACTCAACATTCAAAGTTCCCATCCCATATCATATCCATGGCATAATCACATTAATCAGTTTCATACCATAATCACATTAATCAATTTCATACCACTATTTAAATATATTTCATAATAACCCACTCTTCAAATTAATTAATTATCACTATAATCTACATGTAACACACTGTCACTAGTCTGACACATATAAATACAATACACATAAGATAATAATACACAAAAGAAAGGAATAAGTATGAATTGGTGATGCTTGTCTTATACAAGTAAATATACACATACCAATGTAATTAGTAATAGGGTTCGGTACCACCTAGCCTGGACAGTTTCAGATGTCTCGGTTGCCCTTCTGCGAGGAGGACATTGCATAACCTACAACTGATCCATAAAGGAAGGAACCTGGTAGCTCTATAGACCAACCATAATTAGCCATATTCAATACTTATTTCGCCTCAACATCATATTAATCACATTATTAATACCCATGTCAGCTGACCAGCTGTCAACCAACCATATCATAACACCCATACATACATGTAACACCCATATCACCCACACAACAACATAACATCCATAACCCACACAACAACATAACATCCATAACCAAGCAACCATACCAACCATGTGCTCATCATATCATATCAAACATGAATCCAATTAAACTGAGCCAAATATATATACTTATTCCACCTCAGCATCATATTACTCTCAGCATCATACTAATCACATTACTAATACCATCCACAGTCATTAAACAGTCATAAAACATTAATTAAAATATATTACACACATAACATCCAGTCATATAGTCATAATCATGGAACACTTAATACTTTTTGTCAGTTTTAAACCCCAATAAAATCTCAGCTTAAAGCTAGTACACAAGCACTAAGCACAGGAACATTAAACAATGAACAACAATACTGAGGCTAATGTCTCCTTGTAAACATTTTATTTAATTAAAAACCTATCAACCTATATAACATTTAATTTAAGCCTATCGACCTGTACAACTTTTAAATCATCTGCTCGCTCTACTTGAATTCAAATCATTTTTGCTCGCTCTATTCAAAACGATCATTTCCTATGACAATCAGCTCTTTCGTAAAAAATTACGTATTATCCTCACGTTTGTAAATTGTCATCGTAATCAGCCGTTTTCTTTTGATCATCAACAGCTCATGCTTACGGTAAGCCAAAATTCCTAATTTTCTGACTCTTAACTTATTGCTCTCAATGTTATCTCTTATTAAGTCACATAACTAACTATATATAAAACGTTTAGACCTATTTTACATCCAAGGGTAAAGCACAAGACTGATCAAAGACTGATCAAAGGGGTGAAAACTACAAGAGCCAAGAGTTAAACATAACCAGTCTACTAACGAATAACACGAAAAAGTAAGTAAAACATATTTTAGCATACCTAACATATTTTAGCATACCTAACTTTATGTCCCTTGTCAACTTAATCTCCCTTGTCCACTTAACATAAACGAGCCAAATAATCCTACCGGTTCATTCAATAAAATTTGACGACCTAACTTACACTAGTCTAATTTATAAACAAAATGGCTGACATATAGAATTGGCCGTGTGTATTTACGTGTTGGGTTAGGCCTGGGCCCAAGGCAGAAACACGTGACCGTCTCAGAGCACCTCTGTGATTTAGGTCCTAACAGACTTCCTAATCCCTGAAGAAGGGGTCTGTTAATCAGAAATACACGTTTGGCAATCCAATTCTAGTGTAGCCTTAGTGTAAAAGTATTTTCACATAATTTTTACTCTAAATATTTTAGATAAATAAATTAGAAATACATAATTTTTACTCTAAATATTTTAGATAAATAAATTAGAAATAAATAAATTGTGGTAAATAAAATGAAAATAAGGGGGGTAGGGGGAACATCATTTAACCAATAATGGTTATAGTTATATACTAGCTTAAGATATATATATTTTTATACTCAACATTCAAAGTTCCCATCCCATATCATATCCATGGCATAATCACATTAATCAGTTTCATACCATAATCACATTAATCAATTTCATACCACTATTTAAATATATTTCATAATAACCCACTCTTCAAATTAATTAATTATCACTATAATCTACATGTAACACACTGTCACTAGTCTGACACATATAAATACAATACACATAAGATAATAATACACAAAAGAAAGGAATAAGTATGAATTGGTGATGCTTGTCTTATACAAGTAAATATACACATACGTTGTGATAAAATCGGTTGTATTGATATTCCCTGTCCCAAGAGACCAGATATCATATTGCTAAAATTTGGGCTTCCTGTGGTGGTTACTCTTGTAAGCAACCACCTCTCGTAAGTGACCACTTTTCCAGATCCTGAGGGTGGTCACTTACGAGAGGTTCAACTGTACCACTCTCAAAACACAAGAGTACCTGATATTTTAAGTAACGATATATTAAAACAATTACATCCCAGTGCAATTGATGGTGAAAATACCAAGGTGCAAAGCCATGCAGTTAGCATTATCATTAGCCAAATTGAATGTTGGCTTGTTCATCTTACTTTGAATACCCTAAAGGTACCACAATAATCACAACTGTAGATGATTGAAATTGAACACCCTAAGTACCAAGCTATGCTTTTTAACCCCTAAAAAGTATGACAAGCATTCCTGTCAGTGCCATATAGGGGGTCCCCCCCTTTTTCCAGGTAATGCAATGATGCTTATTTTTAATCCTAAGCATAACCATGAACTGTTAGTAGAAAACGGTTACTGCAGTAAATTACTGTAATGTCTCAAGAATGATTGATGATGATAGTGTAAAAGGTTTGACACCCAAGCATTCCCATAATGCACAGCCCTGACAGCCTAGAATAATGAATTTCTTGGTTGTAGTGATGTAAGCACATAACTCCAGCCTTTCTTACTGGTTGTCAGGACACTCAAGTCATGTGTTCCTGCTGATTAGTGTGTGTGTGTGCTGGTGTAGGGACATGACTTTACCAGATAGTGGTGTCTTTAATTATGTTGCTTACGTAGTGTATTGGATGCAGTGGTGTTTGATAAAATAGCAGATATCTGAAATCTTCTGAGACTTAAAATCAATCAATCCCATGTACTTTCAATTGTTCGAGTTTTTAGCCCAATTTTCAGGACAAGCAATTTGGACACAGCACTCCTAAATTTGGACCAGCAAGCCGATAAGTTTTGGACCGACACTCTTGACTTTTGCTTTGTAAAATTAATGAAGTGTGCTGTGCCCTAAATTATTGGCACTCCTGATTTTTGTTGTGTAAACTAAGAGTGCCAAAGGTCCCAAACTTAACAGCCAGTGGGTCCAAATTTAAGAGTGTCATAGCCCAAAATGCTTGTCATGCAAATTTGGGCTTTTAAGTCTACAATTTTAATATAATTGTGGAAGTTGGAGTGAAATTGTCATTTCATGTATTTAGACATTGCTTAAATTATTTGGTTAACCCAAATTCCAATTCGACCAGGGAATCTGTATCCCCGATTAATAGACCCTGTCTAGGGTCAGCTAGTAAACTAGACACGTAAATCAACTTTTTTATTAACGTTTTTAGACTTTACAGACTGTAGTGGCATTAAAGTTACAAGCCAGGAATATCAGTCTGAACTTAAGAAGATGATCAAAGGATGTTTAGCAAAGTGCCACCAGTCCACTCTGCACAGTATTTAATCAGCCTATTTTGGAAATACATGTACTTTTTGCTACTTCACTAGCCCTGGACTACCAAATATTCAAGTTGGGCAAGTGAATTGTGAGACACACTAGCCGTTGGGCTAATAGATTTTGCTTTTGTATCAATTGATTTTGTTCATTGAGATCAGAGTTTTCTTTCACAGGAGTGTGCGCTACTAAAATAAGTGTACAGGCTACTAGATTGTGTTAATCACTAGCCCAGGGACTAGTTCATAAAAAAAATAGTTTTGAGCAGTGCTTTTCTTGGTATCTTGAACACGATGTTTTTCATGGTTTTCAGTCCAGTTATATCAAGGCCAAGGCAACTGTGGTGATGCCAGGCAGTGGACAGGGAGTGAAGTAGGTTTATACATCCATCATCTCAATGTATTTATTTACTACCTTCATTCCATTTACATAATTTACTTATTTGTGCATTGAATCCCTATTAAATTAATGCAATTAGTAAACCATAGTCATATGATTTTGAGTACAAGTTGGGATTATTTAATTTGAACAAGTGTGTTTTTCAAAGAGTATCAAAATTGTGTGAGCCCATTATTAGGGCAAATACAATTTCAGCTCTTTGAAAAGCACACAAGTTTGAATTAATACGATCCAAAATTACTTGATTACCGTAATAATAACATTTGGTGATGGGTCCACTGGTCCATAGTATCCACTGTATTATATTAGTTAGTGTACTTTTTTCATAGTGTGTATGCAATTGTGCAGATAGGAGTACTCATACAAGCATTATCTAACATGTACATGTATGTAACATTTCTGAGATGAAACAGTGCAATGAACTGACTCTGTCTCTTGACAGTTTATATAACCCTAATTATCATAACAACAGCTCTCCAGGCCCTCTCATCCACGTAGGAACTTATTTCTCTTGGTACCAATTCATTACATTCATTGTCCATTACAAGAGAAATACAGTCATTGCATAAAGAACGGACAAATAATAATTCAGTTGTGCCCTCATGCATGTACGTGTACAAATTAAAGCAATATTTGTGTCAATATTTGAGTGTGGACTCATTGTTGGAAAATTTAAAAACTGTTCCACTTAAAGCATAGGCAATTTTCACAGGCTTTCATCATCAAAATAATATTTGGCAGAAATAGAGAATGTTACATGGTCATATATGGTTTTTATCTTCAACTGTGAATTAACAAGACGGTATTACAATAAATTTAGCATGACAACCAAGCAAATGAATGTCAAGTTATATAGAGAGAAACCTGTGAAAATGTTGGAAAATTAAATAAAATAAGCAGTTTTGTAGTGGATTTTTGTCTGCATCTGCTCATTTTTAACATGTGAATGCATGCAAGTGCAGAACACTAGTTATTAGGGTTAGTGGGTCAAGCTAATTTATTCATTGTTTTATGGTGTGTACTTCATTTTTTTCTGTTTAAAGCTGAATTTTCAAAGAATTTCTTTTACGATAGAAAATTAGGAGGAGAGGGGTTAAAATTGTTTTACTTCCACTTACACCTAGCCTGCTTGCAGGCGGTGGAGGGTGTTTTTTCATGCAGAAACCGGTGCTTCTCCCCCCACCCCTTCCATTTGTCATTTGATCCCAGGTCTCAATCACGCTTGGCCAATATGGCGGCCACTTCAATGATCCGTTTTCTGTGCGAAAAAACACCCTCCACCGCCTGCAAGCAGGCTACTTACACCTTCCTTTTACTTCAACTAAAGGTTTAAAGATGTTGCTGGAATGGAAGAAGCTAAAATGGAGGTCATAGAGTTTGTGGATTATCTAAAGTGTGCTGAAAGGTACACTCGACTTGGAGCTAAAATACCAAAGGTAAGTTTAATTATTACCAGTAAGTCCATTAGCTGTTCATCTGTATTTCTTAAACAGGAAGTTCCAGTATAAAAGGGTCATGGCCAGGCCACCTTCAGTCATGAACATCTGCATGGTGCTCTGCTTGAGTGCTCTCTTAACTGATTGCTGATTCAAAATATCAAATGCTCAGATAAATGTCAAACTTCATAGTAAGGACTACAAAGTTCATAAAGAGTCAGAAAATCCATCTAATGTCTTAATTAAACAACTATTAATATTTCCTCTGTTCACTTTTCAATGGCTTGTTTACATTTAAACCTTCAAAATTTTGCATTTTAACAAGAGAGCATGTCTCACTCGCCTGCGTTCTTCACTAGTCTGTAATTTAAATTTTATATTTTGAGTGCACCATGCATGAAAAGAGGAGGGTCTTACCATTTTATACCAGAACTTCTTGTTTAATTGTGCATCTAAATTCATGCATTATAATATTTGAGATTTTTCTCACTTGCCATGAACACCCTTAGATAATTAAGCCACTCCTTTTTACCATAAATCTTATGTACGTAAACTTAAAATGAGCTCCGACGTGTAGTCTCTTCTTTTCTCTCTTCCAATCAATTGCTTGGTTTCTATCAATTGATCATTCAATCAATTAATTATTGAATCAATCAATCAATCAATCTGTTTACTTACCACACCATTGTAAGATTTACAATGAAAGGAATATTATACAATAGAACTAGCATAGAGAAATTTTAATGTGAAACAAGCAAAGAATATATATATATAGGTAGTACTAAGCTACGAACATGTTGTCATATTATTGTTGAGAATGTAAAATTTGACCTATTAGGAAGTCATTGCTCTTTCCCTTTGTGTACTTTGCTATTTTGCGTGTTTACTCATCCAAGAGAAATGAAACTAATATTGTTAGCATTAGGCTACATGTACATGTATGTAAACACTGTTGCACACTCTGATTTGTCAAAAGCTATGACTCTGTGAGAGTGTCTTATCATGGAAATGACATGATGATTATATGTTTGTATTGAATAATAATTTTGATCTTTTGAACTTCACTTTGGAATTTTTTTAAATATGAAACTGACAGAGAATGAATAGATTTGTAGTTGATGATGTCATAATGCCGTCTGAGAGCGACGGAAAAGAGAATTCAAAATGAAACCAACAGCTTGTGCATTTCAGTCATAAAAATCTGACTGTTAAATAAAATAAATATGTTCTGTTAAATCTGACAAAAACACCCCTGAAGGTGTAGAACATTAAAAAGGTTACATATTAAATCACTCACTGCTACGTGGCTCATGATTCCTGTGCTCTTACATTTATTTCATGTTCCACAGCTCCATGTGTGTTTTTGTCAGAGTACAGAACACAACAAACCTTGTTCTATTTGTTAAAGTGGCACCTTTTGCAATTTTTATACATGTGTATATAAATCTTTAAAAGGTTTTGAGTACTTCTGCAAATATATTTTTGGCTTACAGAGAATGTAAGCGTGTTTGAAATGGTGAAAATTTGACCTTTCCCGAGCCATGACAGCATAATTATTATTATTAGAAAAAGACTGGGTCCATTCTTGATCTTACGTCACCTCGTTATTGCAATCTCCATAGTGCCTTTCTATCACAGCAACATCGATGTATAGAGAATATACACAGTCTGTGAGTTGTTAGTAAAGAAAACTTTTATTTTAGACAAAATGCTAAATATTATTCAAATTATTGCAAAGTCAAATGACTTGGATGACCTAAGATCAAGAATCGACCCAGTCTTTTTCTTACATGGTCATGGATCAGGAAAGGTCAAATTTTCACTATTTCAAACACACATAGAACATAGAGTATTCTCTGTAAGTCAATACATTCTTTGCAGAAGTACTCAAAACCTTTTAAAGATATGTATAAAAATTGCAATTTAAGGGGTTAGTGGCACTTTAAACAGTATGCACTTTTGACCATCCTTCATCTTCCCACTGTATTAGACGTATTGAGTGTTGATTGTTGTTTAGGGTGCACTGCTTGTCGGCCCTCCTGGTACAGGTAAAACACTACTGGCCAAGGCTGTAGCCACTGAAGCAGATGTCCCATTCCTCTCCATGGCTGGTTCAGACTTTGTAGAGATGTTTGCTGGTGTTGGGTCTGCTCGCGTCAGGGATTTGTTTACCAGAGCAAGAAAGCTAGCTCCATGTATTGTTTACATAGATGAGGTGGATGCCATTGGTAGATCAAGGAAATCAAGGTTCTAATTAAAATATTGCTATTGATAAAGTATTGTGCCATAGTTAGTTAATAATTTGAGGTTCCTTAATTGTGAATGCAATTGGCATGTCTGGCATCTTAGAGTCCTTCATTTTTTCATTCATTTTTGCTTTGCAGCCGTGCAATGGGTGGTCACAATGAACAAGAAAATACCTTAAATCAACTCCTAGTAGAGATGGATGGTAAGGCAATAACATGATGATTTTAAATTATTATAAATATATTAATAATTATCTTTATCATTACCATAGTCTTATCCTCATCATCGGTGATCTGTGTTCCAATGCTAACAGCAATCAATCAGTCACTTACCAACCACTTTTTTATGGTGCAGATTGTTCACTTTAGCCCAGTGGCTCACTAAGTACCAACAATTAAAAAAAATCAGCAATAGATCCATCGCTTTGGTTCTGCAATCCTGCAATCCAAATTTGCAATCCAAATTTGTTTTTCCATTCTAAAATACAATCATGTAGAATTCTCATGAGAAAAGTGTCGGACCATTATCTTGTGGATAAAATAGCATGCAGTAGGGCTTGAGTTGATCCCTGTTGGACTTCAGTCATTCATTAAGGTAGGATTGGAGAATTTGGACAATTTTTGATTTAATTTTTCCATAATGGGAGAGACATTACATATTTAGAACCATTAAAGATCGTAGAATTGTTGAAAAGGCTTTTGAGTCCAGACTGTGGTAAAAAAAATTAAATTTGACCACCTATAAAAACGGTACAATTGAAGACCTCTGTGGAAAAAGGGCGTAAGTAGTATGTTTATAGGCACTTAATTAAACTGACAAAAAAAACAAAGTAATTATCATCTAGCATGCTAAGATATTACTTGAAATGTAACAGGAATGAAATACGGCTCAAAAGCAAAAATATTTATTTTTGTTTTGTTATTCTATATTGGGGGAAGGGGGGGGGGGGGGGGTAGAGATATATCTAGAAACAACATGCTCGCGCTCGCGCACATTGGCTGTACGTTTCGGCGGGAAATACCTTACCGCTTACAAACTGAATCTCAAACAGACTTTCGCTCTCTGAAGTCGGACGCCAAGCTGGAGAGATGGTTGAAACAGTGGAGATACTTGTTGGAAAGACGGAGTAACATTTCGAAAAAGCAACTCTGTGTAAAGGGCCGTTGGACATCATTAAGTCGCCGGCTTAACTCATGGTTGAACGAAGAACTGTTTGACTGAAAGGCGGTTTGTTATCGCTGGAGATTTACATAGAGTCGCATCTTCAGGCAAAGCAAACTGTTAATATTTTGGAGCTAAGAAGGCCATTTCGGTAAGTTTCGTGGTCTGAGCTTTCCAAAGATAGTCGTGTTTGACAGCTTTGCCTGGGGACTTCTAAAAGATTCTTAAGATGAAACCGTATAGAGTTTCCCTGTCAAAATTTTTGCAGTGTACCCACAATTCTTTTCGGCCCGTGTAAAGTCCGAAGGTAAACTGAAGAGAATCGGGTCTAATCTGTGTTAGCTACGGGGATAGCTCGCGAGGATTTCGGAAAGATTATAGTTTTAAACAGCAAAGCGACTAAACTCTGTCGGCCGTGCAATAAGTCCGCTTTACAATCAAAATAAGTGAAAGTGTGAAAACCTAAGTACTTAAACAATGTTTCTTTGTGACTGGCACACTGTAGTGTGAAGCGAATTTTTGATGAGTGAATGGCTAATGTATTCAAGTTTGAAAAATCATTACGGCAATGCAAGGAAAAATAAACAAATAAAATTAATGAAAGGCTTGAAAAAAACAAAAGAAGCCAAAACAGAATTAAGTTAACTGAAACTAAAAGAACTGTTTGACCTGTACTGAAACTGAGTATTGTGTGTGTAAATTTCACGATTCTCGCGAAAGAAAAACAAAATTGGGCAAACATACTACTTACGCCCTTTTTCCACCAAGGTCTTCAATTATTATTATACTGCCATATTGCATGTTTCCTTTGCTGTAGCCATTTGCTTTACTTTTTTGAACTGAACCAATTTCCATATAGTTTTTAGATAAATACACTCATTTAGAGGCTGCACTAATTCAACTGTTTTTTTTATGGCATTATTTTGTTCTTAAAATTGGAGGAATACATTATTCCTTTGAATTCAAAAATGGACATTAACCCTTTCACCACTACAGGCCGGAAAAGCGGCCAATATGAAGCATGTACCTGGGAAAAATTATTGCATCAAACCTAGACATGCTGGAGATACGATGTTGCGATACTATTTCAAGGGATGAATAACTTCAAAGTCAGAGCTATAACAGGGATCGCTTGACTCTCCCACTTTGGAGAAAAACGCATTTGTTTTGGAGATCGCTGTTCGTTTCTTCGATTTTCGCGAATTTTGAGGAGCTGAAAATCGGCTCAAGAAAACCTTCCCATTTGCACTTGAAATCAAAAGCAAACACAAAATAACCACTCAGTCATTACAGTACCTTGTTTAATCTTTCCAACCAGCAGGTTTGTTTGCATAAAATCCACCAAACGACTGTGAAGCGTGCTATTCTTAATGCTGCACTTCTCTCCACCATGTTTTCCTGCTCCCCAACTCCAATTGCATGCTGGGTAATCAGCAAAAAATATCACAAGGGGACCCCCCCTCTGGGACTCCTGTAGGATTTTTTTATAAGTCTTTTACCCCTACAACCAAGAGCGGTGATTTGGACTCCAGCCGTTGCTTTAAAGTGACAAAAACACACCCTAATAGGTTGAGCAGGGGGAAAAGACAACCAACTGCAGAATTTCAAAGGTTTCAGTGAAGAATTATTTCATGTGTCCCAAAGCAGAAACACAAAAGAAAAACCCTATGAAACCCCTCACAAGGCCTACTAAAAGCAAACCAAGTACTTTTCAGCCGTCATCAGACTTAATGATGTCTTCAAGCTCTCTGACAGTGGCTTATTTGTCCAAAATTAGAGCACATTTCATTGGAAATCCTACAGAAGAAAGCATACTTACCGCCGACGAGTCCGTAGAATTCTGCCGAATGGCATCATGGGGAAAGTTTGAGCCCTTGGTTTAAAAAGTCAGCAGTATTTAACTACCCTGGGCAAGCCAAACTGGAACTGAGGGGGGAGGGTTGAGTTAGCACTCTGAATTTCACCAATTCAGCCCAAACGCTTCCGGTGGTGAAAGGGTTAAACACCACCCTACCCATGTCATGTGACCTGTTCTGTTTGCACTCAAACTTATTTTACAGGATGTTAGCATCCATTGTAGTTGAATAATGTCAATGGCATGTGAAATGACCTTATATTTTGGACAGGATAATTTTTTTACAGGTTATCTATGGCTGGAAAGCAATATCCTAATTATGGACAAGAAAAGGGTGTGGCACATCACATGATTGGATGCATTAGCAACATGTCTCCCAAAAATGAAGTCACAGCAACTTGAAGATGCATATGCTGTGCTCAATACAAATCTTTTCAATGAACCTGAACTTTGAACCACCCCCTCTAACCTTAGTGTTGGTTCTGAATTAGTGTCCAATAAGAGAAGACTAGGGAAGTACATTTTTGCTCATAGCTCCTGTCTAGAAAATAGTTGCATCACAAAAGTTGGTCAAACAATTCATCACTCAGTGAGTATCCAAGTAAAGCCGATTCTGAATGAAAAGGACAGAAACTTATAAATTATAATTTTTTTGTTAACCCTTTCACCACTACAGGCCGGAAAAGCGGCCAATATGAAGCATGTACCTGGGAAAAATTATTGCATCAAACCTAGACATGCTGGAGATACGATGTTGCGATACTATTTCAAGGGATGAATAACTTCAAAGTCAGAGCTATAACAGGGATCGCTTGACTCTCCCACTTTGGAGAAAAACGCATTTGTTTTGGAGATCGCTGTTCGTTTCTTCGATTTTCGCGAATTTTGAGGAGCTGAAAATCGGCTCAAGAAAACCTTCCCATTTGCACTTGAAATCAAAAGCAAACACAAAATAACCACTCAGTCATTACAGTACCTTGTTTAATCTTTCCAACCAGCAGGTTTGTTTGCATAAAATCCACCAAACGACTGTGAAGCGTGCTATTCTTAATGCTGCACTTCTCTCCACCATGTTTTCCTGCTCCCCAACTCCAATTGCATGCTGGGTAATCAGCAAAAAGAATCACAAGGGGACCCCCCCTCTGGGACTCCTGTAGGATTTTTTTATAAGTCTTTTACCCCTACAACCAAGAGCGGTGATTTGGACTCCAGCCGTTGCTTTAAAGTGACAAAAACACACCCTAATAGGTTGAGCAGGGGGAAAAGACAACCAACTGCAGAATTTCAAAGGTTTCAGTGAAGAATTATTTCATGTGTCCCAAAGCAGAAACACAAAAGAAAAACCCTATGAAACCCCTCACAAGGCCTACTAAAAGCAAACCAAGTACTTTTCAGCCGTCATCAGACTTAATGATGTCTTCAAGCTCTCTGACAGTGGCTTATTTGTCCAAAATTAGAGCACATTTCATTGGAAATCCTACAGAAGAAAGCATACTTACCGCCGACGAGTCCGTAGAATTCTGCCGAATGGCATCATGGGGAAAGTTTGAGCCCTTGGTTTAAAAAGTCAGCAGTATTTAACTACCCTGGGCAAGCCAAACTGGAACTGAGGGGGGAGGGTTGAGTTAGCACTCTGAATTTCACCAATTCAGCCCAAACGCTTCCGTTGGTGAAAGGGTTAAAGCAGACTTTGGCTGTTTTGTTTATTGTTTAGTTTTGTGTAATTGGGACAAATTTTGAACAATCATATAGAGTGCATAGTTATGAAGAAATTCCAACCTGGATTCATAAACTTGCCAATTATTACCAAAATCCAGTGATTTTCACGAAAGAATTAGCGTTTCTTGCCAAAAAAATCTTGCATTTGAAGAAATCACATAATAATTAGACATGTTTAAATGTCAAAATATCAAAAATCGAAACAGGAGGAAATCATTGGCAAACCACAACTCCATTGTATCCGTTATCAACTTTCCGTTTTAGCACGAAAATCCTCTAATAGATACAAAACTTTGACTGCATAAAGTATATCTCGACAAATATAAATAGTCCTGATGTAAAACTTTACAGAGAAGCTTTTAAATACTAATTGTTTTGACTGGTAAAAAATAGTTAACATTGAAGAAGTTCATGATAGCCTCCAGTCCTACCAGACAAGTCTCAACATTTGATTACACTTTGTACTGAGAACAACAATTTTGTTTCATGTTTTTCTGCATAAAACTGGTCAAAAATGAAATGTTAAAATAAATGAAAGTTTTCTGTTAAAATGTGTACCCCCTCCCCATTTTAAGATAACATAGAAATGAAGGGGCATTCACACCTTTCTCTGCACATTTATCTTATAAGGGCGCCCTAGCTAGATTAGCTTTTTGGTTATTCTAGGGTGCCCATACCACACTGTCACTTTCTGCTTATTTTTTTCTTACTATATAAAACAAATAAAGGTGGTGTTGTATGTCATGGTGTTGCACATAATAGTATATGGAGTCAAACTAATGTTTGATTGTTGGCTGCTAATTAGCTACAAACAGTTAAACTCCTCTCACTCAATGCTTGATTGAAATGATGTGCAATATTTTCCTTGAAGACTGTCTATGCACAGTTTGTTAGTCATATTTGCATAATATTATTGTATTTGCTTTGATTTTAACCATCATGCATGTGGGTGTGGTTCATCAGTAAATATATACAAAGCTGAAAATAAATGTGAAATAACAACAAAGATGAAGGCTTCTCACCATAATACAGCCCATGAAACTGTGTTCTCATAACAACCTGCCAACTTAGCAAAGATTCCCTGACCATCTTAACATTACTTGTACCAAACTAGTTAGCAAATGTGCTCTTAATTTTGTTTGCCAACTGCCAATTTTTTTGTGTGTGTGTAGGAGTGAACACAGTGGAAGGTGTTGTGATGTTAGCATCAACTAACAGGCCAGACATATTGGATCAGGTTTGTTCCTAGAGAAGCTGTACTGTATATTTTCACACAACTTTCAAGACCAGACATTGCGAGTGCTGCCTGAAAACCCAAAAGAATGTGTTCAACATCTCTGGCAGCACATTAAACTCACCATTCATCAACAACAATAACTTTATTGTACTTACTGTACACAATTTAATAGCAATGTTCACTGCCACGTCATCCATTGTCATTAATGTGCCAACCAGAGATCCATTGGTTCCTGACACAAAGCGACCTTTTGAAACCATGGTCAACACTAAACATTGCTATAAAGACTGAAATAATGGCTGGTAAAGGTCACTCAGAAAGGCTAATCTAACTGAGTAACTGTTCAAAACCTGTCTTATGACCATTAGTTAATAGTATTATTATATGTCTTTACTAGATAAATAATGTACAGTGACAAATAGAAACATTATTTTACCAATCAATTGGTAAATACTAGGCTCGATTACCAGCCATTTGCGTGAACCTACATTCCTCCCCCACCCCAACAGCTGAATCACTGGTCCCTATTGTATTCTAAGCCAATGAGGACATTGCCTGCACGAATCTTACAGATGTGATTGGTCGGTTAGGTCGATCATGTGCTAGACGATCGGCTTAAGTCGGTTCGAAAATGTTGGATTATAAATTATGCATGCACCCACTTGTGAAATATTTCGACTCTCAAGGATAAACTTCATATCTCTGCACCACCCAAGGAGGATTGGAAGGCCTTCCCATGAACACTTGCACTTTGAAATTCGTCAAGAAGGCAAGAAACTTGAAGTTTCCCGCAAGTTTTGCCATTTCCAACTAAATTTCTCCTTGAATTTTTTAACTCTAGAAACTACAGATGGATTCAACAAGATCAGAAATGTACTCTCTAACTTTAATACTTGCTAAACATCTTCAATGTGCTTTTCATACAATCTGAGGATATTTATCGGGCACTTTTGTCGAGAGGTTGTTTGGGAAAAATTTCCCGCGAACTCAAGTCGTAAATCTTACCCTGAAAGAAGTTAACTACAAACCTTTTAGACAACTAGCCTTATCTGGAAATTAGCATGAACAGTGACATAAATGTAGATATATGAAGTGTCTAATTTATGCAAAGGGCTCCAGGTTTAATAGGTTTACAAATTTTCGCTCAAATCACAGGTAATTGTCTGCATGTTTTCCCACTTTTTATAGGCTTTCATTATAAAATATTAGCCAGAAATACAGGGAAGTCAAAGCTAGCATAAACTCACGTCAAAATCCCAGGGCAAACTTTAGTTTTGAGATGCTTTGTGAAAATTTGTGCTGCTGAGATCTGATCTCCACGAAATCCAATGCAGAATGAATTGCTCAAGTGACCGGGAAAATTTATAATATAGTTGCTACGCAAAGGATTATGAGAAGGCCTTCCAATCCTCCTTGGCACCACCATGTAATATCCTCTATATATATATATATAATCTCTCAGACTGTTTGTTATTGATTTATTATAAAAGAGTCTATTGTTTTAGTACCCTGCTAATAGTTTTCTGTTAATTTCCCCTAGGCTCTGTTAAGACCAGGCAGGTTTGACCGCCATATTGCCATAGACCTGCCCACTCTTATTGAGCGCCAAGCCATCTTTGAGGTCCACCTCAAGAAGTTAACCCTCAAGAAATCCACTGAAGAGTACTCCAGACGACTAGCTGAACTAACACCTGGCCATAGTGGTAAGGTGTATTGTCATGACTAGCTGAACTAACACCTGGCCATAGTGGTAAGGTGTATTGTCATGACTAGCTTAACTAACACCTGGCCATAGTGGTAAGGTGTATTGTCGTGACTTGCTGAACTAACACCTGGCCATAGTGGTAAGGTGTATTGTTGTGACTTGCTGAACTAACACCTGGCCATAGTGGTAAGGTGTATTGTCATGACTAGCTGAACTAACACCTGGCCATAGTGGTAAGGTGTATTGTCGTGACTTGCTGAACTAACACCTGGCCATAGTGGTAAGGTGTATTGTTATGACTAGCTTAACTAACACCTGGCCATAGTGGTAAGGTGTATTGTCATGACTAGCTGAACTAACACCTGGCCATAGTGGTAAGGTGTATTGTCATGACTAGCTTAACTAACACCTGGCCATAGTGGTAAGGTGTATTGTCATGACTAGCTTAACTAACACCTGGCCATAGTGGTAAGGTGTATTGTCGTGACTTGCTGAACTAACACCTGGCCATAGTGGTAAGGTGTATTGTCACGACTAGCTTAACTAACACCTGGCCATAGTGGTAAGGTGTATTGTCACGACTAGCTGAACTAACACCTGGCCATAGTGGTAAGGTGTATTGTCACGACTAGCTGAACTAACACCTGGCCATAGTGGTAAGGTGTATTGGCATGACTAGCTGAACTAACACCTGGCCATAGTGGTAAGGTGTATTGTCATGACTACATGTAGCTGAACTAACACCTGGCCATAGTGGTAAGGTGTACTGTCATGACTAGCTGAACTAACACCTGGCCATAGTGGTAAGGTGTATTGTCATGACTAGCTGAACTAATACCTGGCCATAGTAGTAAGGTGTATTTGTCACCACAGCCACATGCAAAAGAAACAATATTTGCTGCATGCTTTACTGTCAGTACTAATTTACATATAATTATATGACCTGCAATTTACATCTTACCAAGGGTTTTCTTTTTTTCAACCATATATATAATGTTTAAAGTGCCTATGAACAAAATTTTTTTTTTTTAGATATCAATTCTAAATCAAGTGAATAGTAGAATGGTAAATATATATTTTGCTTTGAATGCTGTGCCGCTGAGTTAAGGAGGTTTTAATATCCAAAATGCTAATTACATGATGCCAGGGGAGGTATCTGCAATCACTTCTTAGTGGTTGTGAATGGGCGTTTCTACTGATATAGGAAAACAAATTTCTAACATCATTTTATTTCAACCATGGGTATAACACTCTGATAAATTGAAAAATTTGTTTAATTGTAACAACAAATTGTATAATAATAATTATTGATGCTTTCCTGACGTCATGTAATTAGCATTTTGGATATTAAAACCTCCTTTAATCATGGGCGTACCCACACCGCGGCAAAACGTTACGCGCATGCGTATTTGCTATTTCTTATCGGCGCGCGGCCGCCCCCAGTTTCCCGCGAAACTGAAATGAAACAACAGGCACATACCCGTGATTTTTAAATTTCTGCGTAAAAGTACTATTTGTGAACTGTTTTGTCAAAAAATAAGAAAACTACTTAAAAGATAAGCCTAAGACTTTAACAGGTTGAAGTTTTCTTAATTTATAATTCACTGTGAGTTTACTAAGTTATAAAATTATTTACTAAAAAAGTTGAAACCCTCGGTAATTTGTATTTGATAGCAGAGCCTTCGTTCTTTTGGCCAGCGGAGCATACCGTTTTGCCGCGGTGTGGGGTGTACCAGGGGGGCAAGCATGTATTTTTTTAAATAATACAATAGCTTACTCCAATATAACAACACCCTAACCATCAGTGAACATAAGCTCACAGGTAAACAATGAAAATAACTCAGCGGCACAGCATTCAAAGCAAAATATATTTTGCCATTCTACTATTCACTTGATTTAGAATTGATATCTAAAATTTAAAAAATGCATGTTTTATTCACTTTTTAATGTCTTCCACTGATTTTCACCTTTAATTGACCATAAAATTCATTTAAAGTGCAAGTAAAGCCATAAAACAACATTAACTCTTTTTGCTTCAAATTCTATTTCTAATATACTTCGGTTGTCTAAATTAGTTTTCAACTAGAAAAAAAGTTACCCGAATTGCGGGATTGATTCATCTTGTGATGTCACAATTGAAAGCTACAGGATTTTATTATAGTAGTTTTCTCTTGGGAGGGAGTTGATTCATCTTATGACGTCACATGATCCATGACAAGTTACCAAAATTAGGGATTAAATGTCAGACATTTTACAAAATCTGCAAGATTAATACCTTTTTGTGAGAAACAAACACAATAGTACATTTTTTTTTTTTTTTTGACATGATACTTGCACTTTAAAGCAAAATATCAAAATTTGTGCACATGCTTTTGAAGACCATATTATTCTATGTTATCACACAAAGTTTCACATGGATATGTTATATTCGCATAAGTATGCAATCAATTCAAATAACGGTATGTGAAATTCACTGATATGAATACAAATTCTCCCAACTTATGTTACCATAGCAACATTAATTCTATTTTTCTTGTAATTTCATTGGTTGATACTCATAAATTCAATAGAAAACCATTGAAATAATATATTTTTATTCAATAGTTTTTGACATTTTAATTTATACTTGATCAAACTAACTATGGTTTAATTTCAAAGAATATCATATGTGGGGAAAGTTCTCAAATTTGTGATTGAAAGATCGTTTGTTTTCTCCCTCTCCAATTGGCTGGATGGTGGCTTCTTTGAGTTTTCACAGTAAAAAGAGCCAACAGCATAAAAAAACTTTATTTTCTGGTTGTAGTTTGAGCTATAAACATCTCCTATACAGCACTTAAGGCATATTCTCCCAACTTATGTTACCATAGCAACATTAATTCTATTTTTCTTGTAATTTCATTGGTTGATACTCCTAAATTCAATAGAAAACCATTGAAATAATATATTTTTATTCAATAGTTTTTGACATTTTAATTTATACTTGATCAAACTAACTATGGTTTAATTTCAAAGAATATCATATGTGGGGAAAGTTCTCAAATTTGTGATTGAAAGATCGTTTGTTTTCTCCCTCTCCAATTGGCTGGATGGTGGCTTCTTTGAGTTTTCACAGTAAAAAGAGCCAACAGCATAAAAAAA
Organism: Actinernus sp. WN-2022; assembly: GCA_030867875.1. NCBI lineage: Eukaryota > Metazoa > Cnidaria > Anthozoa > Actiniaria > Actinernidae > Actinernus > Actinernus sp. WN-2022. Next base: position 65,175,546 of record JAOWCC010000019.1, read on the forward strand.
CTTTATTTTCTGGTTGTAGTTTGAACTATAAACATCTCCTATACAGCACTTAAGGCATATTCTAGTAACATCAATGTGGGGATATGGCCATTGATGCAGCCTATTGTCTTTTGCTATAGTTCTTAGCAGATTAACATTACTTAAATTGCTTTTCAAAATGTTTAATAAATGGTGTGATTTGTGAATGCAGTGTATACCACCTCCCTTCCCATAAATACATGTGTCTAGAGAAACTGCTTTACATGTATGTCATCACTTGTTAGTATTTACAAGTCTCAGTTTCTTGGACTAACTGAGTTCTGCTGTACCATAGACGATCAATTGCCATGGTGTTGATGTACTCTATTTGGTCACAGGTGCTGATATTGCTAATATTTGTAACGAAGCCGCCTTACATGCCGCCAGGCTGAGTGACAAGAAAGTTGACACCAAGAACTTTGAATATGCAGTGGAAAGAGTCATTGCAGGTATCCCATACTTTATATGCACCCTGGCCTTACAGCTATCAAACAAGTCTAGAGCTATAAAATGCAGCTTAATAAACTGCTATTATGACAACTATTAGACAAGTCTAGAGCTGTAAAATGCAGCTTAATAAACTGCTATTATGACAACTATTAGACAAGTCTAGAGCTATAAAATGCAGCTTAATAAACTGCTATGACAACTATTAGACAAGTCTAGAGCTGTAAAATACAGCTTAATAAACTGCTATTACTAGAAGTAATCATAGATTATCAAAGTGCGTTCAACATATTTTTTGAAAGAGAAAGGACTGTGGTGACAGTCTGAAAAGCTGAAAAATTGCTGCAATGATGTGGACTGTGTACGTAATCCCGATCAAAAATGCTTGTTTTTTTTTAACTAAATAAATGTGAAAATTTTGATGTCTTGACTTATATGTTAATATACAAGGGGATGCAGCTGGGTATAAAACTGTAATTATCTTTGTTTAACATTAAATCATTGGATGCGATGCTTATGTGGCTATATGTATACATGTGTGTTTTATATGGTTGTGGCATTGATTTGAGAATTTGTAGCACATTTTGCTGTGTGGTATACAGTGTAAAGCAATAATTGAAGTTTGTGTAGAACACAAATCAACCCAGGCTATAGCTACATACATTTAAATACATTTAAATACATTTACATACATGAACTTTATTTGAGTGTCAATAGTATTTAGCTGTAAAGCTAATTGGGGACACTATATTATAGGATATATAAATACACTATATTACAGGATATATAAAGTACGTATAAATAAATATTACAAGCTAGCTATAGCTACGGCTATTCAGATGTGTATAAACTGCATTCCAGTTCCTAGAACTGACATACATGTAAACTATATATGCATGTGTATAAAGTACACCCCATGCAGTTCCTTCGATTCAGATCATTCACATTATTTCCCCCGGGTATTTTTCAAGTGAGAACAAAGTTGGCTGCAGAATATTGAGCACCATATTGTTAGTTCCAGAAAAATTTATGGTCAATGTTGGTAGCTGGGTCCTGGCTTTGATCAACCTTGTTTCAGGTCCGTTAGAAATTCAGTGTAGATTAATTGATTAGGATTTAGGGAACACAGCAATGAACGGCTCACCTCACCTTGTACTGTGTTGATATTCCAGTTCCTTGGCTATTATGACAACTATTAGACACACTAGAGCTGTAAAATGCAGCTTAATAAACTGCTATTATGACAACTATTAGACAAGTCTGGAGCTATAAAATGCAGCTTAATAAACTGCTATCATGACAACAATTAGACAAGTACTGAGATTTGATTGGCTGGTACACGTGTACTTGACAGAACAATACAATAAACAGTGTTTCTATTGATTAGCAACTAATTTCTCTTTTCCTTCGTGTACTTCACTATGCTCGTTTACTCATCCAAAGAGAACTGACATTTATCAGTCAGCTGTTACATCTTTCTTGCAAGTAGTCTACAGCCATTTCTAGCATGATGCACTTTAATACAATACCCTAATTGCACTTCAAATGTGTACTAAATACTGTCTACTCAGCATTATTACCTCATGCTCCCAGGGATGGAAAAGAAGAGTCACGCCATGTCTCCTGAGGAGAGGAAGGTTGTTGCCTACCATGAGGCAGGACATGCTGTGGTGGGCTGGATGCTAGAACACACTGAACCTTTACTGAAGGTAAAGAAAGCTTCCCCTCCCCCCCCCCCCCCCCCCTTACTTTTTTCTCCTCACCCCATTTTACTTGTGCGTCACAGGTAGCCCAATCCGAAACAAACGTGCCAAAACAAGACCACAACATTAGCACTAGTTTAGTTGAAATCCTGGACTCAAAATAACACTTCGAGGTGAAAAACCTCCTTTACTTTCCCTTCATTTATTTTGTCAAAATGATCAAGAACGCTGGATCAGTGAAGCATGTCCCATACTTGAATCATCACTTCACAGGGGTCTGAGCCTGTGCCTTTTTTTTATAAAGGAACACGGGAAAAGCACTGTGTTTTGTTATTGATATGAGTATCACAAGTGTCTAACTTGCTGTGGTTTCTTTTGTTAAGGTTTCCATAGTCCCTCGTACTAATGCTACACTAGGCTATGCCCAGTACTTGCCATCAGACCAGAAGTTGTATACTACTGAACAGGTATTGACAGCTTACCTCTCTGATTGACTGAAAGCAAAATATCAAGACAAGACAAATTTTAGTTGGTGTCGAGTACTACTAGTTCATGGACTTTGGTCCAAATAAACTAAGCCAGAGTAGGATCGTAAGGGTGAATCAGTGTTCTAGCGCAATGGCTCGACATTTAAAACGGTCATTAACAAATTTTGCAGTTATGACCTCAATCCTAGAGTTTGGGTTTAAAATGGCGTTTAATCGGTTTTCCTCGGGCCAGTGTGCTATTTTTAACTTAAAATCATTTTCAAGTGAGGCATAGAACGCATTTCTTGCATCTCAGTACAAAGTGGGCTTTATTCTCAATCTCCTCACTGGAGAGGCAGAAATGACATAAGCTCTCATCAATCGTTTTAAATGGCCCAGCATGCCTTCCTTTTTCAATTTCCAGATCGTGGTTAACATCAATTATCGTTGTTCCCCTCCCAACTACCCTCCCTCCCCTCCCCCCTTGGGATTACTCTAAAACTCTGATTGTCGCTCTGTCAAAAACACATGGACATTGACCAAGAAGAATTGAGGAACTTGAACATGTTCAAACTCTGACTTTCTAACGGGACTTGAAACGACCGTAGGGGCTGATGAAAGTCAGGACTCGGCTACATATTCACAAATCGAATTGGAAGTTAGCATGTTGGTTTTTCAGGAGGGAGGAAAACCGGAGAACCAGGTGAAAAACTTTCAGAGTAAGGGCGAGATACCAACAAATTGTACTCCCATATGGTGCCACAACCGGGGTTCAACCCTGGGCCACTGAGTTGAGAGGTGAAGCACTTAAAGTGCCAATAACCCCCAAAAAAATATTTTTGACGTCTATTCTGTATAGCGCCCTGACAAAGAATTCGAAAAAATAAAAGTGAAAAAACTAAACTTCGACGATTTTACTGGCGTCAAAGTTAGCGAAAACATCCGTTTTGGGCTTCCTGTTTCCAGTTGGAAGTCAGCGCGAGTCTTGGTGAGGGCCTGGAATTATGACGTCAATCGGGCGCATTTTACTACAACTACCAGAATCCCTTGCACGGTTTCTTTTGTTCCTTTAATTTAGACTATTGTCTTGGTATTCTCAATGGAGTTGGAAAATCTGAATAAGAAAAAGAATTCAAAAAGGAAAAAAGTCCTATTATAGTCTAATCAATAGGAAATAAACTCCATCACAAGAAAGAGCACAACGAAATTAGTAAATTTACCAAGTTTGGTGATATTTCATTGGATATTTATCATGTGGTGAGCTTGCAAGAGTCGTAGAAATAAGAGACGTTTGTATGGGAATGAACGAACGCCTGACTACATACACGTCACAGGCCACTGGTCTCCAGGCTCCCAAAGGGAATTGAAAACTGACGGCCACATGTTCTGGTTCTCAACTTTGAAACGCCGTAAAAAAAATACTGTTGAGTTTTAGCTTCCTATTTTTGCCTTATGTTCTAAATAATGGTTTAAAGTTTCAATTAAAAAAAAATTTTTTTTGGGGTTATAGGCACTTTAACCACTGCGCCAGCCCGGCTACCCAAAATACTGCCAAGATTAAATAACATGCACTTGGCCTTGTTTACATGAGGCTACCGTAACAATTTACTTGTTTATAATACAATGTAGTAAGCCATTTCTTTGTTTACATAAACACTCAAGTAGCTTGTGTTCCTAAAAGTATTTTATGTTTTTATAACTGTATCATGACGGAAAGCTTTTCCTGTTTATTGACTGTTGCATTGTTTTAGGCCATTCTCTAAATCTGGATTTATACATTGAGGTGCAAACTGCAGTCTTATCTGTGTTCACTATAGCTAGGCCGGCCTTCAAGGAGTTATTTTAACTCCCAAAGAGTTATTCTGTACCATTTTTTTAGTACAGAATAACTCTTTTGGAGTTAAAATAACTCCTTGGAAATAACAGAAGGCATCTGTTCATTCGATCTTCAGACCTGGATTGACTGAAGTACTGCACTCACAAACAGATACCACCAAAACTATGCCCCTTCATAAGAATGTCTGCCGTGCATGTTGTTGCTGTTTGCTGTGATTGATACAAACTCCAATACTGTTGTTGTTGTTGTTTAGTTGTTTGACCGTATGTGCATGGAACTGGGTGGCAGAGCAGCGGAGGGAAAGGTATTCAAAAGAGTCACGACAGGTCAGTGGTGTCCAACCCCATGTAGCCTGCCTAGTATCTGTTTTAGGTGTCTTTTTGGACTAGTTGTGTGGTGTGCAGTCTCGGTGATACCAGTAGTTTCCAGTTGCTTCCCAATTGCAGTAAATCGCATCATTTTGTGTCTGTCGTTGCATCCTTTGTTGAACCAATCAAAAAACAGAATTTAAGAATCCATTTCACAGCGGTAGAGATCTGCGTGATTGCTCGCACACACTCCTAGATTTCAATTTCCCTCTTCTTCAAAGCCCTACCCGCTTGACTTTTAAAGTAAAGTAAAGTAATTTTACTTAACGCCAGTAACTTGTGACAGTCTGGTGAGACTGATAAACTTGAGGCCGACGTGGGACCTACGATTTTACGTCCTTATCCGAGAAGACGTGAAGGTCTAACCATTTGCAGCTCGAGAATGAGATTGTTTCACTAAAGCAGCAACTTCTACTCAGTTATTTTAAGACCCCGAGTGTTGGTCCAGCCGAGGTTTGAATGCGCGACCTCCTTCTCAACACCGGGAGGTGGTTTTCTAGTTTGTTGTTGTAAAAAATAAATTTATCAACGTTTATCGTTTGTTAATATTTCAAAATGAATATGATTAAGTGGTAATAGAACTTCGTGTTGTGCAATTTTGGTCTGAAATCATACTCTTGATTACACAGTTACACAATTACCGCCTCCCGGTTAGCTCAGTGGTTAAGCTCCGGTCTGTTGAGCGGGGGGTCGCGGGTTCAAACCCCGGCCGGACCAACACTCAGGGTCTTAAAATAACTGAGTAGATGGTGCTGCCTTTGTGAAACAACTGCAAATGGTTAGACCTTCACGTCTTCTCGGATAAGGACGTAAAATCGTAGGACTCCCGTCGGCCTCAAGTTTATCAGTCTCATCAGACTGTCACGAGTTACCGACGTTAAATAAAGTTGCTTTACTTTTACTTTTACTCCTACTTCGCGGTCCTGCAATTTTGTAATCACTCGTATGATTTCAGAGCAAATTGCACTCCACTCATTTATATTACCATTATTTATTGATCATTCATATCGTACATATCAGATGTTATAGACAATAGAAAGTTGGCGCTAAATTCTAATTTAATCTGTGGATTCGCTGTGTCCTGGCTTTGATCAGCCCCTATGGTTGTTTCAGGTCCCGTTAGAAATTCAGAGAAATTGCTCTGTGCAATTGTTGTGTGCAGTGTTGCAACGTGTGTCAACCTTATTTCAAAGCAATTGCCGGCAATGTTGTGTGCAATGTTGCAGTGTGTGTCAACCTTATTTTAAAGCAATTGCCGGCAATGCTGTGTGCAATGTTGCAGTGTGTGTCAACCTTATTTTAAAGCAATTGCTGGCAATGTTGTGTGCAATGTTGCAGTGTCTGTGAACCATATTTTAAAGCAATTACTGGCAATGTTGGTGCTCAATGTTGCAGTGTGTGTCAACCTTATTTTAAAGCAATTGCCGGTAATGTTGTTTGCAATGTTGCAGTGTGTGTCAACCTTATTTTAAAGCAATTGCCGGTAATGTTGTGTGCAATGTTGCAGTGTGTGTCAACCTTATTTCAAAGCAATTGCCGGCAATGTTGTGTGCAATGTTGCAGTGTGTGTCAACCTTATTTTAAAGCAATTGCCGGCAATGCTGTGTGCAATGTTGCAGTGTGTGTCAACCTTATTTTAAAGCAATTGCTGGCAATGTTGTGTGCAATGTTGCAGTGTCTGTGAACCATATTTTAAAGCAATTACTGGCAATGTTGGTGCTCAATGTTGCAGTGTGTGTCAACCTTATTTTAAAGCAATTGCCGGTAATGTTGTTTGCAATGTTGCAGTGTGTGTCAACCTTATTTTAAAGCAATTGCCGGTAATGTTGTGTGCAATGTTGCAGTGTGTATCAACCATATTTCAAAGCAATTGCCAGCAATGTTGCAGCGTTTGTCTGTACCTTTAATGGTTGCCATAATCAAACAATGTATATGTTCATTTTTCCAGGAGCTGAGGACGACTTAAGGAAAGTTACTGACATGGCCTATAGACAGGTACCATTACAAGGAAATACCTTGGAAAATTTGTTGGAAACTCTAATTTCCAAGACATTTCCATCTCATGGAAGAGGTCATTTTTTTTTTCGTGGCTCCGTGTTGTTTGGCTAATGTACAGCTAATGTACAGCTCAGTAATTACATCACCAAATAGCACGGAGCCACGGGAAATACTGGACCTCTTCCATGGCATGGAAATGTCTTGGAAATGAGAGTTTCAAACAAAATGTCCAAGGTATTTCTAACATATTTCCATCCGTTGAAAGTGTGCAAAACCATGGAAATTCAAACTATTTTCCAACAACCCTGGACTGGTGTGAACATGCCTAACGTCTCTCGCTGTTTCACAGGTTATTACGTTTGGAATGAGTGAGCGCGTGGGAAACATTTCTTTCCCTATCAAGAAATCAAGTGAGTTCGGCAAGAAGCCCTACAGTGACAAGTTAGCACGGATTATTGACGAGGTGAGTCATTGTGAAGCAAATATATCCTGAACTCAAGCAAGATCTCTTGTACTCGATCTGTGCTGGCGCATGCTCAGAACGTTCATTTTTGGTTTGATTTTACGAAGTGGCTATTCATACGGGACTTGTATTTTCTATTTGTACGGGATTCCTGTGAGCATGTATTTCTATGCGAACGGGCCCGATATACACTAACACAAACTCGAACCATAAACCACTTCCCAGGCAAACGAGGAGATTTTAGGGCTTATTTGTTACTATGAGTTACCAGGTAAAACAAGAAGAGAAGATTTTATAAACGAGAGAATCTGAGTATCTGTCCTTTTCTATTTCTAGCGAATGACTGCTTTGCTTTTCGTAATCTAGTGAGGGCGTTTCTGTACCTCTGATAAATAGCCTTGAAAAGAAAATGTGACTTTAAAAGGCGGTATGCTCTCAATTTATTCTTCTGGTTAGGGTCGCTCCTGTTGTCGTTATGTAGATCCCCCAGCCAGACTTGAAATTCTATATCATTAATTCTTTGCTTAATTTTTTGTAGGTTCGAGGTTAGGTGGACATCATTTAATTCTTGGTCCAACCAGATATATCCAAAACCAATTTGGGTTAGCATGGCTCCAAAAAGCTTTTTTGGTCTCTGATTTCATGTCAAAGTACATATCACGAGAGAGTTTGGGTTGGGCATCTATATATATATATACCCCCCCCCCCCCCAACCAAAAAAAATAACTTTCCCAACCCCCCTCCCGATTACCATCCTCCCTATCCATGAATAATGACCACGCCCTTAGTTTAGAACTTGATTGGCTGATAATTACAAACATTTCTCACAGCCAATAGAAAAGCTAAGCAAACGCAAAACCAAGGCAATCACTTATTACTTTCGACACTCGATCGAAAACCGCTGTATGAAATGTGAAAACCCAAAGAAAACCCTTGCGTTTAAAGTTGATGGATGTCGTTTGAAAAACTCTAGCAATAGATCTATCGGAAAAATGTTGGTAAACTTGCCTTGCTAGGAAGTCTTGTCACTATAGAGAAAATGAGGAAAGGAATGTGTTTGTCAAGTTTAAGGATCACAATACCAAGAGTTATGATGTTACTGTGGTCCAACTTCGAGATTCCGGGAATCAGAACTGACTAATCTCTCTAGAGTTGAAATGTTTGACTTTATTCTCAAAGTGCTAAATGTTACTAACATGAGCACCGTCTTATTACATTATTCTGTTTGTTTAAAATAATATTGAACATCAAATTTATACAAACAATTGGCGAATGAAGTGCATTTCAACATTTAAAAAATGCAAAAAGAATGAATTCGAAGTGTCTGCGAAATTCGTTATTTTATCCATTTTGTAATGAAGAATTTATTTTGTAAATCTTCCAGGAAGTCAGATATTTGGTTGCAAGAGCATTCAAGAAGACTGAGAGTATATTGGAAGAACACAGCGATAAACTGTCCATGGTAAAGTTATACTAGACTGTTTACAAACATTGTCATTTGTAGTTTAAACTGATCAGTTTGCATCTAACAGCACACAACACCCAGGACTGGTAGGATAGCACTAATTCTGTAACATGTAAATCTGTAGGGGTTAGGGATGGATTTAAAACAACGTTCTACTATTCATTAATTAGAACAACTACCAACCAGATGTCTCTATTTGTACCACGTGCTGTAGTTAGAAACCCCTGTCAAATACTCTCATGAATAATTCAACTACACTTCTACTACTCATTAATTATTAATAAGAACAACTACCAACCAGGCCTCTATTTGTACCACGCCGTATTTAGAAACTCTCATGAAGAGTTCGACTCGAAGTCTGAAGACTTTGAAATTCACCTTCTAATAGATATAAATAAGTAACTAATATTTTTGTTGGTTTGTTTTGTGTAAAATAGTTGGCTGAGGAGCTTGTGAAAAAAGAAGTCCTGAATTACGACGACATCGTGAGCCTAATAGGAACGCGTCCCCATGGCTACAAGAAGAGCAGGCTAGACAGACAGGACGAATCTTTACCAGTAGACCGTGCACAAGTGTCAGCTACTTAGAGGGCTGACGTTAGAACTAACGTTGGTAGCCTCTAATAGCTCTTTATCGACGTACTGATAAAATGATCCGAAGCGCCTGCGAAATGCCAAGAGGATAGGAGAACAAAAATATTTTCTTTCCGTCATATTGTCAAACAGAAAATGAGTTATTTACCTTTCTGTATATGTGTAGAAAGATGTAGAAAATTCACTTTTTAAAACATGGTTTGCACAGACTTGAAAAGCCCATGAATTAGACTGCTCGTTGAAAAAAAGTTATTGAATCCAATAACGTCCTTGGAAAGAACTTCAATTCTGGGAAAATGTCCGGAAAAGACCTTGAAGTAATAAAATTACGAAATACTGAGAGTGATATGTGTTGAGTCAATTCTGTGGTTTTCACTAATGTAAACGTGTAACAGTATTTGAAAAGCCTTTTTAAGGAAAGATGAATAAAGTATGAAGTATTCCCGCGCAGTACGTAATAGATACAATGTTAGCAGTCGATCTCGTTGGGTAGCCGTTAGGGCGAGTAACAGGCATACAGATCAGACGCGAATATTGTATCTTGTGAAATGAAATTATATAATATTTAATAATTTAATGAAACTTTGATGGAAAACGCAAAATTCGAGTTCGGCGCGATCATGCGCACTGTGCACAACAACGGGTCCCTGCAGGTTCCATAATGGCGAGCCGGTCTGTTTGAGATATACAGAGGTATCGATGTGATTGCTGCGTGCGTTTGGGTTGAAAATAAAGATTTATCCGAGAAGTCATTCAGTTTTGGTTGGCAAAATCAACACCGGAACTATTTTTAACAGCATCAAACTTGGTTATGTAGACTTCACAACGACAAACCATTTTGTTATGTCTCGTACATGTTACGTAGTGCATTTAAGGTCCAGCAAATGTAAAAATATTGAGGGAAAATGAATACTCGCAACATACGCGCACTTAAAAAAGAGACCCCATAACGTGCATCTCCTCACAACACACAAATACGATACGATAATATTGACGTTTATTAGCGTGTCATTACGTTCTATCACGTATGTACTAACTGCATGGGACAACATAAAATAACTCACTAAATAAACTAAAATTATTAATTATCCATAAACATATCCCTCTAGCTAAAGTACAGGTAGTTCAGTCTTAACTGAGGCAGAGATTGTAAGCCCCTTGTTTCTTATTCCTCTCGAAGTTGACCATGCAGTAGAGATGTTTCCCTCATCATGTGATAGTTTAGACCATAACAATGGTCCTAAGTAGTTAAAGCGAGGTATCTTAAAGAGTATTTTCATTAGCATTGCAGTAGAATAGCTATTGTATATATACATGCATGTATCTTGACACTAATTGATGTTTAACCTTGTACATTAGTATTAAGATGTCTTGTTCAAAGTAGGAAGATTATAGCTTTCCCCAAGAGGTGCTTATAGTTGTCGGGGCTACATGCATGTATTATTGAATACAGCGTCCAAAGTTCTTTCCTGTAAGCGATCTAGTTTGCGTTACAAAAGTGCCAGGCTGTATGTTAAGTGTGGAAGAACAGATGCCTTAAAAAGCTGCAGATTCAGATTTCTTAGGCGCATTAGCACGCTGACCTGTCTACGAGCTTTTTTTACAAACTTCGCTACTATGATCACTGGAAAATAATGCTCACTTTGACTAATTATTAATTGAATTAGTTTTACTGACTCGGTTCCAGTCCCCCGCTCGTTTTGTTACCGGCTAATTGATCATCAAATTATACGCCTAGCAGTTTAATTGTGGGGGACTGTTGTTGTTATCTGAATATTTTCAGCTTGTTCTTTTCCTTGGGTCCCCGTACTATTGATTGGTATTCCTTGTACCATGTAGTCGATTACCATCAACTCTTAAATTTTCCTCAGCGATTAGGGGCGATTCATTTGCCACATCACTGATGGCCATCGGCATACAAACTATAGATACACTTGAGTTGTTAACCGTATATGTTAAGTCTCTGAAATATGTTCCAGATTAAGGGGCCAAAGGTCCCTGAAGGCAACCCCTGTTAAGCTGTTTCCACGAACTATTGATGGAGCCTATCTTTACTCTGTTAATTCGTTCAAAGTAGGAGCGAAAAGGGTTCAGGGGCGTTCAGAGAAATTGTAGGACTCTAAATGCTTAAAGGGACTGCCGTGTCACGGTGAGAGATGTCCGGGCCGGACACCGTCATCATCGGCGATTCTCATGAACTGACGAATCTCGTGCACACGTGGGATGGTAAAAATCAAAGCAAATATTCAAAAATGACTAATAAACTATGTAAATATACAGTATTCAAGTAAAATATTTTCAATCAAGCATTGAAAGAGGAGATTTTAACTGTTTGTAATCTATTAACAGCCACCAACCAACTGACTCCACATGCGTGGTGGGTAAAGTGAGTAAAACTCCTTATATATATATATATATACTCGTGTCTGGACAAGACGCCTTCCAGTTTCCTGTCGTCAGTGCTGATTTTCCAGTCTTCAACAAGCCTCATCTCAGCCATGACGTTTACTTTATGCTGTTGCTTGATAGTTGTTCGTATACCTTGTCAACAATGGGCGGCATTGATTGGTAACAGAGGAGGGCTAACAGAAAAAGAGTTTTAATGCATAAAATTCAAAATAATAGTGCGCCATTTTGTTTAGCGGAGCTGTTTACCACGGTTGGAAGCTCAACCCATTACAATCTTAGGGGGTCAAACACAAAACTCTGTTTGCCCCAACCAAACACGGAATTTACTAAGAAACGTTTCTCCTATGATGGGTCAAAACTCTGGAATGAGCTTACGCCTACCAGTTTCCTGTCGTCAATGCTGATTTTCCAGTCTTCAACAAGCCTCGGTATCGTCATCACTCAGCCATGACGTATGCTGTTGCTCGTATACCTTGTCAACAATGAGCAGCATGGTGATTGGTCTGTAGTTCTTGTTCTCAAGCCTGTTAACCTTTGCGGACTTGACAAACTGACACCATAGAGTGATGCATTTCTGTCTTGGAACAGGCACAGGCAGCCCAAGCTCAAGCTACGAAAATCATTATAAGGGTTTGTATGGGAGCGTAGCGAGCTCAAGTTACGAAAATATAAGGGTTTGTATGGGAGCGTAGCGAACTACGTTTACTAGCCAGAAATACTCTAAACTATTTGAATAAAATGACTTACCTTGCCACTGTTGGGTAGTTTTAAGCTGATTTCAGCCGGTTTTTTTTTTTGGAGCCCCTTCTCACAGTGGCAAGGTAAGTCATTTTATTCAAATATTTTACAGTATTTCTGACTAGTAAACGGAGTTCGCTACGTTCCCATACAAACCCTTATATTTTCGTAACTTGAGCTCGCTACGCTCCCATACAAACCCTTATATTTTCGTAACTTGAGCTTGCCGCTGCCTGTGGAACAGGAGGCAATGCAGTACGCACAATGCAAACATGCACGGGTAAGTATCGTCATGTGCCGTTTAAATGATTTGTGGGGAATCTCGGAGCGTTGTCTTAGCCTGCGTAGCGACATAAGGAGGAAGGGAGGGGAAGAGGGAAAGGAGCGCCTGCAGTCACGCCGAACTAGGTTATTTTGGTTCAACCTATTTTTTTCATACTAGTTTGTTTTGGTTCAACCTAGTTATCTTTGGTTTAAAAGTCAAACTGGAAAACAAAATGACCGCCATAGGAAAAATAGTAATTGTAGTCTGCCAATTTCGTTTATTAAGGAATCAAATTTCAATGACGTCATTTCAAGGATACCTATTTTTATGGTCCTTTTGCCCTGTTTTTTTTAAATGTCTGCTCCACTTATTAAAAGATTCTCTAATATCGTAAGTATCGAATGTCTGACACCTGAAAAACAACTGTATAAATGAAGAAATTCAATGTTATAACTCAACTCATTTGCATAACACCCTTAAATGACGTCAATTCAAGGATTTGTAATGCTGTTTATAGCAATACTACGACCATAAATCGTCCAAGAATGGTTCAACACGATTTAAAACACTATAATGCGCCCAAATAAATGATTTCTGACTAGGGCTTATAGGCACTTTAAGGGTCAAAGTTTTCATAGCGACACATGGGGTAGCATAGGGAAACAACGACGATGTTACCTCATCAGTTGGTGAATTACCCCAACCGGGCCCTGGACATAAAAAATGCGATTCGTATGAAAGCTTCGAGCACGTAAATTATATATTTAACAGGAGTCCATTACCTAATGTGTAATGAAGCATTTTTTAAATTAGGTTTTCGCAATATCTATTTTACAGCAAACTGCCTATTTTCTCGCTCTCTGATTGGCTATTTTTTTATCGACGATAAGAAGACAGACAATAATGCCTTCCCGAGGCGCACGCGGTAGCCTACATTTGCCATTGTTGTAAAAAATAAAATAAAAGGGAATCTCGGTGGCTGTACCTAACCCGAAATGATCCTCGAAACTGTTCAAGCCGCACCTGAAATGATCCCTGAACCAGAAATTATCCTCGACCCGAAATGGACCCGAAACGATACGGCAATAAAACTGGGAATTCGGACTAAAGGAGACTATTTTCGCTAAACTTCTTGCTAAAAGAAGCTCAAAAGTAAGAATGTTTACCAGTGTTTTCCAATAGGACAAACCAACACTAGCAGACTACAAACACCCTTGTCAATCAAACCACGTGACGTCATCGATTACGTGACCGTAGCGAAAATCGGCCGTATCTCGCTGAGGATAAACAGCATAACAGCCATACCAATCACGACAGCCACTAGACATTTTTGTACTGCCTTCTTTGGACATGGTAGAGCCGCGTAATAAGAGATTTATGAGTGTGTTAGCATGTGTATGTGAAAGAGTGGAACAATCAGGTGTTACTCTGATGACCAATACCTGTGTGACTTGTGTTTATATGAGGAAGAGCCGATCCATTCTGTTAAACTAACTTGATTGTCATTTTGATTTACACGAGACTTGACATAGCATACAATCATTTAAAGTAGTTTTAATGCCACTAAATATTTTTGGGATTGTACCTTATAATATCCACGTTCAGCACGATCATGTAAGTGATTTGATTCGACTTGGACGTGATGAGGCGGCCATATGTAGATTCCAGTTTTCTGTCGTTTTACTTGTTCCTGTTCTTGTTTATATGTAAATTTTGAAGACATATAAATAAAACATTTAATCAAAATGTGATGCGTACTCACCAATGACGTCTCAAGCATGTTAAGGCCTGGTTCAGGGGTCAAATTTCGGGTAAAAACGCCATGTTTCTCACGATAATAGGTATCGCCATTATTGACTACCTTAAGTGTTTGGTGTGCAGTAAAACGTGTCACGTGGTCTGTCACGTGACCTAGAACACGAAATCAGCCGTGAATCAAAAACGCGGCTCCGAGTTTAAAACAGCTAGGATGAGTGGATACGTTTAGTTAATGTTGAAGCCTTTTACCTAAATCAGCTTAGAAAAGATGACTACAATGTTTCGTTAACGAGTAATTAAGGCGAAAATATGCAAAATTGGTCACGTGACTTTTTGTACCCTTAATAACTCCTTATCTTTACAATATACATGATAGTCATGTTTTCTAAGCGTGGTCTGAAACACTGCGGGAGGAGTAATGTTTTAGCAGGGTTACTTTAAATTCATGTTATCGTCGCAGCCGCATTTCACTTAAACGATTTTATATAATTATGACGTCATCGATCACGTGATACAACCACCATCCACTTAACAAATTTAAGGAAGTTGATATTAGCATTATGGTGTAATTAGATTTAGTTTAAACTGTTATTTCTGTGACACCATATATTAGCAAATTTCACTATAAAGACTCGGACGGTTCGACGTTTCGTGACTTGTTCTGGCTGTTTTGCTGTTTATCCCCATCGAGATATGAGCGATTCCCGAAAGAAGTTTAGCGAAAATTGTGTCCAAAATTCTTTAGTCCATTCCCAGTTTTATTGCGGGATCGTTTCGGGTACTGATTGGGGGTCATTTCTGCACGAACTGTCCCAAGCCCTTATAAAACCCTGACCCTACATTAAAAAAAACACCCTAACCGTCAACAATGGGTACTCGCTAATTTAGGGTGTTTTAGTGCTAATCACTAATTAGGCTAATTTAGGCTATTGTCACAGCTACCTGAAGTAGTACCCCATTTCAGGTGCGGCTTCAACAGTTTCGGGGATCACTTTCGGGTTCCGGGATCATTTCGGGGTCGGGATCATTTCGGGTTTGGTACATGGCTCTTAAATGATTCCTAAGTCTGTTTCTGTGTTTGTCTCCAGTAAATTGTACACTAGATGTCATTTATGTACCGATTTTCCTGTCGATAAAACTCGTTTGAATTTCCTGCGCGCCGCCATCTTGGATTTTATGACGTCACAGTGTTGCCTCTATTCGGTCAGAAAACAATAGCTCTTTTGTTGTGTAACGATAGGGGCAACATTGTTTTTCAGCCGAGGTTCCCTTTAAAGTTAAATTTTCATTACTGACGATTATTTTCCTAATAACATAGATCCACAGCTATCTTGAACATGTTACAGTGGATCCCCGTTATAACGAACCTGGTTATCACGAAGTCCCCAATATAATGAACATAGTTTTTGTTTTCAGTACTTTGTATGGACTAGATCCCGGATATAACTAACCCGGTTATAACGAAATTCCCGTTATAGCGCCGAGCTCCCGCGTGAGCGGAGCTCCATACATATAGCACGTCATGTACCGTTACATATGCGCGTGCAACTTATCTGCACATGCACTATTTATTTTCGTAAGACCATAGAAGACAAATTTGTAATTTCACATGTGAAATTTCAAATTAACGCCGCCTACGCGCGCTTGAAATGTTTTTCTGGATCGTAATTTGCCCTCCATAATATTAATGGTAATCAAATAGTGACTCGTGAAATTAAGGATAAATTTCACTTGTGTTTGTCAAAATCTATCTAATTTCCCTCGCTGAAGCGGCTCGGGAAATTACTTCGATTTTGACAAACGCGTGAAATTTATCCCTAATTTTACTCGTCCCCATTTGATTACCTATACTAATCACATTTGTGCACACGCATTATATGTTCCGTAACGTATGCGGGTGCAACCTATCTGCACGTGCAGTATTAATTTTCGTAATTACATCTGCGCACACGCATTATATGTTCCGTTACATATGCGCGTGCAACTAAACTGCACGTGCACTATTTATTTTCGTAAGTACATTTGTGCACACGCATTATATGTTCCGTTACATATGCGCGTGCAACATATCTGCGCGTGCTCTTATTTTTTTAAATTTCATCTGCGCACGCGCAATATATATTCCGTGTCATATGCGCGTGCAACTTATCTGCGCGTGCACTATTTATTTTCGTAATTACATCTGCGAACACGCATTATATGGTTCCGTTACATATGCGCGTGCAACTTGTCTGCGCGTGCACTATTTATTTTCGTAATTACATCTGCGAACACGCATTATATGGTTCCGTTACATATGCGCGTGCAACTTGTCTGCGCGTGCACTATTTATTTTCGTAATTACATCTGCGAACACGCATTATATGGTTCCGTTACATATGCGCGTGCAACTTGTCTGCGCGTGCACTATTTATTTTCGTAATTACATCTGCGAACACGCATTATATGGTTCCGTTACTGATATGCGCGTGCAATTTATCTGCACGTGCGCTATCTGCGAACACGCATTATATGGCCCATTACATATGCGCGTGCAACTTATCTGCACGTGCAGTATAATTTCCGTAATTACATTTGTGCACAGGCATTAAATGTTTTGTTACA
Source organism: Actinernus sp. WN-2022 (assembly GCA_030867875.1). Lineage (NCBI taxonomy): Eukaryota > Metazoa > Cnidaria > Anthozoa > Actiniaria > Actinernidae > Actinernus > Actinernus sp. WN-2022. The sequence continues at coordinate 65,192,679 of JAOWCC010000019.1, forward strand.
TATGCGCCTGCAATTCAACTGCATGTGCACTATTTATTTTCCATTACATGGAAAATGCATCTCTAGCACTACTCCAAATTGTATACATCACAATGATAGCTCTATCACCGACTTGCAAAACATTACCAATGTTTTTAACTCACATTTTTCTCAAATCGCTGATTCCATCATAAAGGACTCAACCAATCAACACCTTAACACTGATGCACTTCATCAATTTGTGGCCGATCGTCTACCAGAAGATCAGCACTTTTCTATTCCGCGGATGTCTGCTGACTTTCTATTAAAGGAAATTCAGAATTTATCCTGTAACAAAGCTAAAGGAATCGATTCCATCAACGTAAAACTTCTTAAAATCGGCCGCCGCGAAGTCCTTCCATCTCTTCTTTATATATACAACATGAGTATAAGATCTGGAATTTTTCCAGATCAATGTAAAATCAGCAAAATTACTCCAATCCACAAAAAGGGTTCTAGGCAAGACAAAGACAACTATCGCCCAATATCTATATTATCTGTGTTGTCAAAGATTTTAGAACGCCATTGTGGACTCCACCTGCTTGACTTCCTTCATGAACACCGTCTTCTTAACGACTCCCAGTTTGGATCACGCCCACGTCACTCGTGCGAGTCACTATTATTATATCTTACGGACAAGTGGCTTAATTCTATGGATAACGGCGAACTTACAGGGCTTCTTCTGGTTGACTTTAGAAAAGCTTTTGATCTAGTTGACCATGATATTTTAATCAGAGACTCTGCACTTTGCTGGTTTACGTCTTACCTTACAGGAAGAAGACAAAAAGTGTCCATTGGTCAGTTCTCTTCTGATGTACTTCCAGTACGTAGCGGAGTCCCACAGGGTTCATCCCTAGGCCCTCTACTCTTCATTTTATTCATTAACGATATTCTCCTAATAAATAAGGATTGTAGCACATATATGTACGTTGATGACACTACGTTAACCAGATCGGATCAATCAATACGCTCCATCAACGCATCTCTGCAATGTGGAGCTGATAACTTGAGCATCTGGGCTGTTCAGAATAAAATGGCCATCCACCCTGGCAAGACCAAAGTCATGCTCATTGGCACCCAAAAGAAACTTGCTACTAACTCTGAACTCCTAGACGTTTCTTTCAATGGACTCACTATTGCTCATTCTACCTGTGAAAAGCTCCTTGGTGTCAACATCGATGCATCACTTACCTGGAATGACCACATCGCAGCAGTTACCAAAAAGTATAACTCCAAACTTGAAATGCTTAGAAGAGTCAAACCCTATCTTCCATCTAAGGAAATACTCCTACTCCATAACAGCATCGCCAAACCAACACTAGAATATTGCTGCAGTGTATGGGGAAACTGTTCCACTGAATGCCTAGACCAACTGCTACTAGCCCAAAAACGTGCTGCTAGGATCATTCTTAGTGCCGACTACTCTACACCATCCCTAAGTCTATTCAAGGACCTTAAGATGATTCCAATATATGAAGCTATTCGCCAACGAATCCTAACGCAGACTTTTAAATGTTTAAATAATCTTGGTCCGGAATGTCTCGCTAAGCTATTGTCAAGACCTTCCTATCATTATTCTACTAGAGCCGTTGTAAATAATAAGCTATACCTACCTAAACCTAAAAGTAATGCCGGAAAGCGTTGTTTTTCATTTCTAGCACCGTCGCTATGGAATTCTTTTTCTGTCACTGCTACTAAATCTGATACATTACCAAAATTTAATAGATTTTGTAGGAAATATTTTAAAACTAGACTCACTAATGCTAATGAGTTGAAGAGCAATAGGTTTTACTGACTGTGATGTCTAACGATGTTTCTAGATCCATCCCTTAATACATGTAACCACCTTTCGTTTACATATATGTTTTTAATTGTATAATTCTAAAGCTATAGTGTTTATATTTTATTCAATGTTTTTTCATATCTTCCCAATAATGTATATTCCTTTTTGAGTAGTTAAATAATTATCTATTATGTCTTATAATGTAACTGATATCATGTTTCTATCTTGGCATATAATAGTTAGGAGGACCAGATTGGAAACAAGTGTAAACTTTATCTGCATATCCTCATTAAATAAAGTGTTATTATTATTATTATTATTATTATTATAATTGGGAGCTCAATACAATGCAATGCAATACAATACCATACAATAGTTTATTTAGACACGTAGCGCCAAGGAGCTCAAGATCTAGCAAAATACGTACGTGTATAGCTATACTAATTACAATTGTATATACAAAGTCTTAAACGATATGTAAAAACTGCTCACTATAAGTTAAAATATATCTCGGTTAACAGTTCAGGCTAATTACAAAGACATAAACAATAAAAGTTCCAATAAAATTATCAAATAAAATTATCAAATAAAATTATTAAATAAATTATCCAATAAAAGGATAATACAAAAGTGAACATAGTACTCCATGGCTCTTCTGAATTAAGCAGTAATACAGTTTTATATTATTGAAACAAAGCGATTTGATTAATTTAACTGGCTTTAGAGTAGTATTATCAATTCTATAGTTGTGCAAAAGTGATTGTTTTTGGTCCCTGTAAGTTTTTTCTAATTATCACAGTATAATTTGACATATTATTTTCTATAATTTACTTATTGCGATCAATTGTTCCTGTTTTCTGTTTTTTTGCTTTAGCTATTATTATTATAAGTCGTTTCCTTTTTCTCTACCTTACTCGTTGTAAAAATTGTAATTGTAAGAGTAGTGTGAGCTTCCTAGATGAGCACTTGGTGCTCTTGAGGCAAACACTAGGACATTATATGTTTAAATAAAAAAATAAAAAAAAAAGTTCTAACAATCTTGTATGTTGAACTGTTTAGGTTTTGCTTCTTTTCTTTTTTTAAACTTACCATAAAGCATGTAGTTTTGTTGTTTTTGCTTTTTTTGCTCCCTCCGAAATTATATTTCCCTAAACTCGCGCAATGACACACTTTTCCCCTAAGAACACCAGACAGCACAAACATAACTATTTAGTACACAGTATCGCTAAATAGCCACAGGGAACCCACAACCAATTATCTCGTACCCAGACCCCATTTGTATCTTACTGCGCATCACTGCGCATGCAATGCGCAGAAACAGATGGGATTGAGGGATTTGGATTGAGGGATTTGGATTGAGGGATTTGGATTGAGGGATTTGGATTGAGGTGGACCATGACCAACCTCGTGTCCAGGGTCTTTTTTTATTTTTTTTATTTAATAGCTTAACTCAGGCTGAGAAACAGACTCTAGGTCCAAACAAGCTCAGCCTGAGACAAATACAAATACACTGACAATACAATTACAGATAGAACTATGAATAATGTATTAAGCATGAAATGTAAAATATATGATGCAAAAATTCGTCAGATCCAAGATGGCGGACCGAGAAGACCCTGGGAAAACACGCTTGAAATAACGATAATCGTTAATTCTAATGACATTCTTTCAAGTGATAAAGATAGACATTTGTCAGACTCCGAATGGCCGTAGACCGGCTTATTGTAGTGGTTATGGCGTCTGCACTGCAGTACACGAGTCCCGAGTAGGAGCGCTCAAAAGAGTTTTTTTCTCTTTACCTTCTCTTCTTGCAGGTTCTAGATCTTGTTTACCTGTGAACCCTAGCTCCAGTAGCCTGTTCACAGGCCCTGGATACTAACAAAAATATGTCAAAACAAAACAGAAGACCAGAACTGGGGTAGACATTTTTTTTTTGCCACGTTTTATTTTCATCTTTTTCCCCAGTAACAGGCTATAGCTCCAGGTTTCAGTTAAAGTTGAGGAGGCACTGGGAACGGGTATGGACCATGGACCATGGACCATGACCTTCATGTCATTTTGACGCACGCGCACTAAAGAAATTGAGTTTTGCAAGTGGAACGTCTGGCTACCCAAGAATGGCAGCGAATGAGGGGAAGAAGTCGTACACCTTTGAGGAGGTGAAACACCGCAATAAGCCTGGAGAATGTTGGGTAGTCATTCATAACAAAGTCTTCGATGTGACGAAGTTTCTAGACGAGGTAAGGTCATAACGTAGTGAATGAGTAATGTCTACCATTGTCAGCTGGTTTGGAACCATTGACATTGTCATTGACGGTGTCATTGCATAATACCCGGAATAATAAAATTGGTCTTTTCATCTGTGAAGTTCCCTCTTTTAAAACTTAACTCATTTTCTATAACTATTTACCCCTCATTTGGAAATTAGATCTGTATTAAATTGCTAGATCAGTTGCAACCCGACCCCCCATGCACCCACGGGACAGATGGGAAGTTTATCGTGGGGTACGGGTAAAATACCGTGACTTTGCGTTATTTTCCTGAACCGAACAATGTACCGCACTTTTACAGCATCGTCTGTGTTGGGGAATTATCGAGCATATATATAATGCAAAACATTATGCTCCACCTAGCATATAGCTATGATTCCTTGTTTCTTTCACATCTAAATTATGAATTCTACTTTGGGGAAATACTTTTGACACTTGAACCCTTAAAGTGCCCCTCAACCCTTTTGCAATTTTTATATATATGAAACTTTGAAAGGTTTTGAGTACTTCTGCGAAGAAATTTTTGGCTTACAGTGGATACTCTATGTTCTAGGCTTGTTTGAAATGGTGAAAATGTGACCTCTCCTGACCCATTACCGTGTAAGAAAAAGCCTGGGTCGATTCCCTATATTACGTCACCTCATTAATGCATTATTGTCCATGACGCCTTTCTATCACAACAGCATCGATATATAGAGAATATACACAGTCTGAGATATTTTAGTAAAGAAAACAGCTATTTTAGACAAAATGCCAAATATTTATTCAAGTTATTGCAAAGTCGAATGAATTGGATGACGTAAGATAGGGAATCGACCCAGGCTTTTTCTTACACGGTAATGGGTCAGGAGAGGTCACATTTTCACCATTTCAAACGAGCCTAGAACATAGAGTATCCTCTGTAAGCCAAAAATTTCTTCGCAGAAGTACTCAAAACCTTTCAAAGTTACATATATATAAAAATTGCAAAAGGGTTGAGGGGCACTTTAAGAAAAATTCAACGGAAAGCTATTAGAGTAATATCGAATGAGAACTGGTACAGTCATACACCACCTCTATTCATAAATTAAATTACCTTAAAATTGATGATTTATATCTACATACATGTATAAATTAAATTCATCTTTATTTATGCATGATACACATATACAATATAAAAATTAGTGATACTTTATTGATATGTTTACTCCCCTATCAAACATCCATAGTTACAATACCAGAGACAGGTGTACTACAAAAAATCCTGTAATACTAGTTATAAACTAAAATTGATTTCAACTGATGGATTATAATTATATAATTATAATAATTATATACAACAGTCTGAATGGTAAACAATACATGTGTACTTGCTAATGATGTTTGAAAAGAAGCTTATGTAAATTTTCATTTTAACCATTTGCATGAGAAGTAATTTCAAACACTCATTGTTTGTCTCTTGTTTTCTGACAATGGCGACAACACTGATGACATCCAAGATGGCAGTGCACAGGAAATTCAACTGAGTTTAATAGATTAACATAGAGAAATTACTCGATACATGAGAAGTAATGTACACTTTGCAGGAGACAAACACAGCAATAGCTTTACCATCCATAACGGCCATTTGAGAGCAAATATTGTTTGTCAGCCAAGGTTTCCTTTAAAAACATTGAGAGAAAATGATATTCCCATGATCACATTTTGATATACATTACTTTGATGTTGAAGCCATTGAGGCGCACAGTTATTGAAACAATACCACAATATTATTACAGGTAGCTTATAGCCATTCTATTACTTAATATTTGTACAATCATGTACTAGTTAGTGACTCCTTGCATGACTGGTGACTAGATGTTATTTGCTAGTCTTGGAGATATTGACTTATTCTGCATAGCTACTCAGACTGTAAACCCAAGTATAAATAAAGTCTATGTATGTGCATGTATGTATGCTAGTCACCAAGTGGTGACTATAACCCTTACCAATAATTTATTATTAGCCAACTCAGCTAGTAACATTTACTGACTGGAAACTAGATATTATTTGCTAGTCCGCCTCACTGGTTAGCTCAGTTGGTAGAACACGGACTAGAGTGCGGGGGTTCGAATCCCAGCGGCGTCCTTGGGCAGGGACGTATAATCCGTTGGCCTTGTCTTCTTCCTCTTCTAATCTATACGAGGGGGACGTAAAATAACCTGTTGTGTTATTTTGAGAAAGAGTAGGAGATTGTCTCCCGACACAACAGCCTGATATTCTGAGGTACTAACAAGCACTCATGATTGTAAACTGCACGGCAGCACATTGCGCCACAATAGCAGTCTGTATCACAAAATATAACGTTGTGAAGCGCATTTGAATATATTCATATAGAATTTGTGCTATATAAATGAATACCTTTACCTTTTTTTCTAGTCTTGGAGATATTGGGTTATAAATAAAGTCAATGTATGTAAATATGTATGCTAGTCACCAAGTGGTGACTAAGGCTTGTACGTACATTGTATATCAATTGAGCAGTGATATGGTATTTTTCTTGTCATTTACAGCATCCAGGTGGTGAGGAAGTTCTCTTAGAACAAGCAGGTAAATGTAATAATCATGTCGAGCATGTACCCTCGTAATCCAGCAAACATGTTCTCTCCCATGACGACATGACTGCTGGAATCACATGATACAATAACTACTCTCCATGCGATGAAGTTATCAGCAATTAGCATAACCCAGCTCAGTGCTGTCTGTTGGTAAACTTGCCATCTGATTGTTTAGCCAAGCGTTGTCTGTGTGCGTTAACTATGTGCACTGCCGACAAAAATCACTTAGAAAAAAATTGTGTTTAAAAAATTGCTAAGTTGATAGAATGGTGGCTTGGCTATGCTAAAACAATTAGACTTCTCACCATTGGTTTCTGTTGTCTTTGATAGTTGACTAAGGGCTACGCTCCTTGTCAACTATCCAATAGAAACCTTGAGCTTGCAGTCACAGGGAAAAATAATTAAAAAAAACAATGGGAATTCGCCAAAACCCATCTGACATTAATGGGAAGAGTTCAACTTTTTCCGGGAAAGTTGAACTCTTCCCATTAATGTCTGATGGGTTTTGGCAAATTACCATTAATGTTTTTTTTTTATTTTTCCCTGTGAGTCTAATTGTTAATTATACCCCCTGTAGTGAGCATACAAGATTACAGGACTCAAAATAGTGGCTAGTTAGTAGCTAGTTAGTAGCTGGATGATGACTGGCCAAATGAATATTAGCTTGGTCATCATACAGCTTTTCTGGCCGGTCAAATACATGTATATGACATTTAACTCTTAAAACTAGTACAATGTAGAGACAGTCAAAATGAAAGAAAAGTTGAAGAGTAATATTAGTAGCACATGTCGTCATTCATTAAAAATACATTTTGTAAGAAACAGCTTTTCAAATAAGGAATAAATTTGTTAGAGAATTCAAATTGGCTTGTGAAGGATGCAAGCACTGGTTTGAGTGTATGCTGTTGTTCAACTTTTATCAGCTTGAATATTGAGCAAAACAACTGCAGTTTCATATGGCTTTCTATGTAGATGATAAGGAGTTTGTTGGACTCAAAGAACAGAGCATCTTGAAAGATAATTTTTAAGTGAGAACTGCTAATTTTAAATGCTGCAGAGAATGAGTTTGAGGTGAAGGCGAGTTGGCAGGAAGAGTATGCGATAGAATAGGTTAAATTTCAAGCAGCTTAAAAAACAAAGTTTAACACTGATTTTTCTCTACTATAAATTTGCAAGTTACACAACAACTCATTCGGAGATAAGATAGCGAGATCGCTATAAATATTTCATTTAGCTCATGTTTTCTATTTTCAAGCTGCCCTGAAGTGAAATCTAAAATCGGCAAAATATATGATAAAGTCCCTTTTTGCTTGGAGCGACCCAATTTTACCATGATGATTGAATGTTTTCGGTACCCAGCTCTAGTCACCTTTGGAAATCTCTTTCCCTGTCCTGTCTCTCCTGTTGCCTCGTATTATCTGCTTATAGTTCTTGAACTGCGAGTGCAAGTCGTACGGCTAGATCACCTCCACCATTTGACTTCACTATTCCAAGACAAAGTCATCTCCAAAGTCAAGTTCTGAGTTTTTTCACTTTCTTCAGACTCGAAGTGACATTTTCCTCTGAGGATTCTCGATAATTCTGAAGTAGCTACCGACAGTAAACTTCAGCTCGCTTCACACACTTTCACAAATAGGACTTCCCGAGGTGACGTCACATCCTCTCTCTCTCCAGGCCCCAACAAGCTCGGAAATACATAATTTTCAATTTTGTTATTTCCTGATAAAACGGTTAAGTTTTTTTCTCAGCTTTTTTTACTTATTTTTCCTTAGGAGTTCCAAGCATCTAACATTTTTTATCCTTATCCAAGGTGGAGATGCAACAGAAAGCTTTGAAGATGTAGGCCATTCGTCAGATGCAAGATCGTTAATGGAATCATATTATATTGGAGAATTAATAGAGGTACAGTGACTTACTATATGTGTAGACCATATTCATAGATGCATACTTCTGCTTCTCAATAGTTTATCCAAATGTACTGAAAGCATTATCATTACCACACGAAAGGGCATGTTAAAATTTAATAGTGATCTTCTGAAATTTTAGTGCTGTAGCTTAAAGGGATACCCAAGTGAAAAACATATTTGGGCACAAAATCATCTTTCTGCTGTCCTTTGTTCAGCAAATGTATTAAAATTTGATAAAACTTTTTCAGTGTTGAGAATGAGCACCTCAAAGTTGGCTCCGCGAAGACCTGGGCACCAGGAATCAATCCAGTCTTTTTCTTTCGTGGACATGGGTCAGGAAAGGTCAAATTTTCACCATTTCAAACAAGCGTAAAACATAGCATATAAAATCTCTGTGCACAAACCAAAAATATCTTCACAGAAGTACACAAAACCTTTCAAAGATTCATATAGCTATGAAAATTGCAAAAGACTCTGGTTGGGGACACTTAAATTGAATTTTGATTGATGGTTGGTACCGAGTAGTGTCTCGGGCTTGTTCAAAAGTAAAAGTACGCGTTACTCGCTCAGAAACAGTGAATTCGATATACCTAGGTTTGAAACAGTTAGTTATGGAAAGCATTCAATTAGATACTTGGGACCATTTATATGGACAAAGCTTTATAGGCCTAGTCTTAGGACTGTGTCCAGTCTAAATTCATTTAAACATAATATACGAAAGTTAGATATATCAAGCTTAATAGATAACAATTCTTACTGCTGCATATTATGCAGCTCATGATATAATTAGCTCTGCATATAAATTTTTAGATTTTATAATATATTTAAGTATAGTTATAGTACATGTAGATTTTTAAAATTGTACATAACTCTAGGTTACTTTTTTTATCTTATTTTACTCTATCTTCTGTTAAAGTGTCCCCCATTAGCTGAACAGCTAAATACATTGACACTGTAATAAAGTTATTATTATTATTATTATTAATGGCAATTTTCAAATGCGACTTGAAACCGCCAGGGTCACATTTCAACAAAACAGTAATAAAACAGCCCAGCTGGCTAACTAATATTACCCACTACTAGTATTTTTTTGGGTTTCTCCTTCAGTCACATTTTAGCCACAGTGTTTGTACTAAGGAGTGGTTTATGTGTTAGTGGATAATGGACCAAGGCTGTTTCCTATACGTGTTTGGACACAAAGAAGGGGAAATATGCAAAACCTTCATGATGCTCTCACATATTTGCTGTAGATTGAATTTCCATTGGTCAACTCGTAGATAATGCCTAGCATGACATGTATTAGCACATTGGAGTGGGGTTGGCTACATGTCATGCACTCACTCACTTTACATTCAGTTGCTTGTGTAAGAATGTAGAATCTACATTGTGCATGTAGAAATTATAGTAATAAGTTTCTAATTTAGTTTGGCTATTTCTGTTTAGGATGACAGAAGGAACACTGTACAGGTAAGATAGCCATTGAATTAATTCATAATTATTATTTTATAAAATAAAATGTATGTGCAGTGATTTCAACAAACATACTGGGCTATACTACTTGTAGTTAACAATACTCCAGTTTCGTATTTGAAAATTACCGCTGAATGCAATGACTACAGACGCATGTACTCAGGCTTAGCCTCATTCTGAAGTTCAACATTCTTAAATACCAGCGAGAAGGTGCAAAATGCGAAACTACAACAATACGCAGAGTTGTGAATAGCCCACCTTCTCGCTGGTATCCATGAATGTTTAACTTCAGAATGAGGCTAAGCCTGAGTACATGCATCTATAGTCATTCCATTCAGCGGTAATTTTCGAATAGGAAACTGGAGTATTGGCCAGTGGGCAGTGAGATTGTGGGTGGTGCACAGGCAGCCCAAGCTATTAGTATGATTAAACTCATTGGCATAAGATGAGCTTGGGATTAGGTGCCTAGAGATAGTCATGCTGGATACGCATGTCCACACACGACAAGGAGAGGTAACCATGGTAACCCCTAACACAGTCTACCACCCGACACCTGTCACCGACCAGTCTAGTCAGTGGAATACTTACCAACCATACTTACCAATGGGCGGGAGGGGCGGGAGCAAATTTGCAAACAGCAGTGAAGGATAGATCCGTAACGATCTGCCAATAATTTGCAAACAGCAACGAAGGATAGATCCGCAACGATCTGCAACGTTGAGCACACCAAGCCCCTATTATGCTTTATAGTGGGAGCACCCCACAGTTAAGGGTGAGACCACTGGCCAGCAATGCCTCCATTTTAACTTTGCCTAAATTACATTTATCCACATATATGTACTATTTACAATATGAGTGGTGATGTTGTATCGGATATACAATGGTGAGCCACTTCGGTGGCAAATATTGTAAAGTACTTATGATATGCACCACATAAAATTTTAAGCTTTGATGTCTTCCACCTTGCTATCGATGTGGGATGAATTAGTGTCTCACAAAAACATGTCCCACATCGAAGAGACAGTGTGTACGCAATAAGAGAGCAGATGTACTTTGTCATTTCACCCGGCCCAGGATAGGAGAAGTCAGTGATCGGTCGTGAGACCTCCTCATACTAACGCTAATCATGTTAGTGTCCTGTATCATTCCATACAGGATTCTAGTTGGCTTATACATGTAGTTGGTACTCTGTATCATTTGATACAGAATTATAATAGGGCTTATTAGTATTCTGTATCATGTACATAATACTAATAAGGCTTATTAGTATTCTGTGTCATTCATACAGAATACTAATAGGCTAACTAGAATTTTGTTTGGGGTTTACAGTGTATATCCACATGACCCAAATGCTGGGTCTGGATTGGCTAGTACCCTTATGAATTATTAATGAATATTATAATTAATAGTTTTATGTTATGGCATAAGTGGATTATAATACTTTCATATGCTGCCTGTTCTAGTAGCTACTTTTCTTGTTTTTTTGCTTAGTACGCGTACTAAGTGTACTAAGATATATTTATGTACTCCGGTTCCCTTTTCTATCCTCTTTGAAACTCATTTATAAATGATTGGTCTCGTACTGCCTCGTACGAGAAAGGACTGAAAATGTTTTGAGACAACTAATGCCTCGTACGAACGTACTAACGACTGAACAGAAAATGTTTTGCGACAACTAGTGCCTCGTACGAACGTACTAACGTACTAAGGAATGAAAATGTTTTTCGACAACTAGTGCCTCGTACGAACGTACTAACGTACTAAGGAATGAAAATGTTTTTCGACAACTAGTGCCTCGTACGAACGTACTAACGTACTAAGGATTGAAACTGTTTTGCGACAACTAGTGCCTCGTACGAACGTACTAACGTACTAAGGAATGAAAATGTTTTGCGACAACTAGTGCCTCGTACGAACGTACTAAGGACAGAAAATGTTTTTCGACAACTAGTGCCTCGTACGAACGTACTAACGTACTAAGGAATGAAAATGTTTTGCGACAACTAGTGCCTCGTACGAACGTACTAACGTACTAAGGAATGAAAATGTTTTTCGACAACTAGTGCCTCGTACGAACGTACTAACGTACTAAGGAATGAAAATGTTTTTCGACAACTAGTGCCTCGTACTAAGGAATGAAAATGTTTTTCGACAACTAGTGCCTCGTACGAACGTACTAACGTACTAAGGAATGAAAATGTTTTTCGACAACTAGTGCCTCGTACTAACGTACTAACGTACTAAGGAATGAAAATGTTTTTCGACAACTAGTGCCTCGTACTAACGTACTAACGTACTAAGGAATGAAAATGTTTTTCGACAACTAGTGCCTCGTACGAACGTACTAACGTACTAAGGAATGAAAATGTTTTTCGACAACTAGTGCCTCGTACTAACGTACTAACGTACTAAGGAATGAAAATGTTTTTCGACAACTAGTGCCTCGTACTAACGTACTAACGTACTAAGGAATGAAAATGTTTTTCGACAACTAGTGCCTCGTACGAACGTACTAACGTACTAAGGAATGAAAATGTTTTTCGACAACTAGTGCCTCGTACGAACGTACTAAGGAATGAAAATGTTTTTCGACAACTAGTGCCTCGTACGAACGTACTAACGTACTAAGGAATGAAAATGTTTTTCGACAACTAGTGCCTCGTACTAACGTACTAACGTACTAAGGAATGAAAATGTTTTTCGACAACTAGTGCCTCGTACGAACGTACTAACGTACTAAGGAATGAAAATGTTTTTCGACAACTAGTGCCTCGTACTAACGTACTAAGGAATGAAAATGTTTTTCGACAACTAGTGCCTCGTACGAACGTACTAACGTACTAAGGAATGAAAATGTTTTTCGACAACTAGTGCCTCGTACTAACGTACTAACGTACTAAGGAATGAAAATGTTTTTCGACAACTAGTGCCTCGTACGAACGTACTAACGTACTAAGGAATGAAAATGTTTTTCGACAACTAGTGCCTCGTACTAACGTACTAAGGAATGAAAATGTTTTTCGACAACTAGTGCCTCGTACGAACGTACTAACGTACTAAGGAATGAAAATGTTTTTCGACAACTAGTGCCTCGTACTAACGTACTAACGTACTAAGGAATGAAAATGTTTTTCGACAACTAGTGCCTCGTACGAACGTACTAACGTACTAAGGAATGAAAATGTTTTTCGACAACTAGTGCCTCGTACTAACGTACTAACGTACTAAGGAATGAAAATGTTTTTCGACAACTAGTGCCTCGTACGAACGTACTAAGGAATGAAAATGTTTTTCGACAACTAGTGCCTCGTACTAACGTACTAACGTACTAAGGAATGAAAATGTTTTTCGACAACTAGTGCCTCGTACGAACGTACTAACGTACTAAGGAATGAAAATGTTTTTCGACAACTAGTGCCTCGTACTAACGTACTAAGGAATGAAAATGTTTTTCGACAACTAGTGCCTCGTACGAACGTACTAACGTACTAAGGAATGAAAATGTTTTTCGACAACTAGTGCCTCGTACTAACGTACTAACGTACTAAGGAATGAAAATGTTTTTCGACAACTAGTGCCTCGTACGAACGTACTAACGTACTAAGGAATGAAAATGTTTTTCGACAACTAGTGCCTCGTACGAACGTACTAACGTACTAAGGAATGAAAATGTTTTGCGACAACTAGTGCCTCGTACGAACGTACTAACGTACTAAGGACAGAAAATGTTTTGCGACAACTAGCTTAGTGCCTCGTACTAACGTACTAAGGACTAAAATTTTTTTGCGACAACTAGTGCCTCGTACGAACGTACTAAGGACTGAAAATGTTGCGAGAGACAACTGTAGTGCCCCTTATATTAAATTATTGATACCTCAGTAAGTTTAAGTACCTAGGCACTAACTTTCATGGTCGAGCGATTACTGCGGTACTGTAACACCGGCGTTTCAGTAAATGGCCAAACTGTAACATGTGATATTATAGCCCATAGCATTAAGTAAATATTATAGGAAAATCACATGCCTGACTAGGTTATTACATGTTAATTAAGAGTTGCACGGGAATTATCAACGCCGACACCGTTACGACAATTTAACGTGGAATTAACAATTTCTCTAATCTGAAAAGCCTAAATCTCCTGATTCAGAGACATCTGAATTCATCATGCAGATAAAACGTTTAATTTATGTCTTCCCTCTTCATGAAATAGCTATAGATTATACCCCCTGATTGCTGCATTGACTGAGCTCTGTTTTCTGGGCAATGCAAAGACAACCACACAAGGTTTGGCATATATGGCTATGAGCAAAGGCCCATAGCCGGTAATGAGATTTTAATAAAGAAATAATCTACCAATATTTTAGCCCAGTAAAGGCGAGGGCAAACACCCGGGAGGGGCATCGCTGAAAGCAAATGTACGCTTACCGGAGTTGGTTCGCGGGTAAGGTACACCCACAGACCTAATGAGCATGCCCTAGTATGGCAGACAACTGCACAAGACAGTATAGTTGACAAGAAATTAAGCATGCGCTTGAAGAAGTCGAAGTGAAAGGGTATGCGAGCAATTCCTCTAGGTGGACGAACAGTAGATAAAGTGGTTGTGGACGCACGAATTGTAAAAGCGTAACGCTCATTCATGTATTAGAAAAGACTTGATCCTGCGTAAGAGAGAGAGCCTATATGAGAAAACCTACGGTTTAGTATTAAGCAGATACGGATTATTGCGTTATGTCTTCACCATACCTTTTTTTCATTTGCACGCTTGCACTATTTATTAATTGAATTTATTTTACAAATATGCGCTTGCATCTCTTCGTATTTGATTATCGGGAACTCCGCCTATAGGCTTGCCTCAGTATATATATACATACACCCGTTTTCAAAAACATGCACTGCAAATATATATATATAACTTTTGTATCTTTTAACTTTATCGAATATATATAAATTACAAGTAGGTGTATTTATGTTTTCTTATGAAAGAAAGTTACTACCATGCACATGTTTTTCAAGAAATGTTCAACATTAACTCTAGCTTTCATTGCTACAACACTAGGATAGCTCATGAGTATAGGCCTGAATTTTGTAGAACCAACACTAGGCAATTCTCCATAATTTATCAGGGTCCCAAGTTTTGGAACTCTCTTCCTAATGAACTGAAACGCTGTACTTCCCTTATAAACTTTAAATATAAACTGAAAAATAATCTCCTCCACTTATAATTGCATACTTCATTTTTTTTCTTTTTTTTCCTTCTTCTTCCTTTCTTCATAATACTTCTTTATCTGTATTAAGTTAATCTTATTGTACTATAAACACAAAAAGTACAATCTAAAGAAAAAAAAAAAAAGAGTCTAAATATAATAAGCTTACAGCTTACCGCTATTTTTTTTTTTTATAATATGGCATCTATTTAATTATATTTCTAATTATGTGAAGTCGTGTATTGGTATGTAGTGTAGTGTAGTGTAGTGTAGTGTAGTGTAGTGTAGTAGTGCATTTTTATACATGTTTGTAATTGGTGTTTTTTTTCGTAATAAATGATGATGATGATGGACTCACGTCTAACACCCCTCTGATACGAAAACCTGTTAAGGACTGAAAAAAAAACGAGAAAAGCCGGCAGACTAAAAACTGCGGCGTGCATGCCAGCCAAGTATGGTGGGTAGTAGTAGCCTTTTTGTGATAACTACGCTCATATATATATTAACGAGAGCGGAGCACCATACATATAGCATGAGAGTGAAATGTGGATGTTCTTGCCCGACACACCAGCTGGGTGCCATTTCACAAAGCGCACGTAACTTACGAGTGGTTGTAACTCGAGAAAAATTGTCGTGAAACATGGCGGAAAATAGTAAGTTAAGGATTATTCAAAGGATTATGACTAACGACGATATAAGAGAGCTTTGAGACTCTTTACCCGCTGTATATACTTAAAAGGTGTTTTCCCCCGTACTTGTTTTTAGAGTTACGACCACTCGGAAGTTACGTGCGGAAGTTTTTTTAGATCGAGGGCCTCGAGTTCTAGATCGGCCTGCTTGATTTTGTTTGGCTATTTAACGCGGTCCTGTCCTTTACATTCAATTCTACCATTTATAGGATTTTTCATTTTTTTTTCATTTTCGGTTATCAGTCTTCTTTTTTCATCTCTTGCAACGATTTCCTAGCTTAATTGACTCACAACTTCTAGAATCTTACCCACACATAATTTTCTCTTAAATAATTCCAATTAGTTAGTTTTAGAAGCCTTGTTTGCGTGATACGAAACCAATGTCTGTTCAGGGTTGTCCGCAGTAGTAGCAGGCAATTGGTGATTTTTTTTCTGGACATTCGCAAAGCATTTGATGGACTCAATAAACGATGTAAGTTTACTAGACAAAATGGAGTTTTTTGGAGTTTCCGGCTCTGAATTAAAATGGTTTGATTCTTACCTCAATGGAAGACAGTAACGACGTAAACGGACACCTGTCCTCGCCAAAGGAAATACTATATGGTGTGCCTCACTCGATACTTGGCCCGTTGTTGTTTCTTTCTCTTATCAATGATTTACTTAATTGTTTAACGTCTACTACCCCCTGTCTGTATGCAGACGATACACAGAGTTTTACATCCTCATTTGATTCGGTGAGGCTTGCCTCCAATCTAAACTCTGATCTTGATAACATATGTGATTGGCTATCTGTAAACAAGCTCCAGTTTCACCCCTCCAAAACAAAGCTAATCGACATATAATCTAAATAATAAAACTGGGGATCTATCTACCACTGTTTATAAACTCAGTCAGAGTTTTGAGATTAAATTCACACAAATGTTTAGGGATTGAACTTGATGAAAACTAACTTTTGAGAAGCACATTTAGAAAGTTTGTAAAAAATCCATTGCAGGCATTGCTGCTCAAGATAAGGCGGATCAAGCTAGCTCACTTGAAATAATTTATAAGGCAGCGACGGCGCAGTCAGAACTTTTTTGCCAAAAAATATTTTGCCTAGTTACTTCTCAGTCAGTTTAAGACTATAGTTTGGTAATACCGGCTCAATTATCCTTTTTAGCCCCAATCCCCCCACTTGAAATTTCGCTCCGCCGTCCCTGATAAAGTCTCAGTTCAACCCTACTTTGGTTATTGTTCACCCATATGGGATACCTGCGGTAAACTTCTTCCAGACAAATTGCAAAGAATTCAGTCTCGCACTGGTAGGGTAGTAACTGGTGAAAATTACGACACCCGATCCGACGTACTTTATTGTCTAAACTGGAAGACCCTCCAATCAAGGCGTCAACCGAACTAAGGGGCAGACCATTTGACTTTTGAGGGGGGGGGGGGGGGGGGGGGGATGGGTGTTCTTGTCTGTGCTCGATTTTTTTTTTCTTAGCAGTGTTGTTGCACGAATTTTTATTGCGAAAAAAGCGGAGCCAGAACAAAGCTTTTCCGCTTGCAGGATATTTTTTTTCAACACCGTTGGCTTGCAGGATTTTTTTTTTTTAAACACCCACCCCCCTCAAATGTTAAATGGTCGGCCCCTAAGTTAACATTGATGTACAAAATTCTTAATGAACAATCTGCACCTACTTTAGGAAGCTTTAAAAAGCTATCAAACTTAGTGACAGCAACAACAAAATATCACTTAAGAAACTTTGAAAATGACCTAACATTTCCAAAGAGGAAAACAAATATTCTCAAGCACAGTGATGCTATGCTCTGGAACAGCATTTCGAGGGAGGCAAAATCTCTCAGGCAATTCAAAAGCAAAGTTGTTTGCTTGCCTGAGCTATCAGTCCATTAACTGTCACGGAATTATGCTGTTGGTTGTTTTATACCCAAATAATATAATAGATAAATTCTTATGTGTATGTTTTTAATTGTTTATTCATGCAATGGATGTTTAATTTTTTATACGCCCCACTCGGAAACCAGCTTATGTTGTAGTGACCAGCCTATCCAAGTAAAGTCCTAAAGTATGAAGGTATACACGACTTTCATAATGGCCGCCTCCGGCCACCTCCTAATTTGCATAATTTGGAAGATAAATCTGTAGGGGGAAACTAATGCTACCACATGAAAGATCACATTAAAACTAGTAATTGGGTTCAGTTTTAGAGCAATGTGGAGAATTGCTGTTGAGCTATGAGCATTTCTAATGCAGACAAAATATGAAAGCGAGGCTAGAAAGGCCTCCGTTGTTTTTCTCATACAAATCTCTCTAATTTCAACTGGCTGTAACTTGCTTTATAAGCTAACAGCACTCAACTTTCACAAGTTAACTAATGTCAACATTCTCTTTCACATGGCAATGTTTATATTTTCTATGCATGTGGATAAACTACCGAAACGGGAAATCACATATGCAAATTAGGAGGCGGCCATTATGAAAGTCGTGTATTCTGCCGGCTACAGACCCTTTGCACGTTACGTCATAGCCAGAAGTTTTGTTGAGAATATATACTATAATTAGTATAGGTAATCAAATAATGACTCGTGAAATTAGGGATAAATTTCACTTGTGTTTGTCAAAATCTACGTAATAGCGGCGAGGGAAATTACTTCGATTTTGACAAACACGCGTGAAATTTATCCCTAATTTCACTCGTCCCCATTTGATTACCTATACTAATTATAGTGATATGCTCAACAAAACTTCTCAATTCTGATTTGATCAGAGCAAGTGCATTTCTATATGTAATATGGAAAACATTCAAGACTATATCCGCCCCATTATTTCCGAACAAACTTGTATTCATTTCCCTCAGGACATTAGTCAAACTGGAAGAAAATCTACTGAGCAAATGGGGGAAGTAGCAACCTTTATGACAGGAAGCTTTGTGCGAACAAATGATAGATCAAACAACTCCTGCATCGAGTGTCCACTTTCCAATATGATCTTTACTAGTCCTGATTTGCTACTCCTGTGACTTTAGCTAAATAATTAATTAATATGTATATTGTCCCCTTTAAATCTAATCTACTGGGATGTTGGCATAGAAAACGCATAGTTATTCCAACTCTCCTCCCACTTTACCAGTTTCCATGCATCGTGGCTAACAACAGTAACTGACCCAGTATGCTAAATCCGGCATAGTACGTTCGTACGAGGCACTAGTTCTCTCAAAACATTTTCATTCCTTAGTACGTTAGTACGTTCGTACGAGGCACTAGTTATGATATCTCTCAAAACATTTTCATTCCTTAGTACGTTAGTACGTTCGTACGAGGCACTAGTTGTCGCAAAACATTTTCTGTCCTTAGTACGTTAGTACGTTCGTACGAGGCACTAGTTGTCTCAAAACATTTTTAGTCCTTAGTACGTTAGTACGTTCGTACGAGACACTAGTTGTCGAAAAATATTTACTGTCCTTAGTACGTTAGTACGTTCGTACGAGGCACTAGTTGTCGAAAAACATTTTCATTCCTTAGTACGTTAGTACGTTCGTACGAGGCACTAGTTGTCGAAAAACATTTTCATTCCTTAGTACGTTAGTACGAGGCACTAGTTGTCGAAAAACATTTTCATTCCTTAGTACGTTAGTACGTTCGTACGAGGCACTAGTTGTCGAAAAACATTTTCATTCGTTAGTACGTTAGTACGTTAGTACGAGGCACTAGTTGTCGAAAAACATTTTCATTCCTTAGTACGTTCGTACGAGGCACTAGTTGTCGAAAAACATTTTCATTCCTTAGTACGTTAGTACGTTAGTACGAGGCACTAGTTGTCGAAAAACATTTTCATTCCTTAGTACGTTAGTACGTTAGTACGAGGCACTAGTTGTCGAAAAACATTTTCATTCCTTAGTACGTTAGTACGTTCGTACGAGGCACTAGTTGTCGAAAAACATTTTCATTCCTTAGTACGTTAGTACGTTCGTAGGAGGCACTAGTTGTCGAAAAACATTTTCATTCCTTAGTACGTTAGTACGTTAGGACGAGGCACTAGTTGTCGAAAAACATTTTCATTCCTTAGTACGTTAGTACGTTCGTACGAGGCACTAGTTGTCGAAAAACATTTTCATTCCTTAGTACGTTAGTACGTTAGTACGAGGCACTAGTTGTCGAAAAACATTTTCATTCCTTAGTACGTTAGTACGTTCGTACGAGGCACTAGTTGTCGAAAAACATTTTCATTCCTTAGTACGTTCGTACGAGGCACTAGTTGTCGCAAAACAGTTTCATTCCTTAGTACGTTAGTACGTTCGTACGAGGCACTAGTTCTCTCAAAACATTTTCATTCCTTGAGTTCTCTCAAAACATTTTCAGTCCTTAGTACGTTAGTACGAGGCACTAGTTCTCTCAAAACATTTTCAGTTTAGTCTCTTAGAATAATCCTACTTTCCTTTGGTACAAAATAAATAAAACAATAATAGCTATAGTACGTTGTTCAGCCGTACTAAGAAAAAAAAAAAGAAAGAACATCCTATTCTAGGCATGGTATAAATACTTTGTATGGTATTAAATTACTCCAACTCTAGATAAACTAATCATCTTTCCGCCAGTAATTTCCTTTATTTGATATAATTATGGAAATAATGAAAATAATCTTACCGTCAAAGTATGTTGCCGTTCTGTTGTCTCTCTGGGGTCTAGAAATGGTGTTTTGGGATGGTCTCTCTCTCTCTCTAAGAAAGAGGGAAGGCAGCACACTCAGATTTAAACCCACTTCACTCAAGGATTGTTTGCTTGGGCTGCCTGTGGGTAGGCCTGAGTCAAGTTTTCCAAGTGTTCCTTCCTTCCTTTTATTTTTGGTGTCAAGCAATTTTGCCAATAATAATAATAGTGTACAGTCTTATATAGCGCCAGATCCATTAAATGCTCTATGGTGCTTTACAATGTTGAACAATTAAAAACTAAATACAAAGATTGTTAAAAACAAAAGAACAAATATTTACAAATACGTTTCCCTAAAAATATGAGTCTTTAGATGAGATTTAAAATATTTACAGTAGAACTACATCTAAGGTCTAGTGGAAGTCCATTCCAGAGTTTTGGGGCAGCAATGGAAAAAGATATGTCCCCATATGTCCTCAGGTTTGAGGGTGGTACAATTAAAAGGTACTTTCTAGCAGACCTTAAGTTGCAATTGGACACATAATAAGTATGAAGCATATCATTAATATATGATGGTGCTAAGCCATTGAGAGCCTTATAGGTAATGAGAACCAATCAGATTGTACTGTGCATGTGAACATGTGGCTGCAATGTTGTGACATGTCTCATGGCGACTATTTTCTCTAGAGCGCAGAGTGATGGCTTTGATTCTGTTTCTGCTAAATAATCAACGGAAACTGAAAGAAAATGCTTGTACATGTATTTCTGCATCTGAGTGCCACTGGATATTTGCAGTGTTGTATTGTTGAAATGCTCTTCTTACCAGTCCATGTGACACTGACTTTAGCCTTTAGGTGAGTGATTTTGATTGTGGACTGTTTCAGTGTTTGATAGTACTCAAATATACTGAATTGTACTGCACAACTAGGAAGTCTTGACTAAGCCAGTCAAACCAATGCCGAGCTTTACAAGACTTCTCTCATGAGGAGCTTTACCCGAGTGAGGATTTTGGCTCCCCACTGCATACAGTGTCCCTTAGAACAATAGGAGCTGTAATCTGAAACACTGGTATGTGGTTTTATAGGAATGCTGTAATTGGAAAAGCTGTCACCAGTCGAGAGCGCTAAGTAATTAATATCTATCAACACGATACTTAATCTTCTGTTACTTTATTTATTGACCAGAACTACACATAATTAGTTTCCATGTACGAGCGCACTGGAATACTTGAAAGTCGAATTGTTTAGGGTTCTCGTGGGGTGAGGATAACCTGACCCAAAATATGTAACATGCTGCAAAAGGTTAAGGAAGTGTATGGGGAGTTTGCCAGACACAAAAAATATAATGTTTGTGGGGTCGATAGGAAATAGTATTAGAGAGTCATACAAATTTTTATGGGATTCGAGCGAATTCTAAAGCGTTTAGAACTTTTTTTGCCGATACTCTGCCGGCGGGATGAAAATTTCCAGAAAATATGTATTGACCGGAACTACACATTTATCATAACACATAATACGAGTGCATCGGAAAACCCAAGAACGCTATAAACAATTCAGTCCCATTTCGCCAAAATCAACTCGACCAAATCTTACTGTATCACTACAATGCTTTTAAGGTGTCTATTTAGATTAATAAAAAAGCTTACCTGGGGAGAACTGTCCGCCGGCTGTAGCAATAACTTGCAGCGGTTGCAAAACCGAGCTGCCCGTATCATTCTCAGGCGTGATTATCGCAAAATACACAAATGTGTTCTTGTTTTTAAATGTTTACATAACCAAGTTCCACCATACTTAGGTAATTATTTCACTAGAAATTCCGGCTTTCATACTTACAATACAAGAAGAAAAGCTGACCTCCATCTACCTACACCGAAACTTAGCCTTGGAAAACGTACGTTTAGATTTTCTAGATCAATACTTTTTAACTCACTTCCTGTTAATATTAAACATACTGAATCACTTTCTTCTTTCAAAAGTTCTGTTAAAGCCCACTTTCATTAGTACTTAATTATGATATTGTATGTGTGTTATATATGTATATCCTATAAATAAAATCATAGTTTTAGGATATTAACATTGCATACAAAGAAAATGTAAATTTCTGATCACCAAACATTAAGGTATAAATTATGGCAAAAGGTTCACAACGTAGTTTTTAGGATATTTGTATTGTATGTAGATTTTATTGATACAGGGCCCCTTTGGACACCAGCCACATTGATGAATGGGCCACCCTGTTAAAATAGAGTTCATCTATCTTAAACAACTGATTAGCTTTCTCCATTATGTTAAGACTTTAAACACTAACGTTGGCATCGATACGACTTATCAGGAACCAAGAAGTACAATTAACATTTTTACTTGAATTGTTGACCAGAACTACACAGTTTATACATGTATATACAAGCAGACTGGAATACCAGCCAGAGAGCCCTAACAATAAAGAGGGGGAGAGCTAATTTCTGCCCAGGTTCAGCTGTGGAATTCAGGTAACGGATTACCCATGAAAACAACAGACATAAACAGGCAGTAGAGGGGGGGGGGGGGGGGCTAATTTCTGCCCAGGATCAGCTCTGGAATTCAGGTAACGGATTACCCATGAAAACAACAGACATAAACAGGCAGTATAAGGGGGTCCAATTTCTGCCCAGGTTCAGCTGTGGAATTCAGTTAACGTATTACCCAATGAAAACAACAGACATAAACAGGCAGTAAGGGGGGTCTAATTTCTGCCCAGGTTCAGCTGTGGAATTCAGGTAACGGATTACCCATATATGAAAACAACAGACATAAACAGGCAGCAAGAGGGGCTCTTGCTTGATTTGCCTGTTTATTCGTAAGATTTATCCCCACTTTCAAATTAACTTCTAATCTAGCATAAGCTGCTTGCGAAGTAATTGTTTCCCCTTGTATTTCCATGTTAGATTGTTGACTCCAACATTACAGCTTCCTGAACCATCACCTGACATATCTAACATGGCTATATCTGTTCGGTAGAAAATGTAGGCCCTGCATTCTACTACAGCAATATAATTATATAAACACAAATACACAAAATATAGATACACATGCAGTGACAATATACCAAAATAATAAACATATATGCATGACAGTACAAATTAAACAGGTTAAGTAAATTCGCAAGATCAAGGATAAAATGATAATCCTGCGCGAATGGTTTATTCAACAGGCCAGTTTTAAATCATTAAGTAATCAATTAATAAATAACTTTAAACAAAATAAATTGTAACACAGTCGCAGCGATAGGTACGTTCGTTTCCTTTACCTTCCATTTAAAACAACAGCTCGTTTCCTAATACTTGAATGCGACGAGTCTTCAGGGTTACCTATAAAGTTGTTGCTGATTCACCGATCACAGCAGAATGCGTAAGGTCGAAGGATTTCATCGCGTCAATTACTTGCTTGAACTCTAATGAGACCAAAAATCCTTGATAAACAGAGTAATGGCGTACATACATCCCTCTTCTTCGGCGTTTCTTTTTTCCGGCCAGAAACATTAGAATTGAGCGCATTCACCATTTTCCCGCCACAAATCTGATACTTTTACTTGGCAAATCTCATTTGAGAACCGGTCAAAAGCCTTGTTCTTGAAAATTTTTCTCCCTTTACAATCACAATGCCTACCACTTCTGAAGTTTGTCAAGTAAAGCTCCAAAAACCCTGTTTTAAGTGGAAAGCGTCCTTTTAAGTGGAAAGCGTCCATGATCGCGTGGGAACATTCTTGAAGTTTTAAGTGGTGACAACACTGAAACCACAAAATGTCAAAATCGTAATTCGATTTTGATGGCGTCATGCTTCACGCTGAGAAATCCGAAGTCGGGTTAAGCTCCTCATGTGAAGATATTGGATTTGCTGGGTATTTCTCTCTCTGGCCCATCCGAAAGGGTAGAGTGGCACATGTAGTCGGAATGGCTTCATATAATTATTGCCTAAAGACAAACCGTAAAATAATTGCACAATGTAAACAGAATAAATTAATAGGCAAGTAAAATCCTCCAAACAGTCAACCCGATCCGTGGTCCAATCTGATTTTATAGTATTTCAGAAATATTTAATTTTGAGTTTTAATGTTTTCAGATAAGAAATCGAAGTGAATGCTCACATGTGCATTCACTTGTACGTTTGGGAAAATCGAGGTGATCCAGATTTCAAGGATTTCCAGTTCTCAAAAAAATCAAAATGCAAAATGGGTTTGATTTTGAGTATCAATTAGTCTAATGTCACTAAAAACCAGACAGTTGCACGTACATTACCACTACATACCTCTGTTTTACTGATCTGTTTTGGATTTTCCAAAAAATGCCAAGATTACAAATCCAAGAATGAAATCAAAAAGTCAAAAAGTACATACAGTCAATCTTGAAAACGTTGTCCAAAACCATAAAAAAATATACATACCAATAACATTGGTATAACATTATGGGATATCTTCGAAAATAATTTGTTCAATAGGCTTCATCCAAGGGGCAAAGGAAAAATACATTCTAATTAGTGATTGCATAACAGGAAACATATCTAATAGAAATTGAAGTGCTGCAATGTTAACTGGGGATCTATGATAGCAGCTGAAATACATACATGTGCACATCTAGAAACAATAATACAACCAAAGAACATCCTTTGTTTTGTTAATCTTCAATAATAATAATCAACAATGGTCCAAAGACTGCAAACAATGAAGTTGTAATCTACCAATGTACACCATATAATACTGATCAAGCAACCTGATACACCTTTTCGGATACTTTCCCACAAATTGAAGGTAAAGTGGGTCAGGTTTGGTGCTTGACATTAATTGAAGCCTTCATATATGCCAATATAAACACAGTATACCGTACATGTATTGCTTATTGAACAATCAGGCCTGAAATACATTTTTCAGATGCCTCTTAGGTCAGACTTATTGTAAATTATAATAATTATAATTATTATAATGTTATGTATAATATTATTTGATTTGCATTATTTATCATTTGTACTTACAGTATATTTGAGGACAATGTTTTCGAGATTGACTGTAACCCTCCCTGGACAATAAGTATGACATATTTTGACCCTTTCCTCTTTGCTCCTTTTCCCCCTATAACCAACCCTTTTTCAGTTGCCCAATTTTTTATGACCCTCCATGTAACCTTCCCCTTTTCTCCACCCCTCCCCCTGCTAATTTCTGACCAGTCCCTTAATACTCATTTCAACTCTCCAAACAAACATACATGTATACAGCCCGAGTTTAGGCTGCACACAGTATCTTGTTCTTCATGAAAGGTAGGTAGATAATTTATTCTCCCCCAGATTTGAAAACTCCTTATCCTAACCATTATTAATGAGCTGATTGATGAATCCCTCACTTTCTTTGCACTTCAATTGGTGTCATTCAATTCCAACACAACCTTTGCAGCTTTGCTGGCAAAAACCTCTCTCCAGGCAAAGAACAGTTGATAATTTGCCAGACACTTTCCTATTCTCCCAATGGGGTCTAACATGACACCTATTGTGCTGAGTAGCCATTTGCTCACATAGCGATGCACACTGGTCGGAAGATTAGCTCAGGGAAAACTATGTGATTATAATCCACTTGTGCCATAACATAAAACCCTTTATTCATATTAAGAGCTTGGACTAGCTGCCTGTGGTACGTGAGACTGTGACATTTATATAGTGCCCTTCAAATCAACACTTGATACTAAACTACGGGAGTTTCAATACATAATCCTAAATAGAATACTTTATACCAATGAGCTTCTGTTCAAAATTGGAAAAATCCCATCTCCACTCTGCTGTTTTTGCCAAAACGAAATTGAAACTATTGAACATAATTATCTTTGTTAACTGCAAAATAGTTAGTGGTTTTTGGAAAGAAATCAATTTGTGGCTAAAACAATTTAGACTACGGTAATGCAAAGAACTCTTGCTGGAAAATAAATTATATTTGGCATCACTGATCTAAAGGTAAATCTTTTCTTAACTAACCACATAATCTTAATTACAAAATGTTATATATTTACTCTTGCAAACTAAAAACACTACAACAGTCGACACTATCAAAAGAGACGGTTTTGTTAAAAGTTGGGAAGTGTGAATGTTTTATTGCAAGTAAAAATCATAATTTAGATTTTCATTACACAAAATGGGGTCCTCTCACCAATTTCTTAAACTGGTCGCTTGGCTAGCACCTTGTATATTTAGCAAATTTCCTCTGGTTTTCCATGGTGTGGACTCTTATTTACCACGATTTACGTCATCACATGGTCAAAATTTGTTGTAGACTCACGAGGCGGAGCCGAGTGCCAAGTCCACAACAAATTTTTACCATGTGATGACGTAAATCGTGGTAAATATAAGAGTCCACACCATGAAAAACCAGAGGAAACTTGTTTTTTACAACAATATAAAAAAACGTACAAGGAAGTTTTGTTACAAAGCCTGACAGCTTTGAAAGAGCCAGCTTTGAAAGAGCCAGCGTTGTCTATAACTTTCTCGCGTCAGCACCGTTGTCTGGACTCTCATTTACCACCGCACATCGACCAATCAGATCGCGAGATTACCGGCAATTGTGGTAAAAATTCAGTTAGAAAAAAAGTTTTTCAAGCAATGTATGGACACATTATTTTATGGTTGCGTCACTACAGTTTTTGGTTTTCTTGTTGCTGTTTTGTTTGTTGTTTGTTTCTAGTCATTTGTTTCCAGTTTGTTTGTTTTTGCCTAATGTAAAAAAAAGTGTATTTTTTATGTAATGGATATATATGAAATAAAATACAAAAAATAAAGCTTGGACTAGCTGCCTGTCGCTGGTGAGACTGTGTTTGGTAATTGGTTGGGAGGTGGTTGATAAGTTGTACATACGGTAGTCTTGATTGCTACCTATTTGCCTTTTCATCATTGGAGTAAATACCGGGTATTTAGGAATGATTACCAACAATACCTTATAGTTCCTAAAATTTTCTGAGAACAATGAACCCCTTCAATTATAGCCAATTCCTTCACAAGTCTTAACCCTGGTGCCATTTTGTTTACTTGACGGTATGGCATTCACTATTTGATAACTAGTTACCAATCCTCAGCACTCGCATATTTAGCGACTGTAAAAAAAGATTGTGACTTTTTCTTTTAGAAAATCTAATTTACAAGGTATTTATTATGGAAAAAAGTTAGAGGACTTGGATAAAGTGTCATTAATTTTTGTTGCCATTATTTTGCCTTAATTGCTACCGGCTGCCAATGTTGTAAACATTGCAAAGCTAAAATGGATTGAAACTGCACTCAATGTTCATATTCAAGCAATGTGAAGAATAAGGATGGATTAAAACTCTGCAAAGTACTTTTCATGGATTATTACTTTCATTATAAATGGTACTTTACGGTAATTATGGATCCAAAACGTTGATGGTCGTTAGGTGGTTGGAAGACCACTTTTTTACGGTGGCAATTGTTCGCTATAGTCAACATACTGTACATGTACATGTAATTACATTGCCATGAAAAGCCAAGAATATCATGCACAACTGTTGAACAATAGAAGATAATGTCTGAATAAACTTTGAAGTTACTGAAAACTTTTAACAGCCTGAAATGGCCCTGAAACAAAGCCAGCAATAAACAGAATTTACAGAAACACTTTAAAGGCTTTTGATTGCTATATCCACGCATGTTTGTTATACTGTATAGTGTAGGTATTCATAACTCCATGTTACAGTTAAAACAGGTCGAGTGTTCCTCTGTAGAGTTCATTCTTTGTTTCAAACTTCCATTGTTAACACGAAACTTGCAAAATTCAAATTGAGCCCCAGTTGAATTTTGAATTTGTTTATGTGCAAAAGACTAGTTGTGCATCTCATACCATATCATATTTGAACTTTAGTCTACATGTACTTTGCAGCCGTTCTCAGTATTCTCACGCATATGCTAGCCCCAAGAACAGGGCAAGTTTTATTTCAACAATGGAATTTGAAATGTATGAAATCAAATTTCGAATAATGAACTTTATTTCTGGCTCTAGGGAGGAACACTTGACCAGTGTTTTGACTGTAAGATGTTTAATACATTTATCATACGTGTCTGACATCAATCAAACCCTTTGACTATTTCTTCTTCAGGAAAAAGATGCAACTTATCCACCATCTGACAATACAGGATCACCGTCTTGGTATGCTCAAAGTTCCTAGCAGTTTCCCACAATGCTCATTCTGCACATTAATTAGAATCCAGTCCTTCTTTTCTTGGTTTGATTAAGCACAATACATAGACCTCATTCATAATGGCCGCCACCTAATTTGCATAAATTGGAAGATTAATGTGTACAGAGAAACCATTGCTACCACATGAAAGATCGTACCTAAATAAGTAATTGACCACAGTTTGAAAGCAATGTTTCAAATTGCTGTTGAGTTATTGGCATTTCAATGTAGAATATACATGAAAGCGAGGCTGGAAAGGCCTACATGCTTTTTCTCATACAAATCTCTCTAATTTCAAATCGCTGTAACTTTACAGTCTTTTATGCTACAACACTCAAATTCTACAGAATTTCTAATGTTGGTATGCAACGATATTGTTTTTCATACATTTAACATGTGGCTAAACTGTTAAAATACAGAGACCAAGCCCTACATACATGAGGTTTATGTAGCTGCAAATTGTCAAATTATTATACAAATATGATCAACCAAGTTTTGCATCTAAACCCAGCTCATTGATCATTCTAACCAATGGCACAGGTCACAGGTTTGTTAGTTTTTAACTATTATGTGCTACCCTCATGAAATAAAGACTTATTATAACCCATTGGGTACAAGCTAGGGGAGTGGGACAATAAATACTTTTCTTCTCCAATTAATGTCATCTTACTGATGGTTTAGTCCCCCTCCCACCCCCCCCCCCCAAAAAAAACACCTGAATTTCTAATGAGATCTGAAACCACCATTGGAGCTGATCAAAGTCAGGACCCAGCTAACCCACAGATCAAATTGGAATTTAGCCTGTTGGTTTTTGTGGATCGAGGGAAACTGGAGAACCCAGAGAAAAACCCTTGGAGCAAGGGCGAGATATAAACAACAAACTCAACTCTCACATCGCGCCGCGTCTGGGGATCAAACCTGGGTCAGAGAGGTGAGAGGGGAATTGCCCAACCACTGTCACCCCAGCTCCCCCCCCCCCCCTCCCCCCCAAAAAAAATCCTAACCATCTGCCCTACCTGGGAAGGATGTGTTTAATCAGTGTCTATTTGAAATATCTAACTATTCAATAAATTGAGAGTAATACAGTACCGCTTGAAACCTGACAGTATTCTGATTGCACTATTATACTGTAGCTCTATTGTTTTTGTACTGTTCTAAAGGTTAGGGTGTTTTGTATTGTTGGATAAGCCAATGCTGTGGCTCGTTTCGAGTGGTACAGCTGCGACTCTAAATTTACTGTGCTCATTTCTTGGTCCTTTATTGCATGAGTTAAACTTTTTTTCTTGTAACATGTAAATTGGCATTACAGCAATTTGCAGTGAATCCAGGGCATAAATTACAACCAAGGTACTGTAGGTTTTCAAATGTACTTGCAGTACTAGTACTTAATATACATTTACACTAATATAGCAGTCCCAGTTACTCAGTCTGATTAGGCTAATCCAGGATTAACAGTAATTTATAGTTTGATTTACTAACTTGCGGTTAATCATGCATACATCAATCGTACATAAACGTTGTTGGATCAAAGAAAAAAGAAAGGTAAAATGTTGACTGATTTGAGTATGAAATTAATTTGCGACAGACAAAAAAAAAATTGCCAATTCCTGGATGACTTTGCCTCCTCCGCAGGCATCTTTAATTTTTGAAGAAATCAGATTATGGGCTCCCTGTGGCAGGTAACCCAATTCACGATTTTTTTAATCTGATTTCTTCGAAAATTAGAGATGTCTGCGGAGGAGGCTATGGATGACTGGCTTCATTAGGAAAACATTCAGTCCTATTCAAGTTAATACAATGGAGCCAGACACAACACGCTAAACTCCTCTGGCTCTCAGCTTTACTATTTCCCAATACCCTCCGACAACCTGGTGTTTAAAAATGATATGTAGCATAACCATCATCATCTATTGGCAAACTCGTCTTGTGATTGGCTAGCCAGGTGTTGTCTATCAAGTCATAGTCGACCATG
Source organism: Actinernus sp. WN-2022 (assembly GCA_030867875.1). Classification (NCBI taxonomy): domain Eukaryota; kingdom Metazoa; phylum Cnidaria; class Anthozoa; order Actiniaria; family Actinernidae; genus Actinernus; species Actinernus sp. WN-2022. The sequence goes on from JAOWCC010000019.1 coordinate 65,223,406, forward strand.
TGCGCTGCAGACAAAAATGACTAAGAAGTTATTTTCACAGTTGTTTCAATTGCTAAGTTGATAGAATGGTGGCTTCATTATGCTAAAACAATTAGACTTCTCGCTCTTGATTTCTATCGACTTTGATAGTTGATTCAGGGTTGTGTCCCTCACCAATTTTTGCTGTTAGAACCTCGAGCTTGCAGTCTAGTTGTTAATTGTAGTGAAACCAAACGCAAATTACCCACAGCCAGCCAATCATAGGAGCGAGTAATCACAAGTAACTCATAAATGGCTTCCCTGTGAGCCAATGACAAACCAAAGCAAAACCAAAACCATTTTGCGTTTGGTTTTACTTTGGATTTTGATTGGTTGGTTTACTTTCTCAGCCAATAGGAGAGCTTAGTAAACGCAAAACCAAAACACTTCCGACACTCAATTGAAATCCGCTCTATGCTATGATGCAATGTGCACATCACATATCAACTATTAAACTAGTTGTATAAAGCATGGAACATACACATCACACCTGCATACACATACGGGCCTACACATTTTATAGCATATTTAATACAATATGCAAATTAAGAAAAAAGAAGAGAGTATTAAAGAGAAACACATTACAGCTGTACCTGAAATATGTAGGAGTTCAAAGTAGTTAAAATAAAAGACTTTAAAGTGCAGGAGAAGGCATCTGTGAGAGGATGTAAATGTAAATATTTTCTGTGGGGTATGCCCTGGGATCCCCCTAGGGACCCCTCTAGGGATGGTCCTTGATTGCATGGACCTACAGTTTTATCACATCGTGGCTACATCACATATCTTCTTTTGGCATAAAGCAGTGGGATGTGGATGTTACAAGTATTATGTTGTAATGGTTTCTTGTTTATCTTTCCACAGGGTAACCACCATTTTGCTCCCAGCTGCTATTGTGGTAGCATTGGCTATTATCGCATACAAGGTTATGATGTAAAGCTCCAACAGCATTCCTTACCTGTTTATGAAATATTGATAGTATCGACAAACAATAATACCCAATACTGTATTGAGGAATTACAACAGTAACAGGTTACAGTGGTCTTACTCCAGCCGTTTGAATAAGCCATGTGCAATATACGCCTACATTGTATTTCAAAAAGGGCATCTCTGACGAACGGCAAAGATAGTCGCAGACCGAAATGGTTTGTGGTTAGAACTCTCTGACCATGCGGAACGGATAAGGTACGGTGTAATTCGAAAATCGACGTCCAAAATAAACGAATCGACCGATTTAAGCTTGTACATTTGTTGTCCCAATTCCGATAAGCTTTCCAGAGGATTCAGTGCTTTGTTTTCCAATCAGAGAAATTGATACTTTTCCTCTTGTGATACAACAAGAAACATTACGAAAGGCTTAAAAGTCAGTTGACATGAATTGGGACAACAAATGAAGGGCTGTGTGCAAAAAGGGCGTAAGTGACTCTTGATCACATTCTAAATTCTCCTTCAATTTCTTTGTTTTCTAAAGGAGAATTTAGAATGTGATCAAGAATCACTTATGCCCTTTACGGTGAATTCACCAGAATTTCAGCTACAACCACAATCGTTTCGGTCAAGGAATGTCATCTGCCTGTCGTCTGTGGCAACCTTTTTGAAATAGGTGTATCACAATTCGATTCCGAGACCGAAGCTCACCGAACGAACCTCTGTTTGGTCTGGTTACGTCTCTAAACGAGGCTACGTCTCTACTGGGAATTGTGACAAGCAAACCAGACCAATGTCGAAGTTTGTTCGGTTGGCTTCGTCCTCAAGCTTGAATTTTAGTACTATCGAGCATGGCCTATTGGAATCCCAAGAAACCCACCCTTCTTCACATAGTCATTTCCTTACCATATCCTACATCGTTAATATATGCCTTATTTTTGTAATATGAGGAGCTAGGAGCTGTTTTAGAAGCGATTTATGAATACAGTGAGATGGGGTTAACAACCGAAATGAAGCCAAGGATTTTCAACCCCATCACTATTTAGAAACTCGCTTTTGAAACAAGCTCCGAGTGTTTTACATGGGTTCTCAAACTCCATGATAAAATTAGCGATCTATAGTATTGAAATGCGAGCTGTATTTCGAAACGAATTCTGAATACTCGTCATGATTTTTACTGTGTTGACCTGATGTGATCCTTGAATCTATTTTTTATTGTCAGTTAGTGAAATCGCTGTATGACTGCAAATAAAGGTTGTTTGATCTGACATAATTGGTCATTGTAGAATGGGACAGCATGAGCATTTAGTAGCCGATACTCTGACCAAACAAGACCTAGATCGATGACCAAGTTGATGAGTACTGGATTATCATTTGCCACGCCTCCTAATATTTCACTTCGAATTGTCTGGTTTCCAGATATCAGCTGTATCAATGTTTATCCCACAATATTTACCGTATTTGGTGGCATATACAGTATGTGTTTAAAAATAATATAAAAGGATATTTAAAAAACGATTAGAATTCGTGTTTTCGAATCAAATTTTTAAAAAGTTTTATGTTGGCAGGCAATCTCATTTCGTCTGTGAGACTGTTCCAAATTTTAGGTCCCATATATCTCGGTGATCTTAGCCCGTAGGTAGTGGTTCTTGGCTTAGGTAAAGTTAGAATGTCAATTCCTCTAAGATTATAGTTAGATACACGCAATTTAAATAAGTAAATGGCACATGCCATTTACGCAACAAAAACAAGGGTGCCGTGCCGAAATAAAAATCGGTACGTATACCATAATTTAGGAGTACCGTGCCCAAAACACTTGTCGTGTGCATCGGACCTTCATTGCCTTTTGGCCCTGATCGATCTACTCGTAATTATCGACCTAGTTTTATCACAGGCAGCCCAAGCTCAAGTTACGAAAATATAAGGGTTTGTATGGGAGCGTAGCGAGCTCAAGTTACGAAATATTTGTATGGGAGCATAGCGAACTCGGTTTACTAGCCAGAAATACTGTAAAATATTTGAGTTCGCTACGCTCCCATACAAACCCTTATATTTTCGTAACTTGAGCTCGCTACGCTCCCATACAAACCCTTATATTTTCGTAACTTGAGCTTGGGCTGCCTGTGGCTTTATAAGCGGTGAGGAGACCCATCCCAAACAGAACTTGCTATATTCAAGTAGTAATCCGGTTTGAGGATCGAAACAATAGCCAAATAAGGGCGGAACCCGTAAGATTCACTGGCACACGATGAATTTTCCTAATTTTGGAACGCTAACCTTGGGAAGCAACATTTACCGTACTAACCCACTGAAGATGCACCATTCTGTGTGCCGTGAATTGTGAACCTAACGTGAATCTAAATCATAAATAATCTAAGATAGCAAGGGGATTTCGTACTACGTCGTTAGTAATTTGTTGTACAGAATAACTTTTCTTGATGTTGGAATCTAAATAACGGGCTTGGTATTGTGGCAAGCATGCTTGATTTTAAAGACATGATTTTAAATGATTTCAGTCTCTGGCAATTAAGTTTGAACTACAACTGCATGTCATACCCTTGATTTACCTTGGAGGGTATAACCGCCTCATTATTTCTCGATCCTTCAAAGCTACATACTATAAAAACAATCCGCGGTAAACCCAAATAACAAACTGAGTACAGGAACACTGAAAATCGAAACAAACCCTTTAAATACTTAACGCTAATTGAGTCCAGCCATAACAAGTCTGATAAAATAATCCTCTTGGCCTATAACAATAACCTTGAGCAACAGCAAAGTAATTTGATCAAAATGTGTCTCGTAATAGCAGCGTTTGTCTTGTGAATCATCTAAACCTGTTGCCATTATTCAAGCAGCGACAGCTAGCAGAGGAAAACGTCGAGAGAGTGCGGAGGTGATTTCTGTTTATTTCATTTGGAAATAGCCAAAGTGCTTGGTGAGTAGTGACTAAACTGTTAACGACGAAATCGTGGTTTGTTTTACCTAATTTATTGTTCAACCAAAATATTTCCATGCCCCGCTTACTTTCAACTTATACTTTCTTTGAGTTGAGAACATGCGCAAGGTCTCGGAGACTTAATTTCTTTCTCTTAGTATTCCTGAATGGCGAATACTGCTGAATGTTGCTTTTCAATGTTTTTGTTTTAAAATGCAGTCTAAATGCCTCTATCACCTCGTATCGTTGTCGTCGGTATTTGCTAAAACCACATACTATTTTGAGTTTGCCACAAATTTTGTTCTTGAACCATCTGGAAATCACTGGATCAGGTATACATGTTGCAGTTTTGATTTTGTTGTCCCAATTCAGATCATGCGACAGCACCAGAGGATTCAGTGCTTTGTTTTCCAATTAGAGAAATTTATACATTTCCCTTGGTATATACAGAAAAACAAGAAACATTACTTGAGGGAAATGTCGGGTGACTTGAATTGAGACAAATACACAAGCTAAATCTGCCAAAAGCGACCGGGCATGAGTTTTTGAAAATTTACGGTCAAATTCCCCACTGTGGGTCTCTTACATGTTCAAACCCCCACTAGCTATAGCTTCTCCGCGAGTCCAAATGCCCCGCGGCCCCTTGATAGTTATGCTCTGTGTTTGGCACTTTACAAATTCAGGGTGTAGCCAGGGGGAGTTTCCTGGGTTCCGGAATCCCCGTTTCCTCCTGTTACAAAGCCAGAAGAAAAATGGAATATATAAAAAGAAAGAAAATGAAAGCGCGAGTGTTTTTCTTATTCTCATAAATCAGGAATCATTAAAGGAGCTCATTCAACCAAGATGCATTGCGAGTCACTGTTATTGTTTTCATACGGGAAACTACTTGAAATCGGACAGCTGCCAATCAGAAAATGTGATATCGGGCTTTTTATAAATAGAGTTGACGAGTTGAACTGAATGTCTGAGGTCGGCGGGGAGATCAGTTGCCTTTATACTTGAAGAAATATAATAGAATGAGCGGAATTGCTACGGTTCTCCGATAACAATTCTCGACGTGATGCTAGCAATCGATCTCATGCTCGATCTAGCGAACCAACTTGTCCAACTTCTGGACCAAGTTCCAGCGATGCAGATCGTGTGGCAAGGAAATTAATCAATTCTACGATAGCGTTATACATTTAGAGTTCTTTCCTTTCTAGGCTTGTTCATGCAAGAACGTGTAGTCGAAAGAAAGAAGCTATAAGCTAGGTTGTCCCTACCAAAATGCTGGTTTGAAATGTTTAAGTACTGTTTGCCACATTCTATTTGTGTTCAAGGTCCGTGCGTTCTCCATACCACATTTTGACTCGCCAATGCAATATGCAAATTTGAAATCAAATTTGAGGAATCGAATCCTTATAATGTTATTGTTTGCTAGCCTGAATTTCAGCCGGTTTGTGTCGTTTTAAAAGCCTCTTGACTTCCGTTAATCGTACATTGGATATGCTGGGTAAAAAAATATCGATCAATCAGTTTTCTGAGCGCCCAGCGGCACTTGATTGAACTTGAAGTTTATTCATCAGCAAAGAAACATTTATAAAATAGGTTTCCACTTTACAGCCGCTCATGCAGATATCAACACAACATTTCACTTTTACTTACTTTAATTGTCTCAGCGTTGTCCATGTACATTGAGCGAAAACCAAGACTATAAGACTAAGAGAGAAACTGCGAGATTTGTAATCTTGTATGTACCGCGCGTGTACCGCGTACTCGAGTCTTCAGTCAAAGCAATTTGCTTTAAATGTTGTAAGTGTCCGATAATGATAAGCAAAAGGCTCAGCTCTTCTGACCTTTAAATTTCTTGTCATTTAGGTCTGCGGGCCGATCAAGCCAATGTAGAAAGGCCCTGGTTTGGATAAACTGTAGGAATTACGATCAAACTGTCGGCTAACTGATCCAGTACAGGCTCTAGAAATAATTTCACTGACCAAAGGCGACTCCAGAGTACGTTCAATACTTTCCCTGGCAGGTGAAAATTCGGAAATATATGACTGAACACAAAAGCTAATAAATAAGGAACATTTTCCCCTATAAGTAATCAACTGGTATGCCCCTGTGAGACCGATGGAATAGGATTTGTTTCGATTAGCTCTCTAGAGCCATTATCGGGGGCCCCGAAAATGGCGCTTCGAGAAATTTGAGCTCGCAATGCATCTTGGTTGAATGAGCTCCTTTAAGGGAGGATGTCCCCCGGACCACTCGGGTAACGATTAAGAACCCCTCTTCAAACTCCTGGCAACCCCCTGAAATTCGACAATGTTCTCCTGTATTCTGATACTGCACGTTCTAAAGGTTAGGGTGTTTTGTGTTGTTGGGTAAGCCAATACTATGGCTCGTTTCGAGCGGAACTGTCTGGCTCTTTTAGAAACTAGTTCTGTTAAAGACACCTTGACAACAGCTTACAATACAATACATTACTTTATTTAACCACGTGTCACCTAGGAGCTTATACAACTCGTTTAAACGTGAACGTGAACAAAATATAGGCAAATAAAAAATACATACATACTTATAGTTTAAAAAGTTTAGATACACTTGATGTTTAGAAGTATTAAAAAGCCTTAAAATATTACAAAGTCTTGAAATATTACGATATTAAAAATATATATTAAACTATGCATATATACTCATTATAATAAATTTATATTAGAAATTTGGAGGTAATTATTTATGACGATAACATGAGATCGTAAAACGCTTTTAAAAGATATAATTTCTTTGCATTCCCTTATTTTAGTAGGTAGTTTGTTCCACAGAATACTTGCTATATATGAAAACGATTTATGAAGCCATTCCAAATTAAAACGAGGCTGTTCTAGTCTGGTACCATTTCCGCGCAAGTTGTAGCTTACCACTTTAAGCTGGACCCCGATCGTTCATGCAATTAAAAATTAGAATTAGTGATTGACGGTTCCTACGTTCAGCCAAGGTTCCTGTGTCGGCGTATTTGAGAAGATAATCGTATTACGATGACTTGGACAAACCCAAAATAGTACTTAGGAGTGGACCACAGTATTCCAGATGGGGGAGAATATAAGCTTTGTAGAGGCGAATCATAACGTCTTGGAGAATGAATCTGCGCAGCCTTCGCAGTGCTGATGCCTTAGCGCAAGCCTTCCTCAATTGCTCTGTAATGTGCGCCTTGAATGAAAGTTTGCGGTCCAGAGTGACCCCAAGGATCTTTAGAGTGTCAGTGGCTTTGATGTCCGAGTCATCGAGTTTGAAGTCGTATGTATATGACGACGGTCCAATGGCGATAGCTTGTGTTTTCGCCGCATTAATCTGTAAATAATTACTCTCAAACCATGTAGAGAGTAGACTGAGATCAGAGTTAATGAGGAACTGTACTAGTACCATCGGAGACGCATCAGAAGGATACTCAGTTGTATCGTCCGCATAAAGCCTCAAAGAGGTATTAGATACACAGTAGTTCAGGTCATTGATATAGATATTGAATAACAATGGCCCTAGCAAGGATCCTTGTGGTACTCCAGTCTTTACAGTTCTCCACTCAGAGTAAACACCATCCAGCCTAACGCGCTGTCATCTCCTCCGAAGGCAGGCAGCCACGAGCTGCATAGCATCATCTGAGAAGCCATATGCTTTAAGTTTGGCAAGCAACAGACTGTGGCAGACAGAGTCAGGCAATCCCTTTATGTAGGACGACACGAATTTTTACCAAAAATACAATAGAATACAACACAATACAATTCAATACAACAACAGAACGCAACACAATACAATACAATACAATAGAATACAATTTGGTAGCAATTCGTGTCGTCCTACATGAAGGAATGGCCGGGGAGATGTTACTGCTCTTCCATCCCGTCGGCCATGCACGGTTAATAATGAAGTGGTTAATCAGCCTGGTTAGCAGTTGTGCAATGGCGGGAGCAGATAAACGCAACATTCTCTGAGAAATATTGTCACAACCAACCGCCTTTCTTGGATTAAGCTTGTCCAAAATATCCTTCACATAGGCCACACCTACTGGAGCAAAGGTGAAAAACGGCTGCAAAGTGTTTCTCTCAGCGATAAACGTGACACTTCCAGCCACTTCACAGAAATATTCATTAAACACTCCAGCCACGGATAGAGGATCAGTTATCACTCGCTCGTCCTCTAGTAGGACGATCTTAGATTGTCTTTTTGCTTTTGCCCGGCAAGAGAGGTTTCATTTTACTCCAGAATTCGCCGTGATGTTTTGTGTTAACTGAAGCATCGACACAAAATGATTTCATCCCTTTACGCTTCAATGACGTAACTTTGTTACGCTGCTTCCTAAATGCCTCCCAAGAGAGCTGTGTTGGATTTTTCTTATGCAGCTTGAACAAGCGGTTTCGAATGGAAATTTCACGTGCACGCTGCAGTTGTGGCGTGATCCATGGTAATTGATCGCCTCTTATACGTTTCTTTTTCAGTGGTGCGTGTTTGTCCAACACCTCATTATACAACTTACACCAGTGGTCCCACACGTCATCTACATCATCATAGATATATGCGGTATCCCAAGGGATGTTGCTCAAATCAGTTACGAAATCATCCTCGTTAAGTTTCTTCATACTCCTGTATACAATTTCACGTGGTTTAGGTCTCGGTAGTTTATCCTTTCTCACAATATACACAAGGTCATGATCACTTACTCCAAGTCGATGCAAATTACCGCAGCTGGCACGACGTCAATAAGCGTTTCAGTGTTATCTGTAACCCTCGTCGGTTCAGTTATCTCATTGTCTAAACAGCACTGTCAAAATCCGAGAGCAAATGATCCGCCGTCTTTCCTTCATGTTCATCTGTAGTCATATTTATATTAAAGTCTCCTAATAGCAGAAGCTCCTTTCGTGATTTATACATGAGCTCAGTCGCAGCTTAGATTTAGTAGTAGTAATTTATTAACCACGTAGTCACTAATGAGCATAAGCTCGTTTACAATGTGTACGTGCAGTCAACTAATTAATATAGATAAATAGAGGATAATTAATTTACTGCGTTCGACGAAGGAGAACGCATACTAATCTTGCAGTGGAATCCCTGTGGTTATGTGTGGGCTACCTGTGCTTCCCCGGGCGAAAGCTTCCCCGGGCGAAAGAAATATGTCCTCATGTCCTCTAGCCTGCGTCACATCCGGACTTTTCTCTGACGACAATAACCAGGTTTTGTTCGGATGAAACGCAGGCTGCATGTCCTCATGCATGTTTGTACTTTTTAGAATAAATTATCTCGGCCGGGGAACTGGTAACCACACGTACACGATGCGAGCGGCCATTTTGGTCATTTCTGTCGGCTCGCGATCGGTAAGTTACTTGCCTTATTTTCCGACAATCCAATGCAATGATGTTTCAAAGGTTCGCAAGTACAATTGAGCAAATCCTGAGGAAAGTGTGTAGTACATCTGGCGGACTGACAAGTCCAATATGGTCTGTTTTGTACCTTGAACATTCAATTCGCCACTCGGCCATAATTATTTTTTTGTGCTGAACCCGAGTGAATCTGCGATCGAAAAATATGCTGTTGGCTTGCTCGCTGCATTGAATTGTGCTGTTCGCTTTGCCGATACCAAAACTGCAAATGGTCAAGATACTATTAATCATACCAGAAGGCTGAAGATAAATACATGGATATGAATATTTCAGTCTGAGTTGTGAAGAAGCTTTTTAAATA
>JAOWCC010000019.1:65233094-65370990 GCA_030867875.1 Actinernus sp. WN-2022
ATGAGGTATTTTTTACTAATCATAAACCCCCCAAACAAGGATAGAGCTGTGCAAAAACAAATTGCCAAATTTATCTACGTAAAAGAAAGAAAAGAAAGACAACTTCATAATATTCTATGACTAACTTTTATTTATTGATATAACTTGTCTTTTATGTAAATTTATTTGGGCTACTGCCAATGTACACATTAGTATAAGGCTCCAAATAAAATCATCTGTCTGTCTGTCTGTCTGTCCATCCGAATATTAAAGACGAGGTTATGGGGGCAGAGCTTTGTCTTTTATTTAATTCCTTTAGTTTGCACAAATTTGTCTTTTGGAGTGCTATCTTTTAGGGTAAAATGTTTGTGAGCCACGCCCATATTGCTATCTTTTAGGGGTGAATTTCATTTCTCACCTCGAGCACCCCCGTCTATTTTTATGGGGAGTCCCCCCCCCCCCGGAATTTAGGCTTCAAACAGTTAATTAAGTCCCCTCCCTCAATGCTTGATTGAAAGGATATGCAGCAATAGTTTCCTAGAAGACTGAATCTACACAGTTTGTTAATCATTTTTGCACATTTACGTTGATTTCATCCATCCCACACATGTGCTAGGGTTATCAGTTTTAGTATATACCACTCCAGTGAATATCACTTTTCGTGCACTCTGATTGACTATACTGAGACAAACAGTGAATATGATTTCACATTCACCTCTGAGCAAAGCAGCAATTCACCTCACACGAGTGTTCGTCCATTTGACAGAAAATAAAAATATTAATAACTATTTGGTGCTTAGGCTATCCACCTGCAGTGTGGTAAATACTAAAACAATTATTCACCTCAGTGTTGGTGAATAGTGGTGGATTAATACCGGTATTTACCTCGCCAAAGCGGCTCAGTAAATATCCACCACTATTCACCTCCTATTCGGTGAATAATTGTTAAATAATATGGAAATCACTGAAAATTATTTTGTTTCAGCTAGCCCGGAACATAAAGGTGTGTCCCTCACCGTGACACAGCTCCTTTGAACTTTGTGAGTTGTTATTGGCCAGTTTGAGGTTCATAAACCAGTACCCTTCCATACAGACTGCAAAAACTGAAGCAAGTCTGGTTTTGTGTCTGGTGTCTGAGCTGGCTGCAGTCAAATGGTTTCTCAGTCGAAAAACTGCATGCTGCGCTGACTCAGATAAGGACAATTTACATTTAAATCTTTACAATATTCTGCCATATTCAGGAAACAATACCTACCATCCCAAACCTTGCTGTCAGCTTTCTCTGCAAGAAATGAGTTCACTACCACCAATGCCTCCCGTCGTCAGTCACAAAGTACAGCAGCGGGCCTCCCCACACAGGCGGAAATTGTCATTTCCGGTGGTGGAGTTATAGGATGCTCTGTCGCCTACCATTTGGCTAAATTAGGATGGAAGGATATTGTACTCCTGGAGCAAGGAAGGTAAACAAAGTCATGTCATTTATACTGCAGACAGCTGTTATTATTGAATGGTGTGTATGCTCTCACCACAGTAGCCTGGCCAAGTCACCCTCAGCATGTGTAGCAGCCCCAGTGGAGGGGCAGGGCAATTAAGGCATAAGGCAACTGAAGGCAATCTCCCTCCTCTCACCTTCTTTGCCTCCCCCTCCCCTGCGGCTGCTACAGTATGCATGCTACATGTAACTCATCCTGTTAATCTTTATTTGGTTGCCTGTATTTACAGAGTTTATTGCTGGTGTCTTAATTTGATAAAGGAACATTATTTTTCATTACTGTTTTCATTGAAGTGCGACTGGGGAGCCGGGGTGATGCAGTGGTTAAGCAGTTCACCTCTGTGACCTGGGTTTGGGTTTGATTCCCATTCCCAGTAGTGCCACATCCATTACAAAATAGCATAATTACTTAAAGTATGCATTAAATAGAAGTAATTAAAGTATACTGCAATAGTAGGGTTCAAGTATACCGCTGTGGTATACTTTTAGTATACTCGTAGTATACTGAAAGTAGGCATAATTTTGGACTCGGGAATGCTACTTAGAATATACTGCATGAGAGTATACTTTAAGTATACTGGAAGTATACTAAAGGCATCAAAAAGTAAACGGGGGATTTTAGATAGCTATTAATTTCATTAAAAGTTTTACTGATTGATGCAATATTTTAGGACTGTTTACAAACTCTGTATGTACCCTTACTCTAAAGTTGTTTGTCTGTTCGATTTGAATTTTGTGCAACAAGCAAGCATCACGAGATGTTCACTTGACAAAGGCTGAGTGTCGTTGGCCAACCTTGGATAATACCCAGGGGCAGTTAGTGAACGACGGGCAGAAAAGGGACTAATAGAGCACTTTCGATATATGCTTCACAAATGATTCAATGCGAGACTCAGGGATAAAATTGTGCAGTGAATCGTAATAACAAAAGAATACATTTCACAAACGATTCAATGCGAGGCTCAGGGACAAAATTGCGTAGTGAATCGTAATAACAAAATAATACATTTAATGTAAATTATTTTGTTATTACGATTCACTGCACAATTTTGTCCTTGGGGCCTTGCATTGAATTGTTTGTGAAGCATATGGCGATAGAGCTTTCTCTGTGGCAGCGCCCAGGCTGTGGAACACTTTACCAGATAACATTAAACTCTCACCATCATTGAACACTTTTAAATCTCGTCTTAAGACATTTTTGTTTCAACAGGCCTATGATATCTAGTTTTCGAACATGTTTAGTCTAAATCATGTTTAACTTAGTTGCTTGGTTTTTATAATATTTAGTTTCTTCTCATATTTAACTATTTTTTAGTTTGTAATTCTTTGTGAAGCGCCTTTGAATTTAAGAAAAGTGCGCTATATAAGTTTAGATTAGTATTATTATTATTATTATATATTGAAAGTGCCCCGGGGTATCTGAGGATGGTCACTGCGGCCTGGCCATGCATGGTGGCCTTAAAGAACCCAGCAGCCAATTATATAGCATTGAAAAGTCTTGAAGTAAACCAAAACATTTGATTGAAAACAAAACAAGCATGCAATAACCTAGCTGGCAATACTTGGAAGATTTTTTAGTTCCATAAAATAAAATGCTCGGATAAGTTTAAAAGTCCCATATGTTTTGATGCTTGACATGAGTCCCACAAGCCCCAAGCTTTAAACTTTATCATGGATAAATAAAGGTCATTGATTGATTGAGTCGATCGTGCATGGACCTTCAAAGTTTTGGGAAGACAATTCAATGTTAGCGCATTTAATTCGAAAGGAAATCCCTTTCCCAGTAGAAGTTTTCCAGTGTTAAGAGTATAGACTGGTTACAGCATCATTGGTTACCGTTGTCAAGGCCGAACTGGAGGTCAACCACAATCAAAACAACAGTCAAACACAGTGAATACACTGAGCTAATGCAGCGAAATAAAGCACCATATATTCCTTAGAAATGTCATCCAAAAGTTTTTTACCTGGCTATTTTAAAGGTGTATACAACCTAAAGAGTCTCGAGAAAGATATCATTCTAACAAAGCTGAAGTACGTAGATGGACAGTGTAAGATGACTAATGAAGCTGTATTTTAACTGTTTGAGTTTAATTCAAGATCAACATGGTTAGCCTACAACGCCCAGACTACAACTGATGTTTTCTTCAAGTCCGGCTACAAGACTAGCGCTCACGTGTATGTGCAGCCAGGCGTGCGATACAATGATTGATAGATTAACAATAGTGTAACACAACATGATATGAAATACGTGATAATAATAGAGTCACGCAACTTGTCACATCTCCCCTATTCCTAAAGGTGTGACAAACGAACTGTCCCTTGTAAAGTGTTACATTACACGATAGATATAGTTATGGTGTGACAAAGTCTTTAAGCCATACAGGTGGCTTGGGTTGTCGCTGCGACCTCCTCACATCGGTACCCGCACTAGGTGGAGGCTCCCTGACAGGACCAGATGCTGCTGCCGTATCATTCACATGTGTCTGGTCAAACGGCTCTTCTCCCTGCTCGGACTCTGGGTCCTGTGGTGGCTCCCCTGTCTTGATCAGCTGTCTCCGGTTCCTCCTGTACACTCCGTTGCCAACTTGCACCTTGTAGCTTCTAGGGCCTGCTTTCGCTGTGCATGTTCCGGGACTCCAGGTTTTCTCTCCGGGTAGTCGCATGCGTATCGTATCTCCAACATCGATCGGCTCTAGGAGTTTGACCCTCTGATTGTAATAATGCTGCTGACGCTGCTTTGTGCCAATCAGCTTCCTTGTGTCTTCTTCTGTGGGGTAGCTTGGCTTCAGCAGCGATCCAGCAACAGGTAGTAGCGTCTTACATCGGCGACCCATAAGCCGCTGAGCAGGGCTGGTGCCTATTCCGGCTGTAGGCGTGTTGCGCCAATCCAACAGCGCTTGGAACTCTGAGATGCCTGATGCCTTGCATTTGGCAAATAACTTCTTGATGGTCTGGACCGCGTTTTCAGCCTTTCCGTTTGACTGAGGGTAGGTTGGTGATGATGTAGTGTGCTGGAAACCCCAGGTCTTCGCAAAGACAGCGAACTCCGCTGACGAGAACTGCGGCCCGTTATCCGTGATCAGTGTGTCTGGTATGCCAAATCTGGCAAACACTGCTTTCAACTCCTTTATTATGGCTCTGGAGGTAATACCATTGAGACGGACAACTTCGATATAGTTGCTGTAGTAGTTACTGATGACAATCAGTGTTCGGTTGTCAAAGTCACAAAGGTCTGCCGCGACCTTGGCCCAAGGGCGTGCGACAAACTCATGTTGCTGTAAGGGCTCCTTGCCGTGGCCATTTCGGTGGGCCAGGCAGACGTCGCACTTTGATATATATTCTTTCATCTCAGTCGTCATGCGAGGCCAGAAGAGGGTTTCCCGAGCTCGGCGGATGCATCCTTCGATGCCGATGTGAGATGCATGTGTCTTCTGCATGAGCTCTCTCCTCAAAACAGTAGGCACAACAACTTGCTGGCCTTTGAAGATGAGTTCCCCTTGTACGGTCAACTCATCGCGCACGTCAAAGTAAGGCCGCACACATTCTGGGACTTCCGCTCTGGTATCTGGCCAACCACCTCTGATTATTTTACGGAGCTTCTGCTGTACTGGGTCGTCAAGAGCTGCATTCTTCATTTCTTGCCATCTATCCTCGGTCACTGGCAGCCAAACTCGGTGATCTATTTCCTCCAGCTCTCGTATGTAGTCGCATGCATTTACTTCTGGTAAGTATGCGCGGCTCAGCGTATCCGCCAGGAGCATTTCTTTCCCTCTTTTATAGTTGACTTGTAGACTGTAGTTTTGTAGGCGTAACAGCATGCGTTGCAGACGTTTTGGGGCCGACGCTAATGGTTTCTTGAAAATAGGCTCCAGGGGCTTGTGATCAGTCTGTACATTCACTTGCTTGCGGCCATATACATAGGCGTCAAAACGATTACAGGTGAAGACATCCTGTATTACGTTAGCATTCCTTTGAATCAGTTGATAACGTGTCACATAGAGATAGCACAGTGGATTGTATGAAGGACTCCCTGTTTACCCGTGTGCATTAAAACCTGACAATTCTACATCTGGCGACGAGGAATTTTTTTTAAACTCAAAAACGTAAGGAAGAACAGTCAGCATGGCGGCTCTTCCAGTGTTTTCTGCATTTGATATCCAAGTAAGGGAAGCGTCACATTGATTTTTCCACGAGAAACGTCCAGCGAAGTTTCTTTTTCAACCCCCCCACCCCCTAAGAAACGTCAGCGATTTATCGATTTTATTTTTTCAGAAGTCATACACTACCTCTTTCCGGCTCTTTCCATTCATGCCCGCCTTTTTATCCCAACTTAAACAACTTGTCACAACCTCTGGGTCCCATTTGGTGGGAATGGAACGTTGAATTCATCGTGAAACCTTTGAATTCACTGTTATCTATGTCGGTGAGTTCTCAAAAACTTAGCCGGCTGTGGGACAACCGCATACCTGCTAACCTCCAGAGTTCTAAAATCTGGAGAATGTTGGTTGAGGCTTTGTTATGACGTAATGATTTCCGATTTTTCCGAAGATACCCCGATTGTGTTCCGAAGACTCCGAAGACTCGGAAAGCTCTCGAAAAAATTAGTTACAAGCCTCGCGATCGATCGAGTCACTCGGTGCTTTTCGCGCATTCGCTAGCGTGCGAAATGAACACAAACGCAACTCGGAGTAAAATTGCTTGTTTTTTAACCCTCGAGCCTGAAAAACGGCGAACTCAATCCATAAAATGGCTAAAAACCGGGAGATTTGAGGCTCTATCCGGGAGACCGGAAGATGAGGTCCAAAATCTAGAGTCTCCCGCATAAACCGGGAGAGTTGGCAGGTATGCAACCGCAATCTGCCATTTCTCTTCAGGAGTCTTTATATCGTCGCGGAGATATGTGAGGTTATGTTTCTGAAAACTATCGATTTTTCCACGGAGAAACGTCACAGGTCAAACCCCCACCCCCAAACTTCGCTGGACGTTTCTCGTGGAAAAATCGATATATGACGCTTCCCTAAGTGATGTCAGTCAGCGCTGGGAACGCTACGTTTCGAGATTTAAGAACCTACTTATGGCGATGAATATTGCAGAGCCCGTGAGAGGAAAAGCAATGCTTTTACATTACGCCGGGGAAGAGGTTAATGAGGTATTTGACACTCTGACTGTGGAAGCTGCAACAGAAACAGTAACAGTGTTGGATCAATCACTCAAAGCATTGCACGGCTATTTTTCGCCAAGGAAAACCCTAGAATATGAAGTGTACAGGTTTCGTCAGGCAAAGCAACAAGCTGGCGAGAGTGTGGCTGCATTTCACACAAGGCTGGTGCAGCTAGCGAAATCATGTGAATTTCATGATCGCGCACGGGAAATCAAAACACAGATAGTGCAGAACTGCATATCGTCTCGACTACGAAGAAAAGCCTTAGCAGATCCCGAGATGGACTTGGAGAAATTACTCAACACGGCGAAAGCCATGGAGTTGGCAGATCTTCAGGCAAAGGGAATAGAGTCGAGTGAGTCAGCGCACGCCAACAAGATAACCACAAACACACGCAAACAACAAAATGAGAAATCACGCCAAACCAACGACTGTGGTTATTGCGGACGTCGACATGCGAAGGGTCGAGATAATTGTGCTGCTTTTGGCCGCAAACAGTGCAAATCATGCAAGAAATACAATCATTTCGAAAAGTACCGCAGAAGCAAGGATTCCACACCGGACAAGCCGTCACAGCAGAGAACGCAAGGGCGGAATTGGAAACAAAAACCTCGCGTGAATGCTCTGAATGATAATGATAGCGATATAGCGAAGATGAATATGCATTTTCAACCCTCACGTTGGGCGCCGTGAAGTCGGAGACATCTCCGAAATTCGTGATTAAGATCAATGGGATCGAAATAGACATGATCGCGGACACGGGAGCCAGCGCTACCGTAGTTGATGAAGAGGCGTATAAAAAACTGGATCAGCCAAAGATAACGAAAGCAAGGGCAAAAATCTATTCATATGGATCCGAGAAGCCACTTCCAATTCTAGGCAAGTTCGCAGCAGTGGAATCGGGTGAGAAACTCGCTGAAGAGAAATTCTTCGTTGTGAAAGGAAATGGGGGGATGTCTATTGAGTTGGAATGCGTCGCAACGATTAGGACTGGTCCAAGTTGTCAGACCTATCACTCAATCCCAAGGGTTTTCTCTGAGGGTGGAATATCTCCAGACCCAATGAAAGTACGCGCAGTGCACGAGATGGACACGCCAAAAGATGCGTCCGAGGTTCGAAGCCTGCTTGGTATGACCAATTACAGCGCCAGATTTATTCAGAATTATGCGACGATTACTAAACCACTCCGAGATCTTATTAAGAGCGGAGTCCCGTTCGCTTGGTCTGCAGAGCACCAAATGTCGCTGGAGAAGTTGCGTGACGCCATGACGAATGCAACCGAGATCTCATATTTTGACCCCGATGGGAAAACCGAGATATTGACGGATGCGAGCCCAGTCGGACTTGCAGCCGTTTTGTCACAGACGTCGTTGGACGGAAAGGAACGTCACGTCATCGCATATGCTATAGCAGGGCTTTGACAGACGTAGAACAGCGTTACTCTCAGGCGGAGAGAGAGGCCCTCGCCATCGTATGGGCCTGTGAGCGCTTCCATCTTTACGTGTACGGCAAACCGTTCTCGGTACTCACTGACCACAAGCCTCTGGTTACGATTTACGGTAATCCGGCGTCTAAACCACCAGCTCGCTTGGAACGATGGTCACTACGATTACAGCCGTATGACGTCACCATTATCTATCGCCCTGGTAACGACAATCCAGCAGATTACTTGTCACGCCATCCACTGGCTTATGCTAAACCGAATAGTCGTGAGGAGAAGATTGCCGAGGAGTATGTGAATTATGTTGCCAACACATCGACTCCTAAGACAATGACACTTGAAGAAATCAGAAACGCGACGAAGCTTGACCTGACGCTTCAAGCTGTCATCGAAGCTGTGCGAACCGACCGATGGCGCGATACTCCTGCGAGTGGAAACGTGTCTAAGCCGGAGTTTGAACAGTTTCGCAAGCTGTGTGATGAGCTGTGCGTGACCGATGACATAATACTACGCGCCACGCCACACGCCTCGACTAAGACACCACCTGCTACAGCGTTGTACGGGCGGCCGATGAAGACTCGCCTACCAGAGTACTGTGCGGCTCACCAAGACGAATACATGCACATCAATAACGAGTACGCCAAGGCGAAAATGAAGCTCTACGCAGACACGAAGGCATCTGTTAAACCCGCTTAAATCGCCGAGGGAGATTCCGTGCTTCTAAAGAATGATCGGTCAAAAGCGAAGAGCAAGAGCGCGTACGATCCTGCCCCCTACAAAGTGAGGAAAACCAAAGGGTCAATGGTCACAGCACAAAGGGGAGAGCGAGTAATCACCAGGAACTCGTCATTCTTCAAAAGGGTCGAAGCCCCAGTGGACCACACAGCCGAGGAGTGTGACATACACATGCCACAGCAACATCAGCAGCAGAACACTGCTGAGACCACACCTGCAGTAACACCTCCTGCAGACCGACCTAGGAGGCAAACCAAGCCTCCCAAGCGTTTTAAAGACTTTATTATGTACTAGTTACTCGAGACATTATATATTGGACCTATTAGTTTTTTAGTCTCCTATTTAGGGAACCATGACACTAGACTATTGCTTTACTTCAAGAATTAGTTATTCACTAAAATATATTTCCTAGGAACCATAGCATGTAATCTAAATTTCTTTTGGTTATGATTCCTATTTAGAAAGGAAGGGATGTAGTATCCTATGTGACGTAACATCCTGTATTACGTTAGCATTCCTTTGAATCAGTTGATAACGTGTCACATAGAGATAGCACAGTGGATTTTATGAAGGACTCCCTGTTTACCCGTGTGCATTAAAACCTGACAATTCTACCGAATGTACATAGTTTCCGCTACGCCCAAGGTACACGCACGTAGCAAGTGTAATAAAGCAATGCGCATTGGCTCGCGAAGCCAGAGTTTATTCCGCTACCACGCTACGATCATAGAATCAGCTACCCTGCTACCAATTATCTGCAATCTGCTATTGTTTGGTGCAAGCGTAAACTAAAGTAAGTGTATCACATACAAGTCATGTACTTCTTTAAAGTTATCACCGCAGAATTTCTATTGTGATTATCGCGTAACGGACGCAGCTATTTTAGTAGAATCACGTGCGCTAATCAATTATTACGCTATTCAACAATTGTTACGCTACTAGAAGTTGTCTAAAGATTTACTATACGATTAATCCAAATTGTGATTTAGTCTATGCTCAATGCTATCAAATTGAATTCAATGCTAGTTATCGAGCATGACTTTGTTATTCTTGAAGTGCCTCTAACCCTTCTTGATATTTTTCTACTTATGAACCTGTGAAAGGTTTTGAGTACTTCTGCGAAGAAACGTTTGGTTTACAGGTAATACTCTGTTCTACGCTTGTTTGAAATTGTGAAAAACTGACCTTTCCTGACCCATGACTGCGTAAGTAAAAGCCTGGGTCGATTTCCTAGGGTGACGTCATCTGCAATCCTTACAAACTTCTGCAAACCTAATCGATTCTACAATCCCGCTAAGTCACGTAATATACAAATCGCTAGTGGAACATTGTGAATGAACTGTTGACATTGAATACCGTGATTAAAGTTTATAATCAATCTGTGGAGTTCTGACTCATTGACTTGCACCACCATATGCATGCTGTCCCTGTAATTGTTGAGACTAGAATATCCGCAACCTCTAGAGTCTTAATAGTTACCAATCAATCAATCATTGACCTTTATTTATCCACGATAATGTTTATAGCTTGGAGCTTGTGGGGTCGTGACTTAACATAAATTTAATTAATTAACGAGCTAAAATAGGTATTAATGTAAAACTAAGATACTAATACTTATATTAAATAATGCTAGTATATAACAATAACTGGAATTATAATAATTAAAATACCAATAAATAGAGCTGATGATGCTAAATCTAAGCCTAAAATCTTAAATATCTCTTACGTTTCTATTAGTTTGCACAGATATTTCCGTAAAGTCAAGATTTCTTATCAGATCATATTTAGAAGCGGTTTCGGTGAAGGCTGAAATAGTGGTCGTTTGGTGGCATTTACGTGGGAGGGTGTTCCACAGCACAGATCCTCTGTAGGCTATTGAGTATTTCATAATGTTCGAATTGAATCGAGGAGTGACTATAATTGGTTAACTCCCCAATTAGTTACACTGTTAGAAATTCAGTTTTATTTACAGAGTTTCAAGTCTTGTTTGGAAAACTGCATTTAGCCAACTCTCAATCAAACAGGTACAGCCTAGGTTGAATTAAGAATGTGATGTAAAGTGGTAAGCTGTAGTGCTAAGTGTAGGTTGAATTAAGAATGTGATGTAAAGTGGTAAGCTGTAGTGCTAAGTGTAGGTTGAATTAAGAATGTGATGTAAAGTGGTAAGCTGTAGTGCTAAGTGTAGGTTGAATTAAGAATGTGATGTAAAGTGGTAAGCTGTAGTGCTAAGTGTAGGTTGAATTAAGAATGTGATGTAAAGTGGTAAGCTGTAGTGCTAAGTGTAGGTTGAATTAAGAATGTGATGTAAAGTGGTAAGCTGTAGTGCTAAGTGTAGGTTGAATTAAGAATGTGATGTAAAGTGGTAAGCTGTAGTGCTAAGTGTAGGTTGAATTAAGAATGTGATGTAAAGTGGTAAGCTGTAGTGCTAAGTGTAGGTTGAATTAAGAATGTGATGTAAAGTGGTAAGCTGTAGTGCTAAGTGTAGGTTGAATTAAGAATGTGATGTAAAGTGGTAAGCTGTAGTGCTAAGTGTAGGTTGAATTAAGAATGTGATGTAAAGTGGTAAGCTGTAGTGCTAAGTGTAGGTTGAATTAAGAATGTGATGTAAAGTGGTAAGCTGTAGTGCTAAGTGTAGGTTGAATTAAGAATGTGATGTAAAGTGGTAAGCTGTAGTGCTAAGTGTAGGTTGAATTAAGAATGTGATGTAAAGTGGTAAGCTGTAGTGCTAAGTGTAGGTTGAATTAAGAATGTGATGTAAAGTGGTAAGCTGTAGTGCTAAGTGTAGGTTGAATTAAGAATGTGATGTAAAGTGGTAAGCTGTAGTGCTAAGTGTAGGTTGAATTAAGAATGTGATGTAAAGTGGTAAGCTGTAGTGCTAAGTGTAGGTTGAATTAAGAATGTGATGTAAAGTGGTAAGCTGTAGTGCTAAGTGTAGGTTGAATTAAGAATGTGATGTAAAGTGGTAAGCTGTAGTGCTAAGTGTAGGTTGAATTAAGAATGTGATGTAAAGTGGTAAGCTGTAGTGCTAAGTGTAGGTTGAATTAAGAATGTGATGTAAAGTGGTAAGCTGTAGTGCTAAGTGTAGGTTGAATTAAGAATGTGATGTAAAGTGGTAAGCTGTAGTGCTAAGAGTAGGTTGAATTAAGAATGTGATGTAAAGTGGTAAGCTGTAGTGCTAAGTGTAGGTTGAATTAAGAATGTGATGTAAAGTGGTAAGCTGTAGTGCTAAGTGTAGGTTGAATTAAGAATGTGATGTAAAGTGGTAAGCTGTAGTGCTAAGTGTAGGTTGAATTAAGAATGTGATGTAAAGTGGTAAGCTGTAGTGCTAAGTGTAGGTTGAATTAAGAATGTGATGTAAAGTGGCAAGCTGTAGTGCTAAGTGTAGGTTGAGTTAAGAATGTGATGTAAAGTGGTAAGCTGTAGTGCTAAGTGTAGGTTGAATTAAGAATGTGATGTAAAGTGGTAAGCTGTAGTGCTAAGTGTAGGTTGAATTAAGAATGTGATGTAAAGTGGTAAGCTGTAGTACTAAGTGTAGGTTGAATTAAGTCTAGGTGGTGCTTTGTATGAGAATAGACTTTAGCTGTGTTTGATTGGCGGTTGGCTAAATACGATTGTCAAAGTGTGGCTTCAAAATTCCAGGGTGGCACTTCAATGAAAACGGTAATACATGTAAATCGTCATAACTTATTGTTTCAAAAATATAATAAATAGAATGTAAATTTTAAGTAAATATAGAGTAAATTATATACCATTTCTACATAGCGTATCATGTGGCACAACATGGCATGCAGCAGGTTTGCTTTCTAAGTTACGTGGCACAGAAGTGGAGACTAGGATAAGTGACTATGCTGCTCAGTTATACTGTATGCTGGAAGAGGAGACAGGCCAGGAATTAGGTACACTGAATGATTCATTGCATGCAGTGTAAAGTGGATGTGTAGTTGTACAATTTTATACATACAATATCACAAGTACATATATGTACAATGTACATGTAATTGTTAGGTATATATATATATATATGAATAGTCTAGATATGAATCCCTGTAATGAATAACCAACTTCATCTTTAATGAGGCTTTTGTCTTAAACAACTACATTTATATAAATTATCATGAATCAGGGCAAATGTACATGTATGTATTTCTAATTTTTTTGAACTAGGGAAAACTTTTTAACCAGTTTTGTTTTTATTGGTACACATTGTTTTAAACTGGTAATGGGGGGGGGGGGTATTAAAAAGAAAAATAATTGTCCTCACCCCCCCCCCCCCTCCCCCCCCCCCCCACCCCTTACTTCCCTTTTCCCTTCCCCAGTCCCCCAGCCAACCTAACTTGTAATTCATACATTAATATTACACATCACTATTACTTACTTTGTTTTACTTTTTTGGGTTCCGTTGCTGGGAGTCACAGGAACACGTTTTTGTAACATAGCTTTTATTATGGAGATTAGTTACAAGTCCCTCTCGGTCCCTTAAATTTAATTGCGCAAGCGCACTACTAACAAAGTTGGACTTCGAAAACATCGCTGAGCGCGACTTGCATGAACACAGAAATGCAATACTGTGAACCAAACCGACTTTTATAGAGTTAAAACCAAACTTATTATTTAATTATAAAAGAAAGCCAGAGAATAGGATTTGACCTTTCACCTCTCACCTCTCACTTTATATTTAGAAGAAAACTTATATGAAGAGTGGAGCGATCTCTTTCAAAAGCTATGAAAAAAGAGAGTTTCTGATACCGTTTATAGCCTATATATATATATATACATACATGTAGACTGCAGAACTCTCGAGTCGGAGCAAAATACTTTGACAAGAAAGTTATGGAAAACCAGCTTCTAACCTGACAGTGACAGCAAAGAAGTTGTTCACAAAGGAATGCATTTCAAAAGGTTCTCCTGTCATCAGATCTAGAGAACTATAATTATACTAGCGCATAGAGGATAAGAAAAAGTAGGCCGTGAATGAAACCTACAACGCTTAAGTTATTGACTGTCCCCAGTCAGTTTTGTTGCACTCACTCAGTGCCATTCCCATACCGAACAAGAAAACTATTACAAGCAGAGTAAAACCAGTACAGAGTTCACATTAGCACAATAATTATTCCTAACATTAATAAAAGTGGATCTTACATATTTTTGCAATTCTTAATTGAGGGCAGTATTTAACTTGTACGCGATTGGTTGATAAGTTTCCTAGTTTGTTGAGAATTTTAGTTTGCCTTCAGCTCGAGTGTACTAATGTATTACAAAAAGCAAACAAATAATGATTTCTCAAGCATTTAATGACAGCAAAAAGTTTATAGGTGAGTCCACTAATCTGTTAAGTGTTATCTAGTCTACAACTTTCTGAAGGATTTTTAAGTGAATACTGTGTTATTTAGCTTAATTGTCGTCAATTTTGTCACTGCATGATCTTTTGACAGTGACTGAGTGAGTTTGAGTTTGTTTGCCTGACAAACTAAGTTCAGAAGTTCCTTGTTTCCGCTTTAATCTCTGTAAGAGCAAATAGTATAGTAATTAAGATATAATTACTCCGGCGCTGCTAGGGCAGCAGCCGGAGTCTTAAAATGCAGTCTGTGTCTTTTTATTATTATTATTTTTCTTGTTTAATTTGAAACACTGTGTTTTTCTGCCGTCGAGATTACGTGAAGCGAATGTAATGACAAGTCATCAGTTTGACTAGGTTTTTCTTTGAGCACACATAGTCGTGTAGCCGTAGCGTAGGTTTTGTTTTCAATGTCTTTGTCTCGGAAAATGTCTGATATTATAAACAAGTAATCGCATGAGTCCTCGCAACTCGGGCAATTTTGCAAACTTTGAAAACACGAGTGAAATTTATCATTAATTTTACTCGCCCCATGCGATTACCTAGTATACATATCCTCGCCCATTACAAATGAATTAAGTGCTGTGGCAGAATTAAAACCATGGTTTCTGTACTTGATGCAATGACTGCAATGCGTTATGTGACTGCGGAAGGCCGTTGGTTTGCTGAAATTCAATGCGCTTTGATGGAAAATAATAATTTCAAGGAGAAACTTTTTTCACCCTTAGTTTAGGGCACTTATTTTGATGAGAAATATGGCCCAAAATTCCATTTTATCCTTAGTAGGTGGAACATAACCATAGGCCTATGTACTCATACTCATGCTGGTACTAATAATTATTCATACTCATACTCTACTCACGCTCTACTCACACTCTACTCACGCTCTACTCACGCTCTACTCACACTCTACTCATACTCTACTCATACTCTACTCACGCTACTCATACCTCTACTCTCACTCTACTCGCACTCTACTCTCACTCTACTCGCACTCTACTCGCACTCTACTCACACTCTTAAACTCACACTCTTAAACTCACACACTTAAACTCACACACTACTCACACTCTACTCACACTCTACTCACACTCTACTCACACTCTTAAACTCACACTCTACTCACTCTACTCATGACTAGAGGAGTTGGCATTGGATCCAGCGCACACGACTTCTTGCATTGGTCGACTTCATGATAAGTTTTCTCGTGTCGTCTTCCGTTAGTGGTTTAAACTCGTCAAATGACGTGATAGCATTAAGGGTGGGATAACAGTTTCCGGGTTTCCTCACAGGTTCTGTATTGACAGGTTCTGTATTAACAGGTTCTGTATTAACAGGTTCTGTATTAACAGGTTCTGTATTAACAGGTTCTGTATTAACAGGTTCTGTATTAACAGGTTCTGTATTAACAGGTTCTGTATTAACAGGTTCTGTATTAACAGGTTCTGTATTAACAGGTTCTGTATTAACAGGTTCTGTATTAACAGGTTCTGTATTAACAGGTTCTGTATTAACAGGTTCTGTATTAACAGGTTCTGTATTAACAGGTTCTGTATTAACAGGTTCTGTATTAACAGGTTCTGTATTAACAGGTTCTGTTATTTAACTAGATCAACACAGTCAAGTTTGTTCTGTATATCAACGATTTTTCGAACGAAAACATGTCCCATGTCACTAGCGAGCACATATTCATCATCACGAGGAGGGTAGTACATCAGAGTTCTGCTTTAACAGGTGTACATGTTTTGTAGCTTTGAACAATTTGCTTTGATCACAGCTATTTTCAGCAATAAAGTTCGTATAGAATTCACCTTGCATTATTCATCAAGTAAGTTACGCGGTTTCTACATGCTCTATATTGAGCATGAGTCCAATGGGGATTTTGTTTTCCTCCATTTTCTCTCAGCCCGTCTCCTTGATCTCTTAGCCGTCTTAATACCATCGTTAAACCAGAGTGGCGAGATCAGCCTTCAGCGATTGTATATCAACTGTTTTAAGTTTCCTGTAAGTACATTGTTTAATGGTGAGTGATGGTTTAGGCGCTTTAAGTTCACACAAAACAGAAAAATGGTCAGATACAAGACGACCAACGTTAGGCAAACCAGTGACAAGGGCATCAGATTGGCGTGTAATAACTAGTCAAGTATGTGGCCTAGTTCATGAGTAGGTAGATTCATGTGTTGTTCCATTCCCATTGATTCTAACAGTTCAAGTACATGTAGTTAACTGGATCAGGGTCATTTGGTACATCAACATGTATATTAAAGTCTCCAGTTATGAGCAACTTCTCAGTAGATAAGATGACTGATTCAAGGTAGTCGGAGAACTCAGCGAAAAACACACTAGTAGAAACTGGATGCTCAGAGCTGTAGGGTGTTCTATAGATGATGACCAGGCGTACATGTAAGTGAAATGAACCAGACATAACACTCCACTCAGAGTATTCAAACGCGTTCTTCTCAGCAGCAGCTATACTTATATAATACTAACAGTCAGACTGTCTCTAAATAGTAGGCCAGTACTGCCACCTATACGATTTTGTCGAGGATAATCAAGCAGTTTATAGCCAATTATGCAATGGGAGTAGCTAACTAAAGGCTCTAGCAGCAACATCATTGTCAGTTAGCCAGGTCTCGGTTATGGCAACAATATCAGGTTTGCTCTCGCACACAAAATCAACAAAATATGCTGATTTATACATTTACAGTGCATATACATGTATAGCTGCATGAAGGATTCTTGAGACTGAGGTGTTCTAGGTACAATAGCAGGGACTGTAATGTTTATGTTGAATCTTCGTCTCGGAATGTCCGTTTAACTGTAAATGAGTTCAGTTCGGCGGGTAGTGCATGATCACAGGTATGTGGTTTCGGCCAGCTCTTCTACCTCTAAACTTCCATAACTTGTGTTTCTGTAATTGCTGTAAAACTTTTGAGGACAGGTATGAGCGACTAGAAAGGTGAGGGCGAAAACTAAGCAGTTGTTCGTGGGAAATTGTTTTTCATTGTTAACATGAGTCGTATCGGCTTGTCCAGGTAATTTCCATAACGGCGACTGCCAAACAGGTCCAGGATTAGTAGATATATCATTGTAGACTATGTCAGTTAAGGTGGATCATGACCAGGAATAACTAAAGACGTACATCCATGCTGAGAACATTTCGTAATCGGTGCTCGGGAGTTGTGGAATCCAGTAGAAACCAATTTCTTCTTGTTTAAACTTTGACCAGTAAGTGAAAGGTAGAGAGAGTGAGAATCATGTCCATCGCATGAGATTGCCTTAGAGCAGTTGGAGCATACCAGCAGTTCGTCTTGTTGGTCGGTAACATTGTTAGGTCCACTTATATCAGCTCTAACTGAAAATATATACTAAAACTAAAAAACTTAAGTAAAAATTTACAAAAACTGAGGAGTGAAATAACGTGGCAGCCATGCCTGCGCCTAATGATCTTCTTATCGTACTCTCTTTTTCTTTAATGTTTATTTGTTGTGTACGACCAACCTAATTAGTCTGAAGCGAATCTTTAGCACGTCTAACATGTTGTTCACCTTTACATTCTTCTAGTTGAAATTAAACGGACTTCTCATAAGCCGCTTGAACTGAAACTGATCGAGATCGAATGCTGCTTCTCTGTTTCCAAATGCATTCAAACTTTAGGAACTCAGGCAGAAGTTATAAGACACATTCTCAAGGGCACGCACTCATATGACATGAGGTCAAAAGCCGCTCAGTCGTGCTTCGCAGCTCCCTCTAAGAAACGGAGAAAACCCATCTGGCATCAGCTAGGGCATAGCATCGTTAAATGACATACATGTACATATCTCCTATTGAATGCTGTTAGCCATTTAGGCTCATGTTGCCTTTATATACTCAGAATCTTTAGTCGCAATGTTTTGTTGGAAGAAATGTTGGTCGAACATGGCTCGAGTAATTAATACAGTACCGCTCGGGACCTGTATTCTGATTGGATTATACTGTAGCCCTATTGTTTTCGTAGTGATCGTTCTAGAGGTTTAATAAATAGGGTGTTTTGTAATGTTGGGTATTGCCAATACTGCTGATGTGGCTCGTTTCAAGCGGTATACTGTCTGGCTAAATAGTCTGATAATGTTGGAACCATGCAACATTGTTGGCCTCTGTTGTACAACACTGTTCGAACATTAGCCCCAGATTTTAATTTTATTTACCACCTGCAAATGTATACCAAGACTGTAAGTAATGACGCTGTAAATTGTACTGCAAAGTCCAATAGGAATTTTGAAATTTCTTTGTGGATAGAATGGGCCTTTTGCAGCTAGGCATTCACCTGATTGTACAGGATTGTACATTTATTTAGAAACCTTGTACGAGATCGGTATTGTTGTTAGCAAAACCTGTTTGTAAATGCTATTTTTTACCTCCAATCGATTGTCGATCTTTCTAAAACAGCGTTTTTTTAAATGGCTTGCCATCCAACATCCATGGCAACTTCTTTTCCATGGGGATTACAAGCTCATTCATTCGTTAACGAAGCATTATATCAGCACGTGACTGTTAGCTGCAAAAGGCCTATAGACGGTACATGTACATAATAATTTGTATTGAATAGCCACTTGTCGACACAGTTAAACAACAAAATTATTGTATTGATCTGACACCAACGTTAAAAATGTACACTCATCATTCTTGTAGGCTTCAAGAAATGCGGCGGGCTGACACTGGCGAGGACGACGGATCGGATGACATGGATGAAAAGACTCGCAGTAAAATCAAGGTAGCAGGTTGCTACACAAGTCAGGAGTGACTCCTGATCACATTCTAAATTCTCCTTCTAATTATTTGTTTTCTAAGGGAGAATTAAGAATTTGATCAGGAGTTACTTACTGTTAGCAGTGCAACAAATGACAGTAGTATCGTCGTGTACCGTTTAAATTGGTGGGGAATCATGCAAGTATACCTCGCACGGTTAGGGGCGTTGTCGTACCCCTATTATAGTATAATATTTATACTAGATGTAGCTATCACTATAAATGCCAACGACGAAGATATTGATTGTGTTTTCACAACAGATGTGAACATTTTCCTAATGCAATAGCGTTGCGCACAGATAATGTCACAAAATCTAGACCCCCCCCCCCCCCTCCCCCCCTCACCGCCAGACTCGGACAAACAAACCACTTTTCGCGTATCAGCTTAAACTAATTGACCAGCACTTCAGGTCATCCTGTGACTATATTGTATTCTAACAGAAATGACGGCTTTCCTAGATCATATTATGAAAGAGAACCTGATGATTATACTGTCGAACAACTTAAAACGTTGGCTAAAATACAGAAGATGAAACAAAGCGACAAACGTTGATCTTATCAAGCGAGTTTCGCTTCCTCGTTGGCAAATTACGACGGACATGCGATTGTGTTGTTTAATATATTCAAGCCCTAACTCAGTATCCAAAACTCATCTTTTTCCATGGAATATCGTTGTAAGACTTAAACGAAAAGAAAAGTTATTCTGATGGTCAGGTTTTCCCGTATTAGACAGCACATGTATAGCAGTGTGCATTCATCGGCGAATGCCCGGGATATTGCAGGAAACTTGGAAATTCTTTAAAACTCATCAGAGACCAAAACTAATATCAAGGCTGGAAACTATGCAAAGGTTTGAGCATATATTTTAGATACATACTTGTATCACTGTACATACAGACAATTTATAGTTCGATTTTTTTAGAGATGAAACGTGTCATTACCATACATTTCTCTGTATGTTTTTTTTGTAAAGGAAAAAGATAGTCCCCTAAAATTTATCCTTTGAATACAGCCATCTCAATCAAAACGTGTTCCCGAGAGAGACATCTGCGATTTGAAGCCAAAAAATTCGTAACGCAGTGTTTGATACGCTAGACCACAAAATCTTACTCAGGAGACTCAGCTCGTATTTCAATTCTACTGGTACAGTTCTTCAGTGGTTTACATCCTATCTACAAGGCCGGTCACAAAGAGTAACAATAGGTGATTGTACATCTACACCAAGGTGCCTTGAATATGGTGTCCCTCACATTCCATTCCATACTTGGGACACTGTTATTTACCCTTTACATTGCACCTATTCAAGACATGATACATGCTCATAGCTTGAACTGTATGTTTTACGTGGATGAAACCCAGATATATATTGCTGTCAACCCTGAGCAATCAACCAACGCACTCCGGAAAGGTGTAGAAGATGTATTTTCTTGGAATACCAAGAATATGTTTCTTAGTAATCCTGGAAAGACGAGGGTGATTCATTTTACTTCACGGTTCATGAAGCAGCCATCATTACTGGATAGCATCATGCTTGGTGATGCCAGAATAGAAGTAAAGGACAATTAAGGCTAGGAACTTAGGTGTAATTATGGATAAGAATTTTTTTTTTTTTAATAATCATAAATGAAACCTGCAAGAAAGCCATGACGTAAAGTACTGAATTGAGCCGCCACACAAATTAGCTTTATCAGCGGAGAATCGGCTATTTTTCGACCTTCAAAACGTACATGTATTTCCTCTTTTTAGACGTGCACCACAAAGAAATAAAATAGCAGAACTTATTTCTCTTGGATACAAGTTTGTACAGTCGTCGGATTGATTTAGTGTTCAGTTCTCCTTTAAGTACGGTACTTTACCTGTTTTTCTCCATACAGATCATACGGAATAGAGGTTGAGATGATCTCTCCTAGCCAGGCCCAGGATTTGTGGCCCTACATGCGGAGCGACGACTTGAAAGTGAGTCTATGCTGTGGCATAGAAAGACCTCCAAAACCTTCTGTAGAATAGACAGTGAGGACTACATTTGTTGGAAGACTGAAGTGTCAAATATTAGGGCAGAATAATACACTGTTATTTCTGTTCTCGATGACTACAGAGTTAACCTCATCGTAATGTTAAAGGTGCTCTGTCATGGTACTGCGCATGCGTGACAAACTGATTTGTGAATTACGGTGTAGCCCAGAAAGAAATTATCAGAGCGGTGAGATATCCATTTTGAAATCGACTTCCATCTGACTGTATTCTTTTTGAACTCATCCTAAGCCTCCTTTGGTCATTTATGGAAATGCAAGATACCGACTCCGTTCTCACTCTGAACTGTAGCGAACGAGCAAAACCGTGCATCCTTTTCGTTTAGGTCCAACTTTCCGTGAACAAGCACCTTTACAATCTCACAGCTATTAATAATAATAATAATAATAAATAGTTTTGGGAGCGCTACACAAAGTCTCAATGCTCTTACATATTAACAGCGGATATTCTATGATGTAAAATAAAAACCAAAACATTGATAAAAGGTTATTTTGAGTGTTTGTAATCTATACAAACACGCAGGCAGCTTGCGACTTCACTTTCAATTGGTAAAATTCGGACTGTTTAAAATGCGTATAAGCGCGCGTCAGAAAATATTTGAAGGATGATAACGACGACAACCTACATTGTGGTGTCGAAATATGCCCTGATATTTGTCCTTGGGCATTATCTGATCCTCGAAGCTCACAGTTTCCCTCGAGATTCGCCTCGGGAACTGTTCTTTTCTCAGATCAGATAATGTCCGTGGACGAAATATCAGGGCACATTTCGACGCCACAAATAGGTTATTGTATTTATAGTGCCCGCTGAGAGCTGAAGACAATTTTGTGATGAATAATAACGACAAATGGTGTGTTGTCTTGGAACTATCGACTGATAGTTTCCCTTGAAAATTTGATGTTCTTAAAACTAGCATATAAGCCCTCGAACTGTGTTCTCGAGCTTATATTTGTTTTAATAACATCAAATTTCCGCGGGCAACTATCAGCCGATGTTCCTTGACGGACACTATTTGTATAATAGAAACATTGTACTCGTAGTCTAATTGTTAAATATAGAGAAAAACCTGTGAAAAACGTTGGAAAATAAGCAGTTAAATTCTAGTTGATTTTGCCTTCGCGCGTTCATTGTTTGAAATTGCCTTCTATCGATCGCTAGATCAGATAGATGCTGCCTGTGTATCCAATCAGACTGCGAGTTTGCCGATAGAGTAGGTGTCAATTGATAGAGCAGGTGTCAATTGACTGTAGTAAAACCAAAACCAAAGCAATTACAACGAACCAATCACGAACTAAAGTGAATAGCGATTGGTTTCACTGGCACGAGAAAGCAACCAATCAGGAGGAAACTAAACGCAATTGTGGATTGATGGCGCGACGGGCCAAAACCAAAACTTGTATGAGATTGGTAGTGTTATTAGCAAAACAAATTTGTAAATGCTATTTCCACTTTCAATCTATTGTCAATATTTTTAAAACAGCATTCTGAAGATTGTTTGCCATTTAGTAAAGCATTTCCCCAGGGATCACGAGCGTAATTCATTTGTTATTGAAGTGATATATCAGCATGTGACTGTTTCCTGTAAAAGGCCTATTTTCCTAATTCTCAGGGTGCACTGTGGATGCCGGGGGATGGTGTGATTAGTCCGAGTGATCTGTGCGTCTCGTTGGCCAAAGGAGCAACCATGAACGGTAAGTGCTTTGAGTTTTTAGTATAATTGTAGTTGTTGTATTATGAGTTACACCTACTTGTATGAATTTTCTCAAATATTGAGACAATTTAAGAGATCAGCGAAGCCCAGCGCTACTGTTTTAATGTGTTTTAAATTGATTAGAACATTTTGAGTGGGAAAGAAATACGACAAGACTGTAGCTGTACCGTAACCGTACAGTAACCTGATTCCAAATACGCCAAGACTGTAGCTGTACCATAACCGTACAGTAACCTGATTCCAAATATGGCAAGACTGTAGCTGTACCGTAATCATACAGTAACCTGATTCCAAATACGGCAAGACTGTAGCTGTACCGTAATCATACAGTAATCTGATTCCAAATACGGCAAGACTGTAGCTGTACCGTAACCTGATTCCAAGTGTTTTGTTCGTTCGTTCTGTTGTTTTTTTACGTCTTGAGCCAAGTTAAACTTAGGGCCAACACAAAAGTTGTTACATATGAGCCATTGTTTTCAGGCAATCAAACAATGACCAGAATTGTATACGTAAAGTACACGAGTGAAAGTTTTATTGAATTGGGCCCCAAGTTCAGTTTAATAGTATAGCATAATCTAAGTAAGATCCTTATGCTTTCATTTGGAGCTTGTTTCCTGTTATTCTGACTTGTATTTAGAATGAAGATAACCGATACTAACATTCCTGTTTGTTTCCTAGGCGTACGAATACACGAGAATACCCGTGTTAAAGAGGTCATCACAGATGGACGAGTGGTCAAGGGTGTGAAAACTGACAAGGGAGAGATGACCTGCCAGACGTTTGTTAATTGTAGTGGAATGGTGAGCCCGCAATAATGTCATGTGTACGCAGTGTCATTTGAAATTCAAAAGATCGACATGAAATTGTTCAGCCTTTTCAGCCTCGATTTCACACTACATTTGTACATCTGAAATACCAACATATATTTAATTAGCTTTAACTAATTAGGTTTAGTACTATTAGTCTAATTATATATATATTATATGGCAGCATTTAAGTTCTCTAACCCTGCAAGCAGAGGTTCTTTTCTCTTACCCTCTCTCCAGCTCCACTAACGAGGGAGAAAGGAACCTCTGCCACGATCCGCACGGTTCTTTAGATCTTGCCGGCTCCAAGTTTTTGGATGTAAGTCACATGACAAACCGGTTTAAAAACCGGTTTTTCGAGGTCAACGTCACACACGCATGACTTGTTGGTACTTTAAAACACTGCACAGTCTAGAGTTTGCAGTTTCAAAATGGCATCTGTCTTTGGAGTGAGCGTGAGCGAGTTCGAAGTAGCGTTAAAAGCAGCTGTGTCAAACCTCAAGGAAAGCAACATCACCCTCGAAGAAGGAAATTAATTTTATTTTCTCCACTTCGCCTTCTCTTGCCGTTAACAACAGGAAATGGACAATTTGAAATGCACAATGTTTACCGTCTCGTTTTTCTCGACCAATGGAAATCCAGATACGCGGCGCATGCTCAACAGAAAACCGTTCGGATCGTGGCAGAGGTTCATTTCTCCCTCGTTAGTGGAGCTGGAGAGAGGGTAAGAGAAAAGAACCTCTGCTAGCAGGGTTAAGTTCTCTTTTCACAACAACATTTCTTAGTATAACCGATACACCGACTATCGGCAAACTCCGAATCTGTGAAAGAATTAGTAGCTTGGTTACTAAAACAATTAAACTTCTCACTCTTGGTTGATATCGGCTTTGATAGTTGACTCGAGGCTTCGCCCCTTGCCAACTAGGGACACAGTCAAATATCTTGGAATTTTAATGGTTCTAATTTAAACTGGAAATGCCACATACAAGAAATATGCAAAAAATTAAACGAAGTATTGGTGCGCTATATAAAATTCGCCATTTTGTTAATGAAACCATATTAACCCAGCTTTATTACTCTCAAATTTACTTACTGGCATTCTTGTATGGGGAAATACATACCAAATAACCGTACAATCATGATTAATTCTAAAGAAGCGCCGAGCAATACGTACCATTTCCTTTTCAAAATATGACGCCCACCCACCCATTTTTCGGATGCATAGTTCTAGCCTGGGGGGGGGGGGGGGGGGGGGCGCTAGCATAGTTGTATATATTAGTAAACAGATCAAAATGTTAGGAATTACATTCTCGATTTTTACTTGCATTTTTCGATTTTTACTTGCCTTTACTTAACATATGATTACAACATTATTATTATCAGTATCATTAACAGTATTTAATATGTATACACAATTGTATTTTGATTATAATTAGTATTCCGTATTTTATTAAATTAAATTGTAACATATGATATGTATTTTATCAATGAATTAAAGACCATTATTATTTTTATTATTGTTAAAGACACCCTAGCTAGATTAGCTTAACAGTTATTCTAGGGTGCCTGTACATTAAAAAAATATTTTTTTATTTTACATTTACACTGTAAACATCTGCGGTACAAATAAATTATTATCATTATTACATATTACGCAAACAGTACGGCAACGTCTTGGACGACGGCATAAAACAAGTCTTAATTATGAAATACAATTATAACTGCACGTGAAAATGCACGCATTCGCCAGCACTTTCACGGTTATTAATTAGGAACTGACGCACCGAAGACGGTGGCAGCTGCGACGACGGTGGCAGCTGCGACGACGGGACGTAAAAAAGGGTTTTCTCACGAAATTAGGTGATTATCGTTTCCTTTATTTTTTACATCCACATTTTCGAAAATCTTGATAAGCATAGAGTTCCGTTCACGCCGAACGAATACCGGGGTGTTTATCTTTCTCACGTTCGCTTTCTCTTTCAAACGTGACATTTGGAGTTTACACGTTTTTCTGCAGAGAACGGTGACAATGTAGGCGACTGCATGCCTATTGACTCTTCTTAATATTTATGCGCATATAATTAGCTACTCGAAAACGAGGCTATCCCCGCATCATTGCTTAGCTGAAAAGCAAAATGGCGTCGCGGACGGAATATTGCTGTGTTCCTCTATGCGTTGGAGACAAGGAAAAATCCTGAATTGTCCTTTCGAACTAGTATGCACGTTGCGGCATCCACGATGCGGGGATAGCCTCGTTTTCGAGTTATAAATTAGATATGCGCATAAATATTAAGAAGAGTGAATAGAAACGTCGAGCTAATAGTACGTTTGCATGATGGCATCACATACTACAACTACCAGAACTCTTTGAGCGGATTCTTTTGTTCCTTTAATTTGGACCATTGTCTTGGAATTCTCAAAGAAGTTTAAAAATCTGAATGAGAAAGAGAATTTGAAAAGGATTCTGGTAGTTGTAGCAAAATGACGCCATAATAAAAATGTCCTATTGTGAAATATTACGCAAATAAGGGTATATACTTCATGGTAGTGTTCCATATAGTCTCCCTGCACAATACTGTAAAACAGTAGCGAAAATGATTATGCAGGGAGACTATAAGGAACGGAATACTACCTTGAACTACATACCCAAATAAGGGTGCGGCCATTATGACTTGAGGCCTATCGTAACAGGGAGAAAGTTCATCGTGCCTGTCTTGTTCCCCTCACGAGTCCCAGATGAGAGAGACTGGGGACGAGGCAGCGTGTGCAGGACGTTTATACGAATGCTTGTCCTTTTTTTTTTACCATGTGCCGTGCTCTCCGCTGGGATTCTGGTACTCATGCAGTGGGCTCGGGATCTAGGGTTGGTAAGTATACATGATTGACCACTGACCAAAACTGGTTCATGTTGCCTTCATGTAAGCGAAGTCTCAGGATTCGTTGTAGCAAGGAGAACAGGTGGGGGATTGGGGGTCCACGCAGACTTCATTCTTTGCGCGTCCCAAATTTAACTTTATATTAGCTTAATTTTTTTCGTTTGAGAAACTAATGGGCTTTTGTCACACGGCGGCCATGAAACAATAGATTTCCAACGTGTAGCCTCGTACTGAGCAGATTCAGAACGAATTCACGCGTGCAAAACAAAGGTTTTTATACTCCTGGGATTAAACATGGTGCCGAAACAGCATTTGAAGAGGGATGCGGTGACGCAATGGATAGCGGTTGCGTCGTTCATGTCGAAGACCCGGGTTCGTAACCTGGAAAGGCAGTGATTATTCCGCTCAAGGTGTAAAAAACTGGCTCTACATTGGGGACTGAATCCCTCGTGGCTCGGATGGCCACCAACAATGGCGAACAATGGCTCCATATATGGCGACGTAAAATAACCACGTGACCACCCTCCGTGTTGGCTAACGAGGCACTGACAAACAAATAAGACCTCCAAGCTGCCATGTAATAGCGGGCACCATGCGCATAGCCAGCGATCGAAAATAAGTGCTGCACACGTGTCCGACCGAATCCCAAACCAACAACTCTCGCCCCGCGTTGCTCGCAACCCACCTCTAATATTTGTAGCAAGTTTTCCCATTTTAGCAGTTGATTATGGCTTGATAGCTAAGTTAAGTGTATGACATCATTTCCGGTGAATAAACCTTTGTTTAAAGCTGAACAAAGGGCACGGCTTCCAGTAATGGCGGACGTGTAGATTCAATATTCGGAGCTAAAAAAATAAGACTTCCTGTCGTTGTATCGAAAAACAATTTGAACTGGTAATAATATATGAACTCTACTTTATGAATATGCAAAAACATTGATATGTCAAAATTTGATCGTAGGGGCACTTTAAAGAGGCACCGTTTTGTTTTCTCTTTTCTTTTTTTCTTTTTTCTAGGCAACATTTTTATCTCTCCTTTTATCATTCTGGTATTTTCTTTCTTATGAAATTATAATGAATTTTTATAATAATAACTAAAAATATCATAGCCGGCTTTCAAAGCGATCGAGCGCAAGCCTCTGTCCGAAATATATCTTGGCTAGTCAATAAAACCACAATTGCTAGACACCAGCCATATTTTCTACTGAGATTAGAAATAATTGGAGCTCCTGTTGATAAATTAGTGTTTAGCGAAGTCGCCTTTGTTTTCATGCCATTCAGGACTGGAATTTGCTGTCTGAGAGCACGAGAAACATTCTAAATCTAGATCAATTTAAACGCTTTATCTAATTTTTTATATATAGTAGTACATTATTGTTGTTACTAGCAGGGACGCGTGGGAACTCACATGAAATCAACAAATATGATAAATTATAGTAACATAGTTTAGCCGGCCGACTGACTCCTGGTACAATGTTTTTAGCGTGTTGATATTATCAAGGTTGTATTTAGATTTTTTTTAAAGGGAATAATATCTTACGGATCTCAGTTAATTTCTTAAACCGATGAGCATAATTATTGTCGAAAAAGTGCCAAAACTGACGGTCACAGGCAGCGCGAGACATGAATTCGTGTGACGAAAACAAATCTGGCCGCCGAAACAGTTGGTTTTATATCTAAGAACACAGGAAACTGGATACAGAAAACAGACATGGACAAAATATCTTACTATTAGACACATCATAGAGTTGTAAGATAAAAAAATTACAGCCTTTTCCACGGACAACATTTCTAACTGTGTTTGAATACCTGGTCTTACCTCGTTCGTTCGGTCGTTCGACTTCGGCCGCTTCGCTTGACGATAGGTTTTCCCTAAACTCTAAGTAAAACGTTCGCGTAAACTCGATGGCTTGCTCGCCCAGGTTTTCCCTAAAACAGATTCCCGTAAGCTCGATGGCTCGCTCGCCCAAGTAAGTGTAGAACTTGAGAAAACTCATTTCTTTTTAACATTCTTTCCTCAAATGCAACCAAGACCAAGACAGAAAGCAACTTTTCGCATGATTCGTCGTCTTCGTTGGGATACCTGTGGCCGTCACTTTTTGGCGCCATTTTCGGACGCGAGCGCGCGCGTCCTCCATATTAGGATATCGATCCGACGAGGGAGCCTGGGAAAGAGCGTTACACACACTGACACACGCACACACACTTAGCGTATTATTATATAAGATTATTATTAACTTTATAGCTATTTTTTTATTTAATACTTTACATTACTAGATTTTAACCTTTTATAGATTGATAGACATTTTTTATATTTTTATACCGTTCCTTCAATGCACCCACAATGTAGCATGTTTCCTGATTTATGCTCTACAGAACTGTACCCCTGAAGTCAACATACCTCTACATCCAGTGGAACATTTCTACCTCATCACCCAACCAGTTGGAGCCAATCACATGCTACCTATATTGAGAGACCCTGATGGACACGTGTACTTTAGGGAGTGGGGAGGGGGCATATGCGCCGGAGGACTAGAGCCATCAGCTAAACCATGTTTCTACGAAGGATTCCCGGAGAAGTTTGAGTTCCAACTATTTCAAGAGGACTGGGATCAGTTTGGTTAGTGTACGTACAGGCTGAAGATGAAACCAAAAAATAAAAGCTTTCGTTTTGATACCATGGGCAAACAAGCAGAACAAGTTTTTGATACAACTTCTCAAACAATACCTTTATTCATAAATCATTAGGAACTATGCGTGATGTGTCATGTGTCAAGTTTGATTTTCTATCTTTCTTGCAACATTCATGCAACGTTTCTATTCTTGTCTGGGATGTTGCTTCGTGTTACGATCGTCTGACCACCCTGTTGCGTGGTGTGTTAAGTTTGATTTTCAATCTTTCTTGCAACATTCATGCAACGTTTCTATTCTTGTCTGGGATGTTGCTTCGTGTTACGATCGTCTGACCACCCTGTTGGGTGATGTGTCAAGTTTGATTTTCTATCTTTCTTGCAACATTCATGCAACGTTTCTATTCTTGTCTGGGATGTTGCTTCGTGTTACGATCGTCTGACCACCCTGTTGCGTGGTGTGTTAAGTTTGATTTTCAATCTTTCTTGCAACATTCATGCAACGTTTCTATTCTTGTCTGGGATGTTGCTTCGTGTTACGATCGTCTGACCACCTTGTTGCGTGGTGTGTCAAGTTTGATTTTCTATCTTTCTTGCAACATTCATGCAACGTTTCTATTCTTGTCTGGGATGTTGCTTCGTGTTACGATCGTCTGACCACCCTGTTGCGTGATGTGTCAAGTTTGATTTTCTATCTTTCTTGCAACATTCATGCAACGTTTCTATTCTTGTCTGGGATGTTGCTTCGTGTTACGATCGTCTGACCACCTTGTTGCGTGGTGTGTCAAGTTTGATTTTCAATCTTTCTTGCAACATTCATGCAACGTTTCTATTCTTGTCTGGGATGTTGCTTCGTGTTACGATCGTCTGACCACCCTGTTGCGTGATGTGTCAAGTTTGATTTTCTATCTTTCTTGCAACATTCATGCAACGTTTCTATTCTTGTCTGGGATGTTGCTTCGTGTTACGATCGTCTGACCACCCTGTTGCGTGATGTGTCAAGTTTGATTTTCTATCTTTCTTGCAACATTCATGCAACGTTTCTATTCTTGTCTGGGATGTTGCTTCGTGTTACGATCGTCTGACCACCTTGTTGCGTGGTGTGTCAAGTTTGATTTTCAATCTTTCTTGCAACATTCATGCAACGTTTCTATTCTTGTCTGGGATGTTGCTTCGTGTTACGATCGTCTGACCACCTTGTTGCGTGGTGTGCAACATCATCGTGTAACATCCATGCAACATTGATGTCGTAGCCTGCTATGCAGACGTATTTTTTCACTCTCGTAAATTCGAAGAAAAAAGTAACGTCTGCTTATCCGGGCGCTTAATTTGTTTCCAATATGCACACCTCGTGTTATGGACCAATCAGATTTTACCTTCCATATCCTGGAAAGTGACGTAATGTGACATTTAAAAGGGATTCAGACAACACATTTGCCATTGACCAATCATAGGAGAGTGTTCACTGGCGCACCAACTCACAAAAATTCTAACAATGGCTTTGATTGGGCGGCAGGCGGAAAAATAAAACAAACGTGCTGACGTCATGCTTGCATATTGGAAACTACGCTCTGGTAAGCAGACGTTACTTTTTTCTTCGAATTTATGAGTGAAAAAATACGTTTGCATAGTAGGCTAGGCCGGATGTACCCTGGTTCCAGAGGGGCTCAGATACGAATATACTGTAATGTGCCGCGATCGAAAGAGTTTTGATTCCCCGAAGGAGTTTTGTTTTGCGTGACGACCGTTGAGCCCCTCTGGCCGCTCGAATAGCCAACCTCAATCTCATGCCCATAGCCTCGCTTTTATGTTTACAAGTCCAGTCAAACTGGTTTCGACTCACGGGTTAATTTGCATATGTCACATTGGCCTGTTTATGTTTTGAATCATACTCTCGACTTGCGAAGATAAAGGAAAATTCTCCTCGATTTACTTCGACGACTTTGATGTTTGGATCTCCCAATGAGCATGCATAATTTGATTCCTCGTTGTTCTAGCTCTGTTATGTGGGAGTAAATCAGGGCATTTAGATAGCCTGTGGGACGGCTGACATTCAGGCTAGGCTACCCCGTAGGTTTTCCTGAAAAAAATCATATGGGCCAGTACAATTACTCGTTTGGATAATCGAACGTGAAGGAAGAAACAAATGCCAGCCGGGTATGAGTTAGAAAATCAGCGATATTTCCTTAGCCAGTGGGACATATTGAGAAGACATCACGCCGCTTCAAGAACATGAACAGACTTCAACTCGTTTATTTCGGGGCTAACTGAAATTGTACAACACTGTGAAACATTAACGTTTGTGTATAATCTGTCAAGACTCGTGAACTGGTTTGTAACACGATCTCAAGATGAAAGCCAATCAAAATGTTCCTTTGATCCGAATGCCTCAGTTTCCATGGCCACAACTCAATCAACCAATCAGGGACGAGGTAGAGATTCTGTACCGGAAGAAACGAAAATCTCTACTCGAGCGGCCAGAGGCTTGATTTCAGCTTGTCTCGCTTCGCTCGCCCTGACGATTTCGAGCCTCTGGTATCCAGGGTAGGCCGGATGTGGCATCATGTTACAATTGTTTGACCACCTTGCAACATTGTTGCGTCGGAGCATGCGCATCAGTCCAATTTAATGCACCCTTGGCATGATGCCCAGGCCTCTTATTGACAAACCGCGTAAAATCTTCCAACATGTTGCGTTCGTTTGACCACTCCCACACGCAACACATGTTGCAATATGACCCAACGGACCCGTCTGTTCAAAATTCCGATTAAAACAACTTAACCATGGGTTAAAATTAAAAGCGTTGTGGGTTATAATTATACTCACTGTTTAATCGTAGGTTAACGGTGCCTTGAGTAGCAGAAACCTAATCGTTGGCAAGAATGTAACCCTGTGTTGAACATTTGTTAATCCTAGGTTAGCATTAATCGAGGTTTTGAAGGGCTTTCATTAAGGACCTTAAAGTGCCTATCACCCTTTTGCAATTTTGATAGCTTATGAACCTCCGAAAAGTTTTGAGTACTTCTGTGAAGAAAGTTTTGGTTTAAAGTGAATACTTTATGTTCTAGATCTACGCTTGTTTGAAATCGCGTAAATGTGACCTTTCCTGACCCATGACCGCGTAAGTAAAAACCTGGGTAGACGTCATCTTGACGTCATATAATTAATTCGGCTTTGCAATCATTTGAAGAAATACTTAACTTCAGTGTTAACTAAAATGACTTTTTTCTTTACTAACAACTCAAAAACTGTGTATATTTTCTGTGCATCGATGTTGTTGTGATAAAAAGGCGCCATAGAGAATAATGCATTAATGAGATGACGTCTACCCAGGTTTCCACCCAGGCTTTTACTTACGCGGTCATGGGTCAGGAAAGGTCACATTTACGCGATTTCAAACAAGCGTAGATCTAGAACATAAAGTATTCACTTTAAACCAAAACTTTCTTCACAGAAGTACTCAAAACATTTCGGAGGTTCATAAGCTATCAAAATTGCAAAAGGGTGATAGGCACTTTAAGCAACCATGACGGCAAAGTCTAGCGGCACGACGGCATAAAACAATAGCCTTAATTACAAAATACAATAAATGCACGTGAAAATGCACGCAGTCGCCTACATTTTCACCGTTCTCTGCAAAAACAACGTGAAAACCCCAAATTGTACGTGTTAAAGACAACGCGAACGTAAGAAAGTAAATCCTATCATTTTTCGTTCGGCGTGAACGGAATTCTATAGTAATTTTATTTTTCGAAAATCTGGTTGTGAAAAACAATTCAAGGCGAACAAAGGTTAAAGTAAACACCGAATTTCGGTAAAAATGATTTTCTGTCTTATGTTGCTAGTGTGAGCAAGCCCAAGGGTGTGCGTTTAAGAAAAGAAGGCATGCAAACATGGAAAAGACCAATGATTCCAAACAACAGTTTGCTGTAATAATTGCTTTGATTATTATATTTCACAGAGTATTTAATGGGTCAGATCCTGCACAGAGTCCCTCTCATGGAAAGCACAGAAATCCGTCAGCTGGTAAATGGTCCTGAAAGTTTTACACCTGATGGGAAAAGTCTCTTGGGAGAGGCACCAGACGTACGTGACAGAATGTTGTAGA
This sequence comes from Actinernus sp. WN-2022, assembly GCA_030867875.1. Lineage (NCBI taxonomy): Eukaryota > Metazoa > Cnidaria > Anthozoa > Actiniaria > Actinernidae > Actinernus > Actinernus sp. WN-2022. Next base: position 65,266,186 of record JAOWCC010000019.1, read on the forward strand.
TATTGTAAGATTTTGAGCGTTAAATCTAAAAAGAAATTTCAAAATTTGAGAGGCCTACACACCTATGCATATATGATATTTACATTAGTATAGAGAACTATACTTGTGAAAATAGTGTACGTTCTTACGTTTCCACCTGGATCCTGTTATTTAAAACCCACTTAAAAGCAATAGACCTTTATCACGTAGCGGCCAGGGAATGAGCCAGGCTGCGCCATTGTGCCATTCCCGCTTTAAAAATACATTTGTCCCTTGAAAAAATACAACGATGGTCAAATTGACCCGCTTTGGCCGCTTTCAAAGGAAATTAAATGCCAGTTCACTCGCAAAAGGGCCAAATTGTCCCTTCTGGCTCAATTTCTGGTTCAATCCCTACGTAGCGGCCATTTTGGCTATAAACAATAGCGTTTGCATTTCCAGCCTCGTCTCTGTCTCGAGTTTAGAAGTGCAATAATAATGATGCTTATTCTTTTGGGATGCAATACTCCGTGATAAAGATCTTTAAGAACCTTTAACCTCGAGTTTAGAAGTGCAATAATAATGGTGTTTATTCTTTTGGGATGCAATACTCCGTGATAAAGATCTTTAAGAACCTTTAACCTCGAGTTTAGAAGTGCAATAATAATGGTGTTTATTCTTTTGGGATGCAATACTCCGTGATAAAGATCTTTAAGAACCTTTAACCTCGAGTTTAGAAGTGCAATAATAATGGTGTTTATTCTTTTGGGATGCAATACTCCGTGATAAAGATCTTTAAGAACCTTTAACCTCGAGTTTAGAAGTGCAATAATAGTGGTGTTTATTGTTTTGGGATGCAATACTCCGTGATAAAGATCTTTAAGAACCTTTAACCTCGAGTTTAGAAGTGCAATAATAATGGTGTTTATTCTTTTGGGATGCAATACTCCGTGATAAAGATCTTTAAGAACCTTTAACCTCGAGTTTAGAAGTGCAATAATAATGGTGTTTATTCTTTTGGGATGCAATACTCCGTGATAAAGATCTTTAAGAACCTTTAACCTCGAGTTTAGAAGTGCAATAATAATGGTGTTTATTCTTTTGGGATGCAATACTCCGTGATAAAGATCTTTAAGAACCTTTAACCTCGAGTTTAGAAGTGCAATAATAATGGTGTTTATTCTTTTGGGATGCAATACTCCGTGATAAAGATCTTTAAGAACCTTTAACCTCGAGTTTAGAAGTGCAATAATAGTGGTGTTTATTGTTTTGGGATGCAATACTCCGTGATAAAGATCTTTAAGAACCTTTAACCTCGAGTTTAGAAGTGCAATAATAATGGTGTTTATTCTTTTGGGATGCAATACTCCGTGATAAAGATCTTTAAGAACCTTTAACCTCGAGTTTAGAAGTGCAATAATAGTGGTGTTTATTGTTTTGGGATGCAATACTCCGTGATAAAGATCTTTAAGAACCTTTAACCTCGAGTTTAGAAGTGCAATAATAATGGTGTTTATTCTTTTGGGATGCAATACTCCGTGATAAAGATCTTTAAGAACCTTTAACCTCGAGTTTAGAAGTGCAATAATAATGGTGTTTATTCTTTTGGGATGCAATACTCCGTGATAAAGATCTTTAAGAACCTTTAACCTCGAGTTTAGAAGTGCAATAATAGTGGTGTTTATTGTTTTGGGATGCAATACTCCGTGATAAAGATCTTTAAGAACCTTTAACCTCGAGTTTAGAAGTGCAATAATAATGGTGTTTATTCTTTTGGGATGCAATACTCCGTGATAAAGATCTTTAAGAACCTTTAACCTCGAGTTTAGAAGTGCAATAATAATGGTGTTTATTCTTTTGGGATGCAATACTCCGTGATAAAGATCTTTAAGAACCTTTAACCTCGAGTTTAGAAGTGCAATAATAATGGTGTTTATTCTTTTGGGATGCAATACTCCGTGATAAAGATCTTTAAGAACCTTTAACCTCGAGTTTAGAAGTGCAATAATAATGGTGTTTATTCTTTTGGGATGCAATACTCCGTGATAAAGATCTTTAAGAACCTTTAACCTCGAGTTTAGAAGTGCAATAATAGTGGTGTTTATTGTTTTGGGATGCAATACTCCGTGATAAAGATCTTTAAGAACCTTTAACCTCGAGTTTAGAAGTGCAATAATAATGGTGTTTATTCTTTTGGGATGCAATACTCCGTGATAAAGATCTTTAAGAACCTTTAACCTCGAGTTTAGAAGTGCAATAATAATGGTGTTTATTCTTTTGGGATGCAATACTCCGTGATAAAGATCTTTAAGAACCTTTAACCTCGAGTTTAGAAGTGCAATAATAATGGTGTTTATTCTTTTGGGATGCAATACTCCGTGATAAAGATCTTTAAGAACCTTTAACCTCGAGTTTAGAAGTGCAATAATAATGGTGTTTATTCTTTTGGGATGCAATACTCCGTGATAAAGATCTTTAAGAACCTTTAACCTCGAGTTTAGAAGTGCAATAATAATGGTGTTTATTCTTTTGGGATGCAATACTCCGTGATAAAGATCTTTAAGAACCTTTAACCTCGAGTTTAGAAGTGCAATAATAATGGTGTTTATTCTTTTGGGATGCAATACTCCGTGATAAAGATCTTTAAGAACCTTTAACCTCGAGTTTAGAAGTGCAATAATAATGGTGTTTATTCTTTTGGGATGCAATACTCCGTGATAAAGATCTTTAAGAACCTTTAACCTCGAGTTTAGAAGTGCAATAATAATGGTGTTTATTCTTTTGGGATGCAATACTCCGTGATAAAGATCTTTAAGAACCTTTAACCTCGAGTTTAGAAGTGCAATAATAATGGTGTTTATTCTTTTGGGATGCAATACTCCGTGATAAAGATCTTTAAGAACCTTTAACCTCGAGTTTAGAAGTGCAATAATAGTGGTGTTTATTGTTTTGGGATGCAATACTCCGTGATAAAGATCTTTAAGAACCTTTAACCTCGAGTTTAGAAGTGCAATAATAATGGTGTTTATTGTTTTGGGATGCAATACTCCGTGATAAAGATCTTTAAGAACCTTTAACCTCGAGTTTAGAAGTGCAATAATAGTGGTGTTTATTGTTTTGGGATGCAATACTCCGTGATAAAGATCTTTAAGAACCTTTAACCTCGAGTTTAGAAGTGCAATAATAATGGTGTTTATTCTTTTGGGATGCAATACTCCGTGATAAAGATCTTTAAGAACCTTTAACCTCGAGTTTAGAAGTGCAATAATAATGGTGTTTATTCTTTTGGGATGCAATATGGCCACTCCGTGATAAAGATCTTTAAGAACCTTTAAGTTTCTCTGAAACAAAATTACAAAAATAACACCCTTTGAGAAAGGACAAATGTCTTCTGCAAGCCGTATGTCTTCCAAACTGTTTTGATGAAGGACGGCAAAGATGAAAACGAATTACAATAACTTATTTCGTCCTCGCGAATCTTTCATGCCATCATCGTTCATTAAAATAGAGGTTTTGCACCACCACGTGATGGCAGCCATGTTGGTGGCCAGAACAATAGAATGTTATTCCTTTGAGATTTAATGGTGTACGGTTATGGTCTTTTTAAGCTCTCCAAATTTTATTTTTTTACTGCTACAATATTTACTTGTTCTTAACATCAGCTCATACATCTACGTATAAAGGTTAGTTCGACATTTCTGGTGCATTTTGGTAGTGTTTCTCCATATTTTGTGTCTTTAAAATTCAGTTTTCTATTTCGCTGGTCGGTACCTTCTAGCTGTTTTACTTAATAGACAATTTTCTTCTTGTTGTGCTCTTATTTATTATTCCGCGGTCTTTTTTTTTTCCCGTCTACTTCTATATTTTCAGTTAATACATAGTACATTGTTGAATCGTTTACATTTTCTGTGTTTTATTTATTATACCATTTCTCTAATCCCTGCTTTCCGTACTTTTACTCATCAGTTATTTTCAGTTATAGTACATTTTCGTTTGTATTATAATTTCCATTCCGTCATTATCCCTCTCGCACTCTGGTTAGTTTATTTGCACACTACAACACTCTGTTTTCCCGTCTACTTCTATATTTTAAAGCATTAATTAAAGTCATTTTTCATCTCAAGGTTCATTATTTTTAGTTTGTTTTTTTAGTTTTAATTATCACTTCACATATCATACCGTTATTTTTGGTTTGTATATTTCTCTGACATATTTGAATTTTTGAAGAGCATAAAAGTTGCTCGAGCCCGAACATAACCGTTCTCCCAGCGCGCGCTGTAAATTACGTAATGACGTAATGAAGCTCAGACGTGTTCAAAGTTGTTCTGCATTTTGTTTTATATTTTTACTTCAATATGCTCTCTTGGAGCAGGAGACAACAGATGACATTAGATATAGCACAAAGGGACATGTTGATGCGACCAAAGGCTCAATTCCACTGTTCAACAATGGTCATCAGGACGCAATAACTTTTTCTTCCTGTGATGCCAAACAAGATTTCGTAACTCAAACTAACGAATCTTGCATACAAATTAGCCGGCTATACCAACAACACATTCCAACAAATCGGCATGATCGGAGCATAATGTCATGCATCGCTGGAGTCATGTACACTTTCCTAAAAAGAGGGCAATTAATAGAACAAGAGCAAGGATCAAAAGAATGTCCCGGCCATGTGTGTATTACAGCAACACAACAGCAACAAGACAAATAGTACTCGACGGTGATGTCGAAGTCAATCCTGGTCCCGAGAATCTCAACAGCTCAGCGGAGTCAGATAACTCTGATTTCCTTGTTGATTTCGCACAGAAACTGGTACGAGGTACAAGCCTATTAAATATTGCCCATGTGAATATAAGGGGTCTCCGATCAAAAGTCGACGAAGTCAAATTATTACTCCAAATATGCAAGTTTGATATCCTGGCCTTGACTGAAACTAACCTTGACAAATCAATCAGTAATAAACAAGTTACGATCGACGGTTACCGTCTGATTAGACGCGACAGGTCTACTGGTCCAGGAGGTGGATGTATAGTCTATACAGCTAGTCATCTTTCTGTTCAACACCTTAAATCATTGGACTATAAAAAAGTTGAAGCAATCTGGATCAAAATAAGTACTGAATCGAGCTCACTCATACTTGGAAACATATACAGGCCTCCCAGTGATAACGATTTCTTCAAGAACATTATCGAGCCGCTGGAGAAAACATGGGTGAAATACAAAAATCTGTGCTTGGTCGGAGATCTGAACTGTGATTTACTGAACAAACCTCCAGGCGGCTGCTCCTACCTCGGAAATAGGCTACTTAATATTCTAGCCCAATTTAGCCTCAAAGTGGTTAACTCTGAACCTACCAGAATAACCGACCACTCTACTACGTTAATAGACGTGGTCTGCTCTAATCAGACACATTCTATCAAGTCAACAGATTATCTCGACCTCGGCATATCAGACCACAGGCTGATCCAAGCTACAGTTAATGTTAAAGTGCGCCGTCCACCACCGAAGATCGTAACTGCTAGAAGCTACAAGAACTTCAATCAAAATGAATTTATGAAAGATCTTACATGTGCTCCATGGTCGGTCTGTAATGTCTTTGACGACTTAGACGACATCTACTGGGCCTGGACCAAACTGTACAATGGGGTCTGTGAAGACCACGCCCCTCGGCGGAGCTTCAAGGTGCGCAGCCAGTCATTACCTTGGATCACACCACAGATCAGACACAGAATGAATCTGAGATACAAAACACTCAAACGCGCTATGAAACTCAATGATACCCAGCTATGGGACGAATATAAATCACTTAAGAACAGTATTACTGCAGATGTGCGCAAAGCAAAGACGGCGTATTACAAGGATATGTTTGCAATAGTGAAAGATTGCAAGTCATACTGGAAACTAGTAAATGACGCCACCTCCACAACTACACATCCACCAATCGTCGCGATCAAGCGTGATGATAAATCTCTAGCAACAGACAATGCAGAAAAGGCAGACATTTTAAACACACACTTCTCGACAGTGGGAGAAAAACTAGCAGCGGAACTACCGCCACGCCTAGAGTGCTCTCACCCTGCCAATGCAGCTGATGTAGCTACAGTCCTAGTAGAGACCGAAATTAATATCACGGAGAAGGGCGTCACCAATATGATAAGGAAGTTGAATCCCAACAAGGCCTGCGGTCCGGACAGTATTGAACCTAAACTGCTCAAGCTCGCAGATACAGCCATCGTGCCGTCACTCACAGCTCTGTTCATGGCATCGGCAACGCAGTATAAGGTTCCAAGCACATGGAAAGTGGCAAAGATCTCACCTGTATTTAAAAAGGATGATGCCGAAGACAGGACTAACTATAGACCAATTTCACTACTGAGCGTGCCAAGCAAATTAATGGAGACAACAGTTGCGGATTCCCTCACAAATCACATGGACGTAAACGATCTATTCAGTCCATATCAGTGGGCGTATAAAAAAGCACACTCCACTGAGCTCTTACTGGTACACATAACGGAACATTGGAGGAAGGCTCTTGACGCAAACAGAGTCATCTGTGCAATATTCTTCGACTTCAAAAAGGCATTTGACTCAATAGATCATGACGTTCTACTACACAAGCTTTACACCCTCGGCGTGTCGAACAGCACCCGCTCATGGTTAAGAGACTATCTTAAGTCTAGGCAGCAGTTTACGGTTATTAACAGGGTACATTCCAGCAGTCAAGCTGTTACATATGGTATACCACAAGGATCGGTCCTTGGACCGATACTGTTCTCGATATTTTGCAATGATTTGCCCAATACAATTTCCAATTACGAGTTCGCTAATCTATATATGTACGCAGACGATACCACCGTGTCTGTGACCGGGGCCACCATTGACGAGGCAATTAGCACTGAAAACTGTACTTGAGATAATGTATGACTGGTGTATGTCAAATCGAATGACAGCTCACCCGGAAAAATGTGAATATATGCTATTACACAGAGGCTCTTTTATGGGACCCATTGCAGCCGTTAGGTTTGGATCTTCCAACTTAAGAAGGGTATCCTGCACACGCTGCCTCGGGTTATCTATAGATGACAAATTAGGCTGGTCCAAGCACTTAACTGACCTAATTAAATCGTATGTCCAGAAGCTAAACCTCCTAAAGTCCCTGTATTTTCTTCCTGAGCATGCTAAGTTAGACTTCTACTTCAAGGTTATCCTTCCTGCTATCACTTATGGATTTCTATGTTGGGGATCGTGTAATACAACACTTCTAGAATCATTAAACCGAATTCATTACCGGGCTGCAAGGATAATTTTTGGACTCCATTGGCTAACACCACGTGAGGATGTAACTGTCTCTGCCAAATGGAAGCCACTGAACTATTACTATAACCTAAGACTTGCCTGTTTTGTACATAAATGTTTTCACAACCTAGCTCCTCCTGTACTATGTAATGCCTTTCCTAAGAGAATACTTACATACTCCTTACGTAACACTCACTGTATCAGTCTACCCACACCGAAAACCAACTACCTGAAATTGTCAATAACGTACAGAGGTACGAGGCTTTGGAACAGTCTCGGTAACGATCTAAGGTCAACTGCATCACTTAATAGTTTTAAAATTAATCTTAAAAGAAACACTGAACTACTGTAAATAACTGAATAGAATAAGTTAATTAGTATAAGTTAATTAGTTTTATATTACTATTATTATTATTATTATTAGGGTAGAATAGCGTAGTTATAAGCACGACCACATCAGCAACGCTGTAAATTTATCGTGGGTAAATAAATATTATTATTATTATTATTATTATTAACATGGCTGCCATCACGTGGTGGTGCAAAACCTCTATAGTCTCGAATTTTCTGCAGTATTCCTGATAAGTATACTCTACTAGTGTAAGCAGTTTTGGGGTTTTTTAGTTGGAAGAATGGTTGACAATGTCCCTCTAAGCTAATCCAAGATTAGGTAAACTTTAGTATAGTTTGCTATTTTATGGGCTGCTAATTGTGGCTGTTGATGAAGAGGAATAATTAGTATATGTAGTCCTCGACTACATTGGAAGCCAACTTGACCTTGGGAAACAGATCGATGTAATATATCTCGATATGTCAAAAGCCTTTGAAAAGTCAGCCACACACACCTGGTCAATAAACTTCCAGTACGGCTTCCACGGCAACCTCCTCGCGCTCCTAGTCGAAGACAAGAGGTCACCATACTTTGCGCCACCTCTGCTCCCCCACCGGTAACATCTGGCGTTCTTTAAGGATCTATCCTTGGTTGAAAAGCCTGGGTCGATTCCTGATCTTACGTCACCTCATTAATGCATTATTCTCCATCCCGCCTTCTATCACAACAACATCGATATGTAGAGAATATATACAATCTGTGAGTTGTTAGTAAAGAAAATAGTTATTTTAGACAAAATGCTAAAAATGTATTCACATTATTGCGAAGTCGAATGAATTGGATGGCGTAAGATTGCGAATGGACCCAGTCTTTTTCTTACGCGGTCATGTGTCAGGAAAGGTAAAGTTTTCACCATTTCAAACAAGCATAGAACATAGAGTATTCTCTTAAGTCAAAACTTTCTTCGCAGACGTACTCAGAACCTATCCAAGATGCGTATGTATAAAAATTGCAAAACGGGTTAGGGATGCTTAATAGAATTTTAAAAGTAAAAAAATACCAATAAAGCCCTGCATTGGTAGAAGTCTAAATTTAAAAAATGCTCCCTTAAAATCCAACCCACGTTTACAGTACATTTGATATTTTACGCAACCCAGACTATCTTCAATTGGAGTTTTGACGTCCATCTATCAAACGGTCCTTTATACTCTACCTCATTCCTCATTGAATAAAATATGATCAAGACGATCATTTCTTCTGCATTTGAATGGTTTATGTGCCGAAGCTACCAATCAGAATCATGCACGTTTGAGTGACGACCATCAAAAGAGATGTGAAAGGTGATGTAACCGCACAAATCAGGCTTTGGACAACTTGGCACGAGCGACGATATTAATTAAGTTTTAATTCTTTTATTGATTAATTATAGGTTCGTAACTATTTTGTGGCTGCTGGTCTATCCACGGTCGGTATCTCCAATGCTGCTGGTGTTGGTAAACTTCTCTCAGAGTGGATAACACACGGAGAGCCGTCCATGGATGTGTCCTGCCTCGACATCAAGCGCTTTGCTCCTCATCATAACAGCAAACAATATTTAAGGGACCGTGTCAAGGACATTGTCTGTAATCTTTACACCTTAGCTTATCCAATGATGGAGATTTATGCTGCGAGGAAACTGAGGTGTTCTGTGTTGTATACTTTGCTCGACGAAGCAGGTGCTTCGTGGGGGGACAGGATGGGCTGTGAGACACCAAACTGGTTCGCTCTGGGAATAGAAGGTGAGATATTTACATCTCTCTCAAAAAGGTTGTTACAGAGATAGGCATAGGATAGTCAATAGGACATTAGACGTAGGACATGGGACATAGTCAATAGGACATTACACATGGGGCATGGGACATAGTCAATAGTACATTAGACATAGGACATGGAACATAGTCAATAGGACATTAGATATAGGACATGGGACATAGTCAATAGTACATTAGAGAGGACATAGTCAATAGTACATTAGACATAGGACATGGTACATAGTCAATAGTACATTAGACAGGACATAGTCAATAGTACATTAGACAGGACATAGTCAATAGTACATTAGACATAGGACATGGAACATAGTCAATAGGACATTAGACATAGGGCATGGGCATAGTCAATAGTACATTAGACATAGTCAATAGGACATAAGACATAGGACATAGTCAATAGTACATTAGACATAGGACATGGAACATAGTCAATAGTACATTAGACATAGGACATGGGACATAGTCAATAGTAATAATAATAATAATAATAATTTACATTTATAGTGCGCAGGCTGCATGAATATATGATCGCCTGCGCATCACAAAATTAACTACAATAATATAAGAATTGAGCTAAAACCACAGTAAAACTATAATAAGGTAAAATAAAACAATTCTAATAGATCTTAGTTATAAAAAGCTAACTTAAATAAATGCGTTTTCAACACATTCTTAAAATTATCTAAGGCTCTACAATTACGAATACTACATGGTAGCGAGTTCCATAGTTTAGGGGCAGCAGCACAAAAGGCCCTGTCCCCCAATGTCCTCTTTGTTCGCTCTCTTGGAAACTCAAGGAGAAGTTCATTATTTGGTCTTAAAGAATAACGCGATGCACCCTTAATGATAATTAAATCATTTATATATTCAGGCGCTAGCCCGTGAATAGCTTTAAATGTAATTACTAGTATCTTAATTTTAGTTCTAAATTGCACTGGCAGCCAGTGAAGCTTAAAGAGCACAGGCGATATATGATCAAAGCGGGAAACATTGCAAATAAGGTGTTCTGGACACGCTGTAACTTAGACAACTGTGTTTGCGGCAAACCATATAATAAACTATTGCAGTAGTCAATTCTACTAGTAACTAGAGCATGCACTAACTTTTTAGTTGAATCAGTTGATAAAAACTTCCTAATGCATCTGATGTTATGTAAGTGAAAATAAGACGCACTACAAATCCTATTGATATGTGTCCCCATACTAAGTTGCTGATCAAACCAGCAGCCCAGATTCCTGGCCTCTTGAGCTGGAGCAATCTGGTGGTCACCAACAGCAAGAGAACCCGTGCTGACCTTAGACAATTGTTGTCTTGTTCCTATAAGTAAATACTCAGTTTTATCATCGTTAAGCTTGAGCCGGTCAGTCAGCATCCATTGACGAATATCAATAGTACATTAGACATAGGACATGGGACATAGTCAATAGTAATAATAATAATAATAATAATTTACATTTATAGTGCGCAGGCTGCATGAATATATGATCGCCTGCGCATCACAAAATTAACTACAATAATATAAGAATTGAGCTAAAACCACAGTAAAACTATAATAAGGTAAAATAAAACAATTCTAATAGATCTTAGTTATAAAAAGCTAACTTAAATAAATGCGTTTTCAACACATTCTTAAAATTATCTAAGGCTCTACAATTACGAATACTACATGGTAGCGAGTTCCATAGTTTAGGGGCAGCAGCACAAAAGGCCCTGTCCCCCAATGTCCTCTTTGTTCGCTCTCTTGGAAACTCAAGGAGAAGTTCATTATTTGGTCTTAAAGAATAACGCGATGCACCCTTAATGATAATTAAATCATTTATATATTCAGGCGCTAGCCCGTGAATAGCTTTAAATGTAATTACTAGTATCTTAATTTTAGTTCTAAATTGCACTGGCAGCCAGTGAAGCTTAAAGAGCACAGGCGATATATGATCAAAGCGGGAAACATTGCAAATAAGGTGTTCTGGACACGCTGTAACTTAGACAACTGTGTTTGCGGCAAACCATATAATAAACTATTGCAGTAGTCAATTCTACTAGTAACTAGAGCATGCACTAACTTTTTAGTTGAATCAGTTGATAAAAACTTCCTAATGCATCTGATGTTATGTAAGTGAAAATAAGACGCACTACAAATCCTATTGATATGTGTCCCCATACTAAGTTGCTGATCAAACCAGCAGCCCAGATTCCTGGCCTCTTGAGCTGGAGCAATCTGGTGGTCACCAACAGCAAGAGAACCCGTGCTGACCTTAGACAATTGTTGTCTTGTTCCTATAAGTAAATACTCAGTTTTATCATCGTTAAGCTTGAGCCGGTCAGTCAGCATCCATTGACGAATATCAATAGTACATTAGACATAGGACATGGGACCTAGTCAATAGGACATTAGGCATAGGACAAGATGAGCCACAGGAAGCCCGAGCTATATGTAAACAAACCTGAGCCACAGGAAACCCGAGCTGTATTATGAGCGCGCGCTAAATCAACATATACACAGCAGGTATTTTATTTCACAATTTGCTAAGAAATGATGGATTATTAAAACATCAGTGACAAATACACAAAATGGGAGGATGGTTAGCCTGTGATGGAACATAGTCAATACAGTCAACTCTCTCCTGCGACCACTTCCCGTAAGCGACCACCTCCCATAAGCGACCACCTCCCATAAGCGACCACCTCCCATAAGCGACCACTTTACCTGAGAACCATTTTTTTTTCGTAGTCAAATTCTGTTGTAAAAACTCTCTCGTAAGCGACCGCGACCACTTTTTCGTCTCAACACTTGACATTTTCTATTGTTTTTTGTTTCTGATAAGCGACCACCAAAGTAGATTGTACTGTATTTTTAGAAAATCATTGCTCAAATACCACAAAGTTCAATTTTTAATGGCGCTGACAGGTAAGAAACTGAAAAAGATTTGAAAAACTTGAACTAGAACTCCCGTGCTTAGCTATGTTGTTATGGTGACAGTGCGCTAGAGCTGTGCTAGAAGTCTGATCCGTTTAGCAAGCACTTGGGCTACCTGTGTTGCTTTTTCCCGTAAGCGACCACCTCACGTAAGCGACCACTTTGTCCGTGCACCAAGGGTGGTCGCTTAAGAGAGAGTTGACTGTAGTACATTAGACATAGGACATGGGACATAGTCAATAGTACATTAGACATAGGACATGGGACATAGTCAATAGGACATTAGACAGGATATGGGACATAGTCATGATCATGCAGACCTCGAGTTTGACTTTCTAATCGTTCCTCAAAGTTAATATTTCCATCTACAAAGCTGACATCCAGGAGTGTTGATAAAGCGACTGGTCGAAACAGTTGACACAAGTGCGACACAGACTCGTTTGAATACAATTTGAGTTTTTTTTAGCAATTTCCGGTTAGAAAACGGGCGAGCAAAAGGGAAACCTGTTCGAGGAAGATAACGTATTTTCCCACCATTTTCTTTTCATTTTGGTATGGGCACTTTGGTAGCCTTCGAACGTGACAGTTTAGGGCATGCTTCAGTGTTACGAAATCGACATTTCAAGCAGGTCTTGGTATATTTGATTGACAACGTCGATAATGTTCGAACTTAGTTTTATTATTTTCTCTTATCAGCTACGGCCGAACGAAAGGAAGTAATTGGATAATCGTAACGAAAGTATGCGAATACATTAAAACGAACGTAAAAATAGAAAATTTAGCTCCAAAACAGACATTTGCCAAGGAAGGACTGGGGCGAGTTTCGTAAAAGTCGTCTTAAGGTTACCGGATACCTTCGGGGTGCGTTTTCAGTCATTAAATATGTAGCGCCTCGAGGAAACATCGTTGATACATCATCCATGTAGCATTTTAAAGCTTATAAAATTGGCTACAAGAATACATAAAAAGGTTTTGAAAATCTCGAGTTTTCCGCCATCCCGTTTCTCCGATCTTCAGAAGCTCCAACTCCGAAAATATTTTAAAGTTTTTAATCCATCTGTTTGTATTGTCGCATTTCAGAGAAATCGTATTACAAAACCGCTTCTGGGAATAGTTCAAAATTCGATTTAGTTCAAAAGTTATCATGCTCTCCGTGAAAAGGCGAAAACATAATCCGAGTAGATACGCGGGAAACGCCGTCAACAGCTCTCTTTTTAGAATGTCCCAATTCCCCGACACAGTTTTGCAGCTGAGATATCAATTGACATTTTGTGACATTTTCACACAAATCGAATAAAGTCCTCTTGAGTGGGAGCTTTTTATAAACTCTATTTTGGTTGAAAATCAAAGCGTAGAAAATAGCACTTCAAAAAATGTAGCCGTATCTCATGCGTGAATCTGAAGCCCCGCCTCTCCTACAATTAACGAGCTTTTAGCCAATCATTTCTCATCACACTTTTTCTGTCAAGATTTTCCGCCAATTGTTGATCAAAGCGGTTCTAGTTTTCTTGTCTGATTTGAAAAATGGGAAAGACAAAAAGACCGAGGAACGAAGCCAGGTGAACACCTAGAGATGCCTTGAATGCCAGCATAGTTAAGTAGAGGAGACAGCGATTTGTAGGCGTCTGAAACAGCACGGCAATAGCGAGATCGTGGTGTTGGTTTCAAGCGATTCAGAGGCATCTTTTTCGTTTTGAAGGTATCCGGTAACCAGGTGAAGGTATCCGGGTGCGTTTACCAATTATTTTGGGCCGTTGCTAAGTAAAATCTAAAACGCCATAAAACTCCAACAATTTGAATAAAATAATTACTAAATTACTCAGAAACCCCTGGGAGACGGACCTTGACGTCATCAAGGCAGAAAAAATCAATTATTTCATGATTTCTTTGGGATATTGCTTTCATATTTGCATATATCATTGGTCTGGGTTAGGCACAAAAGGCGTAGCATGCGTTTTACGATATGCCAAAAATTGATTTTTTTTTTAGAATTTTGTTTCCTTCAATTTTAACAGTTAGACGGTCATAACTTCCGTGTTTTTTCTCTCGCTGAACCCATGCATGGCTCTGGACAATTTTTATGTGAAAAAGGATTGACTTTTCTTTGTTTCACGAACTCAGTTTCATTTTTTTTGTGAAACCGGAAGTATAATCTTGTTACCAGGGCCCACGGGTCGCGTTTGGGTGGTTACAAAGCAATTTTCTTCACACACATGGAAAATTACAAAGAATTCTCGTCAACTGATGGAATTTGCGAGGGCAAAGGTAAAGGCATTGGACAAGAAAATGAAATCAGTGAATTCAAACAGAGCTACATTATCAGACGTCTAATTCCAACGGTTTATTCACGCAAAGAATCGATTTTGCGACCATCTGCACCATAATCAGTCACACGTCTAACCGCCTCCCGGCTACCTTAGTGGTTAAGTGCCTGTCTGTCGAGCGGAAGGTCGCGGGTTCAAACCCCGGCCGGACCAACACTCAGGGTCTTAAAATAAATGAGTAGATGGTGCTGCCTTTACATAATACAGTAAACGGTTAGACCTTCGCGTCTTCTCGGATAAGGACGTAAAATCATAGGACTAGTGTCCGAAATTAGCTGCAAAGCTAAATACATTGACATTTAAATAACATCCTTATTTTACTTACTTACTTTACGTTGCGTCGAGTGAACAGTCCGATTCAACTTACGGTAAGCTTACATTTATATCTGATTCACAGTTTTCTATCCTAGCAATCAAAACCACTGCTAAATATTTCGATTCCAGAGGAATGTCTTGCTATAATGTGTAACATCATTTACATGTTCGTAATCCTTATAATAATTATTCTTCATTGATCAAAAAATGAGAAATAATAAAAAAAATCGGCAAGTAGGCCTTAGGCTTTGTGCGCCCTAGCGATATTACTCTGTTATCTAAAGGAATGGTTCGGACCCAATTGCAATCATCGCATGTTATTAGGAACTTGCCATCGTTCCTTTCCGTGTTGATGTTTTGACTTCCGCATTTTTCACATACGTTTCCGGCATTAGAAATAGTGTCCAGGGTATCAGAAGATATGAAAACGTTTTGGTCGTTATCCACCGACTACTTCCAGTCAAGTCCCTAGTATCGTGACGAGCCGCCGTAAGAATGGCGTTTTTCTTCACTACTTTCTTGTGAAAGTGGCACAAAACCAAACTCTTCGAAGACCCCTCTCACGTGTAGCTGCTCACTTGGTAAGTACATTCTGGCTCCCCTCATTGTCAACAAGCTCTTTCCGAACACTTTCCAAACTTTCTTTGTCGAAATCCGAAAAGAAATTAGTTTGCGTCTCCGCATTGCTGAAGTTCACTTGACACCCGAATTTCCTGACATCGGAATTTTCCCTCGTCTAGCGACCCAGCGCAGCTACAATGGCTTTCTTGGTTTTATCGCCCTTTTTCGGCATTTAGAAGTAAACTTGGAGCATGGAAAGTAAAACAACCCGAGTTGAAGTAGCAAAAAAACAACTTTATTTTAACTTTTACAAAATGTAAACAAACTGGGGCTTGCCAGCCAGCGAAGGGTGAGCATGCTTTTTCACTAAACCAGAAGTAAGTTTTTCCCACCATTTGCATGAGCGCGTGCGTGCCGACCCTTCAAAGCAACGTCGCTGCCTAGCGACGAAATTGGTAAACGCACCCTTAAATCGCCCAAATGAAATACGTTTTCATTGCCAATGTTAAGTAAGTGTTAAAATAGGTAAATTCAGTAATACACAGATATTTGTACCTATGATTTTAGATTTCAGCATCATGCGCAGTAGATATGCGCATTGCAAAACAGGAGAATCACCTTTTAAGTAATTAAAATTACTTGGACTTTTTTACGTCGCGTCGTCACAGCCGTTGTTGCCCTCGGTGCGTGAGGTCCCTATTTTTGTTACTCTAAAATATGTCGACATCTATTATTATATGGCTAGTTAACTATGATAGGTCAGTTTGCGGCCCATATTTACTTCCAGTACGGGCTGCAAAATTGAAGCAAATATGGGTTGAATACATTTGAATACATAAAGCACGGTTCTAGGTACTAGGTACTTGTTGTTTGACTGAGTGGGAGGGCCGGACGGGAAATATTTGGCTCAAGGTCATGACGTACGTGCAAACTGACCCCGATGCAACTCAGTAAGTTTTTTTATCATGCGACAACAAACAATACATCGAGCATGTTCCGGCCCTTTTAAACACGTTACGGCCGTACGTTAAACATGTACGGCCGCATCATGTGACTCTTGTAAATGGCTTTGAAAGGAAGTGCGTGCTACTAACCTCTCCCTTGAAATCACACCTACACAAGTGTGTGATGCAGTAAACGTTTCAAATGCCAGTGTAAACTGACTCATTTTTATTCTAACGCATAGCCTCCTCTGCAGGTATCCTCGTATCGAGACGGGCTTCCTGTGGTAAGAAACGTTGAGTGACTTCCTCCTAGCTATCCTTTCCCCCTTTCTCGCCGCAGGCTCACTCTTTATGAATACCACAGGAATACCAGTATTATATTTGGTATGGAGTTACATGTGCCTGCGCAGGAGGCAAGTCTTACGCAGCAGATAATGTTTCCTTTGATTGCGCCTTGTACTCTTTGTCAGATCACCGCACCAATCAAGGCACCTTCGGCAAACCGCATTGGTTGAAGAACGTCGAAAAGGAGTACAACGCCTGCCGGGAAACGGTGGCCTTAGTGGATATGACATCTGTAGGACTTTTCGAAATTGAGGTAAAAACACTTTGTTGATAGACTTATTTGCCGATGAAGACCGCAACTTAAAATAAGATGTTTAGAGTAATGCGCATATTTCTCACAAAAATATTGATCGAAACTCGTTACTCTATATGTTATGAACGTACGAGATATTTGCCTGGTCAGTGGCTGTTTCACCAGAATCAAAATGGCGGACAAAAGCGATAGTTTATGCTGTCACGAGCAACTTTTGCAGAAATTTGGAGCAGCTTGTGAACATCCCTGGCAGAAGTTCGGGAAAATTGACGTACCTCTTCATTTCAGTATTAAATAGCAATGCCTTCGACGGAGAATTTGACATGGAATATTTCCCCAGGAAGGGTAAATTGAACACAAATATATAAGACGAAATGTCAAGTCGCTCCCCCTCCTCCCCTGGGGAAGGCAGTGCTGTTTTCATTGAAAGACTAAACCAATTTCAATATTTGATTTTATTATAAGTTTGTAATAGTATTAGTAGTAAGCCATGGTACGAATAACGTTTGTGTTGTCGCTGTCTGTTTTAGTCAAAGGGTGAGTCGTCTTGTGTGGAATTGCTGCAACGTTTGTGTACCAACAATGTTGACGTACCGATTGGTGCGGTGGTACACACGTCGATGTTGAACCAGAAGGGTGGTTACCAGCTACAGTGTACCCTCATTAGAAAGTCACAAAACAGGTTTGTACAGAACACAAAACCGGTTTGAACAGAACCAGGTTAAAATTGTCCATCTCTCTTACTTTGTTCGGTACCATCAGTTTGGAAGCATGGCTATATTTAGCTCCAAATTTACTCTCCGTGATTGGCTCTCCGTGATTGGCTCTCCGTGATTGGCTCTCCGTGATTGGCTTGTTGCTAAACGTATTAACTTCATTAATTCAGTGAGTTTTCTATTGCTGGTTTGCAATCGGCGGCCATATTGGTTTATCTAACAATAGAAGCTAACAAGCAATATTTTGTTAACGTCGAGCAAGATGACGCCAAGTGAAATAAATTAGTTCCAAACCGATGGGATCAGATATGGTGCTACAACCTCGCTGGCTCTCCTTCATTTATTCAACAAAATTACATCTGCTATTGACCAAAAAAAATTCACAGGGGGGATTTTTCTAGACCTTTCCAAGGCATTTGATACGGTCAACTATGAGATTCTGTTTGATAAACTTCAACACTATGGCATCCACGGATTGGCCCTTGAATGGATAAAGAATTACTTTTTTAATAGATTCCAATACGTTGAATATAGTGGCACCTGTTCTTCGTTTAATGGTATTAAGTGTGGTGTTCTTCAAGGGTCAATCCTCGGTCCACTGTTCTTCTTAATATACATCAATGATCTCTGTAACGTCTCTAATGTTTTTGATCTGGTTTTATTTGCTGATGACACAAATTTATTTTTTCTCATAATGATTTATCTTGTCTGTCGAATGCAGTCAAAACAAATGTCTAGTCTATCGGATTGGTTTAAGGCTAGCAAGTTATCGGTGAATGTAAAAAAATCCAACTATATGATTTTTAGACCAAGGCAGAGAAGGCAAACATTCGATCTGGCGATAGAGATAAACAATGTTAGGATTGACAAGGTTAATGAGGTCGTATTCCTGGGTGTGATCTTGGACGAAAATATGTCTTGGAAGTCTCACATTGCCCATCTTGCCAGTAAAATATCAAAGTCAATAGGAATTATATACAAATCAAGTTTTTGCCTTTCCAAGCCAGCATTATGTACTTTATACTACTCCTTAGTTTATCCATATCTTCAATATTGTATCACGGTCTGGGGCTCTAGCTATCTATATTATTTTGCTTCAAAAACGCGTAGTGCGAGTTATTAATAATGAGGCATTTGATGCGCATACTGACCCTATATAAAAAAAAATATGATTCTGAAATTTGAAGATATTTACTTATTCAATTTAGGAAAGTTCATGTTCCTGTTCAAAAAGTTTTGACAAATCTTTTCTACGAATTTATCGAGTTCACAATTATAATACTAGACATTCTAAACTTTTTTATATTCCTTTATGTAGAACCAAAATTAGACTGTTTTCTGTTTATTATCAGGGTCCAGTATTTTTTAACTCGCTGAACGCAGACATTCGTGATGCCATGACCGTTTCCTCGTTTCAATCCAAGCTGAAAAAATATCTCTTCTCCCGTCTTTGAAATCGCTTATTATTTATTCATTAATTTCTTCATATACGTGTTATCTCAATACTGGTATAAATTGTTATCTTAGTGTGATTTTCTCCATTCTGTTATTCTCCTTTTCGCGCCACTCCCACTTTGATATATATACACATATATTGTAAAGAGGCAGCCCAATGCCACATAAGCCTTCTGGTTTCCTTTTGGGCTTCCTCGCCATTTTGTTAATTACTTTTGTATTCATTTATTATTTTTTTGTTGGCAAATAAAACTGTTAACTTTAAATGTAGATGGATTCCCTTAGTAATTATCCACTTCCACAACACAAAACATCTTCCAGGTTGTTGCACTTTAATACATTGTTATATAAAATTGGAAATGGTCTCCTTAAAGATGCTCTGCCATAGCGCGGAATGGTTTGATCTCTTGTTTACAAGATAGTACTCCTCGCTTTCATATACGTTCGCCACACGGCACAAAAAGTTGCTTTTAAACTAGTAGAACGTGTAACAAACTATTTAGATACCACTGACCTGAAGTTTCATGCCTACCGAACTCTTTCTTTTCGGCCAGTAGTGCTTCACACAGTTGTCGCCACATAGTTTTATGAATGTTTTAGCCTTTGAGTATTTTCGATAGAATCGCATAGTCTATAAAATTTCTTATTTTTGGCAATGAGCTATTAAAAAAAAAGTCGATAAAATGCCCTGAGCCTACGTGACAAGACCGCAAGAGAGTATGGGTATCGATCACTAAATATTCCAAACAGTTATGCTATGGTTGTTCCTCAGATCAACATTGAAGAAGTAGCTTGTGCTGTACGATCTTGGCTGTTTTAGATATTTAGTGATCGATACCATGCTAAGACCTCCATATGGATGGTAGAGTTCATCAGAATCAACATTGAAGAAGTGTCTTGTGCTGTACGGTCAAGGTATGGCTGTTTTAGATATTTAGTGATATCGATACCCATGCTAAGACCTCCATATGGATGGTAGAGTTCATCAGAATCAACATTGAAGAAGTGTCTTGTGCTGTACGGTCAAGGTATGGCTGTTTTAGATATTTAGTGATCGATACCCAAGCTAAGACCTCCATATGGATGGTAGAGTTCATCAGAATCAACATTGAAGAAGTGTCTTGTGCTGTACGGTCAAGGTATGGCTGTTTTAGATATTTAGTGATCGATACCCAAGCTAAGACCTCCATATGGATGGTAGAGTTCATCAGAATCAACATTGAAGAAGTGGCTTGTGCTGTACGGTCAAGGCATGGCTGTTTTAGATATTTACTGATCGATACCCATGCTAAGACCTCCATATGGATGGTAGAGTTCATCAGAATCAACATTGAAGAAGTGTCTTGTGCTGTACGGCCAAGCCATGGCTGTTTTAGATATTTAGTGATTGATACCCATGCTAAGACCTCCATATGGATGGTAGAGTTCATCAGAATCAACATTGAAGAAGTGTCTTGTGCTGTACGGCCAAGCCATGGCTGTTTTAGATATTTAGTGATTGATACCCATGCTAAGACCTCCATATGGATGGTAGAGTTCATCAGAATCAACATTGAAGAAGTGTCTTGTGCTGTACGGCCAAGCCATGGCTGTTTTAGATATTTAGTGATTGATACCCATGCTAAGACCTCCATATGGATGGTAGAGTTCCTCAGAATCAACACTGAAGAAGTGTCTTGTGCTGTACGGTCAAGGCATGGCTGTTTTAGATATTTAGTGATCGATACCCATGCTAAGACCTCCATATGGATGGTAGAGTTCATCAGAATCAACATTGAAGATGTGTCTTGTGCTGTACGGGCAAGCCATGGCTGTTTTAGATATTTAGTGATCGATACCCATGCTAAGACCTCCATATGGATGGTAGAGTTCATCAGAATCAACATTGAAGAAGTGTCTTGTGCTGTACGGTCAAGGCATGGCTGTTTTAGATATTTAGTGATCGATACCCATGCTAAGACCTCCATATGGATGGTAGAGTTCATCAGAATCAACATTGAAGATGTGTCTTGTGCTGTACGGTCAAGGCATGGCTGTTTTAGATATTTAGTGATCGATACCCATGCTAAGACCTCCATATGGATGGTAGAGTTCATCAGAATCAACATTGAAGAAGTGTCTTGTGCTGTACGGTCAAGGCATGGCTGTTTTAGATATTTAGTGATCGATACCCATGCTAAGACCTCCATATGGATGGTAGAGTTCATCAGAATCAACATTGAAGAAGTGTCTTGTGCTGTACGGCCAAGCCATGGCTGTTTTAGATATTTAGTGATTGATACCCATGCTAAGACCTCCATATGGATGGTAGAGTTCATCAGAATCAACATTGAAGAAGTGTCTTGTGCTGTACGGGCAAGCCATGGCTGTTTTAGATATTGAGTTATCCCTATCCTGCTTCATGTTAGTCTTGTCGCGAAGACTTAGGCTTTTTTCCGACGTTTTTTTTTTTTAATAACCGTATTTAAGACATAGCCAATAGACACGTCACCTTGTTACTATCAAAGAAAGAAGAAAAAGTTATAGCATTTTTAACTGTCCATCTACACTAACGTATAACCTTGTACCTGTAGGCAAGCTTGGCGCAGTTATCGATCGAGTGTCGTAGAGCGGTTTTCAGTTGAGTGTAGTAAAACCAAACGCAAATTACCCACAGCCAGCCAATCATAGCAGCGAGTAATCACAAGTAACTCATAAATGGCTTCCCTGTGAGCCAATGACAAACCAAAGCAAAACCAAAACCAATTTACGTTTAGTTTTACTTTGGATTCTGATTGGTTGGTTTACTTTCTCAGCCAATAGGAGAGCTTGGTAAACGCAAAACCAAAACACTTCCGACACTCAATTGGAATCCGCTTTAATATCAAAACCAATGTAATTACAAAGCCAGTCACAGGAGCTAGTAAAAACGCAACGAATCAGTCACGAGATGAAGTAATTCGTGATTTGCTTTACTTGAGCCAATTGCAATCACGAGAAAATGTAAACGCAATCGTGGATAATTCTCGCTAAAACGAAAATTGATTGGGTGACGGACCAAAACAATGTTTGGTTTTAGTTTTAGAGCGGTTTTCAGTCGAGTGTAGTAAAACCAAATGCAAATTACCCACAACCAGCCAATCATAGGAGCGAGTAATCACAAGTAACTCATAAATGGCTTCCCTGTGAGCCAATGACAAACCAAAGCAAAAACAAAACCAATTTGCGTTTGGTTTTACTTTGGAATCTGATTGGTTGGTTTATTTTCTCAGCCAATAGGAGAGCTTAGTAAACGCAAAACCAAAACACTTCCGACACTCAATTGAAATCCGCTTTAGAGCTTGATTGGCTGATAATTACAAAACATTTTTCACAGCCAGTAGAAAAGGCAAGCAAACGCAAAACCAAAGCAATCACTTATTAGAGCGGTTTTCGGTTGAGTGTCGTAAAACCAAAACCAGTGAGCCAATCACGAGCAAGTACAAACCCAGTGAACCAATCACGAGCAAGTAAAAACCCAGTGAACCAATCACGGACTGACGTAATTCACGATTGATTTTTACCTCAGCCAATCACGAGGCAAAGTAAACGCAATCATGGAAAACTGACCAATCAAATTCGAAAGCAATTACTTTTCGAGACTCAATCGAAAACCGCTCTACCAATAAGGCTTAGCTGTAAAGTTAATCTGTCTTCCAGGTATCTCCTATTGACTAAGCCTTCACACACGACACGGGCGCAAAGTTGGATTACCCGTCACGTGACAAACATCGATGACGTCGCTATCACTGACGTACAATCCACTTTTACTGTCCTTGGAGTTCTGGGACCAAAATCACGTGACTTGCTTCAGCCTTTGACTCAGACCTCTCTCGATGATGAAAACTTCCTTGTCAACACATCGAAGGTATTTCTTTTGTAAAGAGTGTATGGGTTTGGGGAGGCTCTTTGGTAACTGGTGGATAATGCGCAGCAATCCACGAGTTATTGGTATGGGGGAAATCGTGCCACTCACTCACCTACAATGGTGTTAGAAAAATGTAACGATCTTCATACATGACGTCTTATTTTTTAATCGACATTTCTTCGAGCTCTTCCTGAATTCTCGTGCCAATATCTTGATCGATAAGAACGTTGTTATATACAGAGTGACACAAACTTCATCGCCGGATTCTGCTTCCATTTCGCTTGTTCGCACAGAGTATATAGAAGCCAGGACCATGCGTTTAAACTACGTGGGAGATGTTCGTGTTTGCAGAGTTTGCCTCGCTAACTTGGAAAACCCTTCATTCCATTCCATCAAAGCCACAATCGTTTGATTTTGAAATGTTTATTCGATCTATTTTTCAGATTGTTGAGGTTTTTCTTGCGTTGTTGATATGCGGGTGGACGTAAACGTCGGGGAGTTCACCACAAAAATGCGCAATGATGAAATTGGGTACATTGCTTGAGTGACAGAGCCACACTCTTGGAAAAACGGTTGGAACACCACATTTTGAATACTTTGGCATGTTCTCCTTCCTCCCCAGAAAAGGCCGAAAAAGGCTAAAGGATTTTGATGAGTTCGTTTACGGTATATGTGATCTAATACTCCTATAAAGCTGCTACATCCGTTTTATGTAGAATCAAACTGGAAATCCCGGCTAAACCATCAGTATAGCCTTTGAACAGTATATTGATGATACACACGAAGAATTAGCTAACATTCAAAACTTGTTGAGTCACAGACAACTAAACAATAACAAAGAACTCGTACTCAAAAAAGCAGACAAAGGTTACTACAACAGTCATTATGGATAAAACAACCGAAATAGAAAAGGCAAAATGTCAGCTCTCCAACGAGCATTATTACCGACCTCTAGTAAAACCTATGTTCGAAACAAAAATCCGAGTCCGTACAATAGTCAACATACTATTTTCACACGGACGTATTGACAACATGACTCGGTCCTTTGTTTTGACTACGACTACTCGGGCTAGGATTTGCATTTAGATTTCTCTCGCCAGCCTCTTTGTCAATAACCTGTCGATTAAGAAATAGATATACAACTGTACTCTACGATATTCACTCACTATCGCAGAATCTTCTCTAAAGCCTGTACGAATGAGTTCCATCCTCTGAGGCCACTTTTACCCAGAGTGAAGCCAGCGTCACGCAAACTGCGCAACAGGACCAGCCTTCTGAGCAAAAGCAACACGAAAACGTTTAAAAACGCGTATATAAACCGCCTAGCCTTTAAATATTAATTAGCATTAGACTGAAACTGTAGATAAAAAGTAACTACATTTAGTGAACAATATGCCATGTTCTCCCCATTCCCACTCCCCTCATATTCCTCTCCCATCATTCCCCCTCCGCTCCCCCTCTCCGCTGTGCTTGCCACGCAGCGTAACAGTTGTATTACTACTGAGAGGATCGAGTGCATGCGCATGGTAATATCTGATAACGTTTTGCCTCCTCAACATGCTTCCTGAATGTGACTAATCAACCAGTATGTCCAAATATAGATATCCAGCAAGAAAACTATTGAGTATACAAGTTCAACTCCGATGCTTTTGGGACACTTTTCATCCATGACATTGCCGGTTACGAACTAAGCCGAATAGCTGTCATCTTTTCGAGTGCTGGAAATAACAAAAGTGCCATTTCGTTTCAGGAAATAGATATTGATTATTCAAGCCAAGTAACTATTGCAAGATCAGCCGACTTGTGTGAAGCTGGGGAGGTCTGGCAGTTACTTGTCCCTAATGATGTAAGTATCGAGTAAACTAAGGCCCTGTAACACGGTGTCAACATATCTTCAACATTCATTTTAACAATAGGCCTTTTGCAGGAACAGACACATGCTGATATAGCACTTCAATGACGAACGAATTGTGCTCATTATCCCATGGGAAAGGCTTAAATGAAAATAAATGAAATCAGATATTTCTTGCCACCCAGTTCAACCATGTGATTTGTTCTGCCAATTGCCCATTCAAAGCTGGACCTGCAGAATGGCTTCAACATCTTCAACGATGGGCCGTTGACATGGCCTTTTCACATTGTTGAAGTATTGATTTAAAGGGGCCGTCCCAGCCAGCGTCCTTTGCGTACCTCAATCTATCAGTTTCCTTTCCTATAATCGAATTGGCCACTTCCAAATTGAAAATATAGGGCCCCTAAGGGCAACTCGTGGATGGTCAGTGAGCTATTTTGGTATATACTAAAAATCGCGTGACCGAAGTCGTCATCGTGACGTCATCACCACTAAGTGAATCGTGGGAAAATAATACCATACCTGTCCAAGTTTGAACTGTCTGGCATTAGAAATGAGGGAGATATGGGCATGTACTTAAAATCACGTGACCGATGACGTCATCATTACGTCATCACCACTAAGTGATTTGTTGGAACCCAATACCATGCCTGTCCAAGTTTGAACTGTCTGGCATTAGAAATGAGGGAGATATGGGCATGTACTTAAAATCACTGACCGATGACGTCATCGTTACGTCATCACTACTAAGTGATTGATAGGGACCCACTACCATGTCTGTCCAGGTTTGGAGTGTCTGGCATTAGGAGGGCACCGTCAATACATCTTCTCCTGCATGACCAAATCTTTCAATTCTTGGACGCGTACCATAAACATCCGTAAATATATCTTCGGAATATCGAACATTGGTATATACCACACCAGTGAATATCACTTTTCGCGCGCTCTGGTTGGCTACTCAAACAGTGAATATGATTTCATATTAACCTCCGAGCGAAGCAGCGATCACCTCGTGCGAGTTTTTGTCCATTTGACAGAAAATAAAATAACTATTTTGTGCTGGCTATTCACCTGGAGTGTGGTATATACTAAAAAGCGGCTCGGTAAATATCCACCATTAGTATAAACCAACTAGTGGACTATTACAAATCCTGCATTCTGATTGGCTATGCTACTATAGGTCTATTTGTGATATCCCATGGTAGAGAAAAACCGTACGCATTTTCACGAAATAATAACATTTTTTAAACTTCAATTTGTTTCTTTCTATTATTTCTACTGTCCGACTAGTTAGTTTATACTAAAACAATTAGACCTCTCGCCCTCATGGGCTACGAGTTAAATAGCCCATTCGGCTGTGCCTCATGGGCTATTGACTCGTAGCCCATTCGGGCTGCGGGTCTAATTGTTAAAGTGCCCCTAATAGTTATTTCGATACTTATTTCATATAATCTTAAGAACCTCTGAAGAACGTTTTTCAAGGTTTTTCCGACTTTGGAACAATTCCCGATTTATAATCAGCGATTAAAGTTGGCAAAAACCTAGTGTCCAGTCGGTCGCAAAATTCCACGACCGCGTTTGAAGAGTCTGGGACTAGCACGCTGTGACGTGTACCCAGGAACATGTACTTGCAGGGACCTTAATAGTTGCCAGAAAACGCGAAAAAAAAATGCCGAATCGGTGTGTTGTAGGTGGTTGTAGCAATGGGCCAGACCTTCAAAAGGGGATAGCACTCCACAATATTCCCTTTTGGGGTGATGATAGACCAGAAGCACAGAAAAGAAAGAAACGATGGGTAAATTTCGTAAAGGCTAAGCGCGCCAAATGGGAGCTTACTAAAGGGTCGACCATCTGTTCAAAACACTTCATGGCCGAAGATTTTGAAAGAAGATTCTCTAATATTGAGGGTCAGACGAAAGCCTGTATTCCAAGGCTTAAACGCGACGATTTTGGCGTGGTGGTATTTCCAAGTGTTCACGCAAAAGAACTTCAAACGAGAGAAGAAGAGAATCCTGCCTCTGCTCGTAGTGCTCGTGCTCGTAGAAAGGTGAGATGTTATACTTATAGTTGTGATGTTTTATACTAGTCTTCTATACTATACCTCACGTTCAATAGGCTTACACTATAATATACAAATTTAGATTGTGAAGGAAATAATTTCTCAACCAAGTACATCCAAGGAAGGCTGTGATGGCGATGGTGTCGAGGTAATGGAAGCCCCTGTTGTTGAAGACCAGACAAGCGAGGACATACATGTACAACCCGAAGGCGAAGTGCTGGTAAGTTGATTTTTGTCATTCAAAGAATGACTTCCGAATAACTCTAAATCAATTATTTTACAATGGCAAAATTCAGCATAATCTAAAGTTTGGGATGGGAATTGTGTTGTTCTAAAATGTTTGATTTTCGCGTCATTCTCAATACAGGAAATATTCGATTGGTGTTGTAAACTAAACCGGAGCTTTTTTTCTTTACTTTAGGTGATAAAAGAATCAACCGTTCCTGATGTTACTCAGTCTGCTGATCGATTACGAAGGAACATGATAATTTCTCTGAGATCTCGGCTAAATAACAAGAACAAGGAACTTAGGCTGGAAAGGTCAAAAAGTAAGTTGTTTCACTGCTATCGATGAAAATATTCCGAAATAGTACTTCTTCAAATTTATTCCTGCATGGTTTAACACGAGTTTGTTCTTTTTTTTTAGACCAGGAATTACAACGCCGATTACTGCCGGAACAAAATCCTTGCAGTGAATCAAAAGACTGCACCGATGATGAAGTGGCTGACGGGGGTGATGATCAGGCTGCACCTTATGTAGATCACTCGGATTCAGAATCCTGTCATGATCCTGAAGTCGAATCAGAATACGAGACCGAGACGGAAACCGAGACAGAAACGACTGTTAGTGTTACAGAGGAGCCTGTAGAAACCACCTCCAAAAGGCGAGTGCAAACAGACACTTCTTACATAGGTTGTAGTGAATGTGTGATAATTGTTTTAATCGTCTGGTACTTACATAGATTGTAGTGAATGTGTGATAATTGTTTTAATCGTCTGGTGCTTACATAGATTGTAGTGAATGTGTGATAATTGTTTTTATCGTCTGATACTTACATAGCTTGTAGTGAATGTGATAGAGCAGATTTCGTATGAGTGGGACAAACTACAGCACGGTTAAAGTACGGCATGACGTGACATTGAAATGGTTTCCCATTGTTTTGTCCTGCTGATCCAATCAGATCACGCAGTTACAGCACAGCACGGTTACGGACATGCCGTAGTTTGTTCCACTCATATGAAATCTGCTCTAAGTGTTTTATATCTTGTGGCATTTACATAGCTTGTAGTGAAGATGTGATAAATATTTTAATCGGCATCCAATACTTACATAGCTTGTAGTGAAGATGACTAATAAATTTGTTGTTTTCAGGCTGTTTGTGGAAGATGACAACTTGCGCACTCAGCCCAAACACATTGTATTTTTGTCTCAACTACTGCTATTGTTTCAAGTATGTCATTCCTGTCAAGCAAGAAATCCCCTTGTAGAGGCAAAACAGGTTGGAACAATGGTTGCAGTCACTACTGATTGTACCAACCCAAAGTGCTCCAAGAAACACTATGAATGGTGCAGTCAACCTAACATGCCTGGTACTAGAGTACCAGCTGGAAATTTCCTGTTGTGTATGGCTATTCTACTCTCTGGAGGATCAGCTACAAAAGTGTTTAACATGTTTGCACATCTGGGTCTTGGTTGCATATCCCTAAATTCATTCTTCTTTCATCAGAAAGTAAGTCTGGTCCAAAATTGGACAGAGAGAAATTTTAATAGGTTGACCTTGTCAGCAAAAATGATATGTTAAGTACTACATGTATCATAAAATAAAACCAAAAATTGTGCTTTCCATCTCTGGCATCCATGCAAACACCTCATTTCTTGATTGAAAAGGCCTGGGGGGGGGGGGGTACTTACATGAAAAATGTTTGACCCAAAATCCTGATTGCTCCCTTTTTGGGAAAAAAAAACCCTGATGCCTAAAAAATACTGAAGCCCGACCCTGACTGCACCCAGATTAAACTCAAACCCTGACCTGCCCAAATCAGGTCAAAACCCTGACCTTACCTGCCCAAACTGAGCTCAAAACCCTGACCCACCCCCACGGCACATATATAATACGTCACAAACAGGAGTACCCCCCCCCCCCCCGGGTGAAAAGGTCAGATGACTACAGGTACATTGTATCAGCAACAAAGATCAAGAGCACATTCTGATAACTTTAGTTTGTACTATTTGTATTACTTATAAACACTAGTACTCAAAGCAGTCTCTCTCTTTCTTAACATTAGATTAGCTTTTTAGTTATTCTAGGTGGCCAATACCAAATTCTTTGTTACATATATTATCTTTCTTGTATCTTTGTGTAATTCTATTGATACTTCACTGGCCAAATGCCCCAAAATGATAATTATGCTTAAATTGAAAATATTCTAAAGTTAAATATGATGATGTATTATAATTTACAGACCAAGCTGTTTCCCACAATTCTCCTGTTCTGGAAGACATACCAGACAAAGATGATTGAAAAAGTAAAAGCTCTTGGAGTGGGACTTACAATTGCTGGAGACGGGCGTCATGATAGTATGGGGCACTGTGCTAAATTTGGGGCATACACTA
Source organism: Actinernus sp. WN-2022 (assembly GCA_030867875.1). Lineage (NCBI taxonomy): Eukaryota > Metazoa > Cnidaria > Anthozoa > Actiniaria > Actinernidae > Actinernus > Actinernus sp. WN-2022. The sequence continues at coordinate 65,295,823 of JAOWCC010000019.1, forward strand.
TCTTCTGCTGCACACTTCCAATGATTTTACACTTTGCCTTGATTCAGGTAATCCAATGAGTGGGAATAGGGAGAAAGGGGTGGGGGTGGGGGTGGGAGAGGGAGCTCCAGTACCAAAATATTGGGGGTGCTTGGCCTAAAAGGTACAAATAAATTAAAGGTTAAAACCATAATGATTTTCACCTCTAAAAGGTTCACAAATATAAAATTATAAAGTGATTCCTTGAAATAAATAATTCTAAATCCCTAAAAGGTATGATTCTGGTTGTGTTACTAACTCAGGTGTGTACCCCTAAAAGATACGGTTACAAGAATTTTTACCCCCAAAAGGAGCACTGAGCACCCCCATCAGTTCAACATAGTCCACCCCAGGGTTACATCGCAGCTTGGAGATATTGTTTTATCTTCTTGTAGTGAATTTATTGTAATAAACGAAGGAATTGTACAACTGCGCATGAACCGTAAACTGGTCTATACCATTTCTAATAAGAATTTAGAAAAGAACTGGCATTCGTGCAATCATTAGTGTGCAAAAATATCAACAACTGCTTTATTCCTCTTATATAAAGAGAAACCAGGCAGGAAACAGCCCAGCAATGGAATTTATGGGATTCCAACAGACGATGGAACACCTGCTGGGGTTGGGCCTTGTCATCTCAACCTTCATCTCTGATCGACACATTACCATAGCAAGCCATATGAAGAAGGTGTACACCAACATAACCCATTACTTTGACTTGTGGCACATTAAGAAAAGTAAATTCAATTTTTTTTATACATTCTGATTAAGTATTTATTATTTGTTTATTTATTTAATCCACTGCAAATCATAATGGTTGTAATTTTTTTTGTCAACAGAGATCCGAAAGGTTCTCTCCAAGATTTCAAAAGAAACGGGCTGTGAAGTTTTATGTGATTGGATAAAGCCGTGTGAAAACCATTTTTATTGGAGTGCTACCTCCACCTTCAGTGGAAATGGAATCATCATCTGGGCAAAATTTAAATCCTTCCTGAGTCACATAATCAATAAGCATTCCAATCTTGATGATCCAGTGTTTAATAAATGTCAACATGGTGAAATTCCTGATAGGAAATGGTTGCATAAAGGTAGGCATGTCTTTTTTTACTCAAAGGGCAGCTAGAGGGTATTTTGAAGAAACTTTGCTTTTTCTACTCTACGTTTCCATAGATAGTACAGTCTACGAACAGGTCGTTAAAGCACTAACAAATAATAACCTTGTGAAAGGGATCAAGCAAGCCTCACCATTTTCTCAAACCAGCTGCCTGGAAGGCTTTCATTCGGTGGTGAATCAGTTTGCCCCAAAAATGATAGCCTACTCTTATGTTGGCCAGTATTGTAGGTATGAAACTTGCATTTAAATACATTTTACAAAGTGAAGTTAGTTTTTAAGTGTAGACCTGTCCTATTATTGATAATGATTTGCATCATAACATGGCCAAAATAGCTGTGGATCCACAAGGCCTCTTTGCCCCAGGGGGGTGACTCCCATATAAAAGGGGTAGGGATGCTCGTCGGACATTTTCGATTTGATCTCTAAGAGGTACTAAAATGGGCGTGGCTCAAGCTTATTTTGACCCCTAAAAGATAATAAAAATGTAAATTGATAACAGCTTTTTTGTTCAATTGACACCCGACCCCTAAAAGGTACCGCTTTACATAGAAATGTCTGTGTTTGATGGTGGATACCCTAAGTGGTACCAAACTCCTGATTTTGACCCCTAAAAGGTACGACGAGCATCCATGTACCCCTCACATAAGGGAGTCCCCCCCCCGGGCTCTTTGCCAAGTCAGGATCCACAGCTACATTGTATTTTAGCCAATAATGTTACATTGTAGGACACAAATCATTATCAATAATAGGACAGAAACCTAAATAGCTAACCTCAATTTGTTTTGTCTTTACAATTATAACAATTACTACACAAGACTCACATTTTACAATAAATTTGAAGTAGCAAGCAGGCAGAGCTTGAGTTCTCTCTGTTAGTTAATCAGAGAGGTTATACTTGTGCCTCACATCAGCATAATTGTCTGCCCTCTTATTGGTGATTAAAATTATCCAATCACAGAGCAAAATTAACATACTTTCATTAAGACTGGGAACTTTTTGACATTTTTTTAGACATATCCTGGCTGCTGTGCACTTCAATTTCAATTTGAATAGAGAAATCAAAGTAGGAAAGGATGGACATGAGAGGATCAAAGTGGTCTACCCGAAATTCAAAAATGGAGAGGCTACAGTCAGAGATGTAAGAATCACACCAAACTTTGGTAAGTACTAGATATAAATAAATAAATATTTTTTATTTGCAAATATCCATGTGACTATTTAATAAAACATACATTGGTAAAAATATGAGCTTCCATGATCAGATGTCAGTCAGTCTGTGCAAAAGCATATACATGCATGTATCAAAGTACAGTACATTAATTTGTGGATTGTTGTTTGTGTTTATAAGATTATGTGGAGGAGATCTATCAGACATTTCTGAAGGCTAATGAACAGGGACAACTTCCAAATGCTGCAAGAGAACTCGCTGACATGACTCCACCTCCAATGGACAGTATGCTTCAGAAACAGCCAAAGGCTGATGCATTAAAGAAGAGGGCTGAACAAAAATCTATGATTGTAAAAGATGTCCCCCCAACTGCACCAGGTACACGTATAACAGGAAATCAATTTCAACCATGCCTTTATTTTCATAGAGTGGTTTTCAATTGAGTGTCATAAATCCAAAACCTGAGCCAATCACGAGCAAGTAAAAACATCAATGAACCAATCACAAATTGAAGTAATTCACAATTGGTTTTACTTCAACAAATCACGAGACAAATTAAACACAATCATGGATAACTAGCCAATCAAATTCGAAAGCAATCACCTACATGTAACTGACATTTCAACACTCAATCAAAAACTGCTCTAAGGTTGTATCTGTGATCGTTAATGATGTCCCCCCCCCCCCCCCCGACTGCACCAGGTACACATACATGTATAAAGGGAAATCAATTTCAATGTGATAACCACCATGCCTATATTTTCAAAAGATTGTAACTGTGATTGAAAATTTAGATGTCCCCCCAACTACATCCCAAATAGGGAATCAATTTCATTGTGTTAACAAACATGTTTTCATTTAATTTTTTGTAGTTCCTCCAATTGCAGAACAAACACAAGTAAATCATGCAGCTCCAAAGGCCAAGCCACACTGCTCCACCTGCAAAAGGCCAATGAAGGGACATAAAAATGTGCTTGATTGCCCAAAAAATAAAAAAAATGACTAAATACAGATGACTGTAATGATAGGTTGTATTTTACAAGTCCTGTATTGCTAGATTCTGGGTGAAACTTCATCTACTCTTTTCCCTATGAAGAAAAGGGGATAGCCTGTCCTAATGTTGATAATGATACTTTTGAATAAATTCATAATCATTGATGCATCAGTCAATTTATCCCCCACCCCCACAAATACCAACTGCACTGTGGAGTTACATGTAGCAATTCAAAATATGCTAGATACAAGAGGTAGTAGTGTTGTTTAAAATAACTAGGACTGGTATTTGAACATAACATTACCTAACAGGAGATGAGATTAAATTATAGCAGCGCATAAAATAACACAATGGTACATGTACTTGCAGTTTGTGGAGGGGTTTACATTGTCTGATGCATCAGATTTGGTAGCAAACTTGCTTACAATTTACTTATGTAGTAATGCCCATTAATTAGTAGAGGACTCATCAAGTTCAAACTCAGAAAATTAAAGCTTCTTTGTTTGTATTGATTTTTTTTCCTCTTTTCCTTCCAAGAAACTCACAACCTTGAAAATTGTCGGTGAACGCAGAAACCTGGGACTGGGCTAAACTGCAGACTACAGTGCTTATTCTTTTACCATTTCAAATGAACACTTGAAAACTACACTAAATTCTCCATGTACATGTATGAATGATTTTTGGTTTTAAGTGGTTAGAGTTTTTTTATTTTTAGATAAGGTTTGTATGAAAATTCGAGAAAATGAATTATTAATTAACCGAGAAGCACTATATTCTGCAATATTGCTCCATTTATGAAGTGCCCTTTCTGAGTAGCAGTGTTTCACACGAATTCTCAATTTGATTGGCAGAGAGCAGCTATATTTATGCTAAACACCAGTGCCAAATAAAGTAATACCAGTGCGGGAATCATGTACAATTGTAATACGAGTGCCAAATCATGTAATACCTCAGATGTGAAGAAAATATATGTAACCAGAATTCATGAATTCGATTGACTGAGAGGCGGCGAGGGTCTTTCCAAACTTTTGCAACAAATGTAGAACAACAACAAAGATAAATTTCCACATTTACAGCAGGGAGAAGTTGAAAAACTGAAGCAAAATCCTTTGAATAACATCACGACAAATTAAAAAGCTCAAATACGCGGATGTAATGAATATTATTAGCAAGTAATCATATGGCTTTCTCGTGCAATTCTGGATTAATTTGAACACGTGAGATTTTTCAAAGAGCTCAAATTGCGCTGATGCAATTTTGATGAAACCATTTTGATACTCTTAGAAAATCTCACTCGTTCAAATTAATCCCGAATTGCACTCGAATCCATATGATTACCTATACTTACTATATTATTATGAATATCAGCCAAATTATCTAATATTCCATCTTTCCAAACGAACCAAGCCGAGAGCAAATCCTGGGTCACATATTTCGGCCAAGACTGATGTTTCCACACTTACACCACAATAAAAAAAGCGATCCATGTTTAGATTTTATACGGCCACGAACGGCACGATCGAGAGAGAAACCGGGAGAGAAACCAATACAATAGAATGATTATAATGTACTGTACTTTATAGTGAACTCACCATGTGTTCACTAATGCAGTCCCTTTGAGTCTATAAACTTTCAGACGCTTTTGGGCCTCTCATTCCAATTCTTCCGTTGTTCTTCTCTGCCTGTTGTATTCATATAGCAATTCTTCGTCAGCTATTGGGGGTTAGTCTGCGTACTAGTATCTTAATATCTTCTTCCGAGTTGTTTTCATACTCGATATTTGTCGCGACGCCATCCAGAAAATAATATATTCGAAGTCAAAGACTCTTCCACTTCGATGTCCGTGATATCATCCGAGTTATCAGAATTGCTTGTTTTTACAGATTCTGGCTCACAAGTAGACATACCTAGATAATTGCCTTGGTTTCAAAACTTTGGAGGCCAAATAAAAGAAATAGCAGAAATCAATTTCTCACTCCCCTGTCGAGCAATGGTATACGTAAATGATTCGCGAGCAGGAGTTCCTGGGTAGACGTCACTCGACCCAGTCTTCCATTACGCGGCCATGAAATAAAAAGGCGCATTTTCGAATGCGCTTTAAAAATCAGGAATTGTTCCAAAGTCAGAAAAACCTTGAAAAACGTTCTTCAGAGGTTCTTAATATTATATGAAATAAGTATCGAAATAACTATTAGGGGCACTTTAACTATTCACCTCCGCTTCGGTGAATAATTGTTAACTATTCGGACAGCCAACGGAGAGTCCCCGATGTACACACAAAAAAACAACGATCTACACACCATAAAACGATGAATAAATTAGCTACTGACCCACTTCAATAATTTGTGTTCTGCGCTTGCGCGCATCCACTAGTTAAAAAGGACTGGGACCGAGTTTCAAAAGCAAAACAATAGCCACCAAATCATCAAATTACAAACGTTTTATTATTTCAGTTTTAAGATTGAACAACAGGTTGGTTAATAATGATATAATAATAATAGACTATACTCACTCTCAGTTTCTGTGGCAGATAGTTGACTTGGAGCTACGTTCGTTATCAATTATCAGCCGATAGAAACGTCTTCAAGCCCATAGTCTAATTGCTGATTAGATTGTTGAATTGTTGAATAGAGATCAGCTCACTAAGATCTTGATTGGATCCTATCATGATCTTGTAAGATCTTATTTTAAAATTACCAAGATCGTGATATGATGTTATTAACATTTATCCAAAAATCTTGAAAGCTCTTTAAAAACAAAGATCTTAGGAAGAACCTCCACTAAGATCATACCAATATCTTAAGTGAAGATCATGTTAAATCTTGATGGGATCTTCTCAAGATCTTATTAAAATCTTGTTAGATCTTAGCAAGATCTTGATAGGATCTTAGTAACATTTATCCAAAAATATTGAGAAGCTCTTTAAAAACGGATATCTTACAAGAACCTACTAATTAAGACCAAGATCTTGGAGGAATATTCATGAAGCTAATGCGAAGATCTTGATGGGATCTTATTAAGATCTTGTAAGATCTTAGCAAGATCTTGATATAAATCTTATTAACATTTATCCAAAAATCTTCTAAGATCTTACCAAGATCTTGTCAAGATCAAGATGATATGTCAAAATCTTAGAGGAATATTGTTCAAGATGGTGCGAAGATCTTGATGGGATCTTATCAATATGTTGTAAAATCTTATTAAATCTTGAAAGATCTTAGCAAGATCTCAACAGAAATCTTATCAACATGTACCCAAAAATATTGTAAGATCTCTTAAGATCTTAGCAAGAACTTACCAAGATCATGAAAGCTCTTGGAAGATATTGTCAAGATTGTAGCAAGGTTTCAAAAATAAAATTCATGAAAGATCTTGACAAGATATGATTAAGATCTTGCCAGGAGCTGGCAAGATTTTAAAGAGATCTTGTCCCAATTTGTCTTGAATAATATCTTGCCAAGATCTGACGAGATCTGACAAAATGTTTTCAAGATTCTCAACCTGGGAAATGGAGGCTGTTAATAATTTCTATTCTCGGAAATGTTGAATCATGTTAAACAGGAAGTTCCAGTATGAAAGCGTAAGTCCCTCTTTTCATGCATGGCAAACTGGAAATTTGAAATTCACATTACAGAGCAATGAAACGTAGGCGTAGGCGAGTGAATCGGCTCTTGTGGGTTCAAAATCAAACGAGCCATCAAAATGTGAACAGAGGGAAAACTATTGTTTATTAAGTAATGATCCGTGTAAAAAGTATGATAAAATCCATTGTTCTGCGTTATCGAGCCTCCCTCACATGGGATTTGTCTTTGTTTTAGATTACGAAAACACTGGATGATAATTATGAATATTCTGAAATAAAAGTAACAAGAAGTCTTAGTTTCATTCCATTTTTATGAACAAACCAATAGGAACAGCCAAAAGCAATAGCTACGAGACAGGCACGATTAATAAGGTTCTGAACGTACAATTTTCTTTATAAATGATATTTGGAACCGCAGTGCAAATCGTAGTTTTAATATTTTGAAAAATTGGAGGAAATTAGACGTCTTCCTAACCTTTAGGGCGATTTTCACGTTTCAACCAATGAGATCAAGATCTGCATAACGCAGATGTTCACTCCACAAAGGCTGAGTGACAACTGAAGGTGTATGTCGCCTGGCCTGGCCATCGCCCTTTTATACTGGAACTTCCTGTTTAAAGACGTTTGACAGGGACCTCTCCCAGGCCCTAGTTGTCCATTCCATTCCACCCAATAAATCCCTATCCAGTGGAGAAAATTCGTTAGTTAGGTTAATACTAATCACTGGATAATTGATCCACTTTTTGATCAACTAGGGCCAGGTGAATATTGAAAGTAATTTTTTTAAACAAAACTCACAGATTTCTTGCTTTCTGATTGGCTCTTGGCCGTAACCAATAAGAATACAGATACTGATGCTGACATGAGGCGCGCATGACCATTGAACTAGTCTTTGAATTTCCTTTCCTTCCTTATTTATCGTAGATTACGTCATAATATGTTCGAAACTTTGCATTGAAATAACTCGCATAATGATTAATACGAGTACCGGACAATGGACAAATGTAGGTGATTTCTTAAAATAATTACGATCGTTAGGAGTTTATAATTGTTATAGGAAGGACATAATTTTAATAAAGTTCATCATCTTCTAAAAATTTAAATAATTTTCCCCAAATTTGTCAGTCTAAATTGTCATATCCTGCTGCTTTTATTTTAAGAAAGCCCAGTTTCCATTTATTTGATCAATACAATCTCTTGTACTCAGCGAAACTATTGGCATAAGCTATCGCAACAATTTCAGCGATCGTAACGTTCAAATGAAAACCGAAATTGAGGTGTTCATGAATACATGCAATATCAATGACGATAATGACTGTGCAGATGATGCAGATATAAGGAATTAATATTCCAACTTCCTGCACAGTACAAAATCCAAGCAGGCTATCGTCAGTGCTTTATTGGTGACAACAGCATGCTTAGACTTTCTCAAAGTCTTTCTTAGCCCCCCGCACGAAGGACTTTTCCCACTTGCAGCGCGCCAAAGCTGACCGGTTGATTTTTCAACCGGAGGCGTGGCTTATGATGTACTAAAATTTGCCCAATCACAAAGCGTCAATTCTTCAGGCATTGTATGTTGACGTGTCAAGTCAGTCGACCGTGGATGTGGTATTTACAATTTGATTGTACTCAGAAAGAGTTTGTCAAAGGCGCGAAATGTAAGCTCCGCCCCTGAAACGTGGTTTCGCGCCAATACATAATCCCCCGATTCAATTTCCTGCAAGTGAAACAAGTCGAACTCGCCTCTCGCTTCGATTCTCGCGCTTGATTTTTGACGCAGTAATCGCTTACCCAGTGACTCAGCGAGTTCGGCTTGGAGCAAATCTACAGCATGCTCTGTGCTCAGTTGGAATATTAGATTTTATGTTTGTGTTTTATTGACAAACACTGGCAGTACTTGCTGATTGTACGATGAACTCGAAATGTCTTCACAACTGCATTCGGCCTCATGCAGCATTCCTTCTTTTTCGTTCATCGTACAGTCAGCGATTGCCTGTATTTGTCAATAAAACACGCACGTCTCTAGCCCTTAAATACTGGCATAAAATGCAGGCCTGTTAAATTTTTTTTAATGTTTCAGCATGTCGCAACCCTGTATAGCCGCCTGATATCCACAGGGGAAGGGTTAGGTGTATGTAACGCTGGCTGGTATGCACTGGACTTGATAAAGGTTGAGCAGGGGATACCTACATTAGGAACAGAACTTCTCCCGTGTACAACCCCCTTTGAAGTTGGATTGGAAACTACTATTGATCTACATAAGGTATTAAAATGATTCAAGCATCGCCTTTGATGGGAGATTGCAAAACCATCAAGTTCCGATACGATCTCTGATTGACTAAAAACTATACTGTAAATTAAACCTAAATATAAAGTAAGCACTTTCTTTATCATGAAAAAAAACTCTGAATTTCTAACGGGACCTGAAACAACAACATGGGCTGATCAAAGTCAGGACGCCGGTAATCCACAGATCGAATTAGAATTTAGCGTGGACAGTTATAATGAACAAGTATGTACATAGCCATGCTAAAATTCATGAATGTATGTATATATACACTTTATACACATACAAAAATCCCGGCAAATCATGCCAACTATACTACTATATGTTCACCATTGGACCCGTTTGGGATTATTTCTAGTGGCTTGTTGTAACATAAGGTGTAGGTCGGCTTTATCTGGCTCAGTCGTCATTTCAGTGTTTTTTAGTGTTTGAATGATGCATCAATACGACGTAAGGTTTCACCATAGCTTGTTTTTTTCAGGAAATCAATTTTATTGGGAAAAAAGCTGTTGCAGACTTACAAAACAAGCCTCTCACGAAGCGACTCGTTTTCATGATTGTGGATCAACACGATGACGACAACATCCCATGGGGAGGGGAGACAGTACTTCATAATGGTGAAGTCATCGGCGCAGTGACGTCAGCTGCATATAGCTTTACGCATGCGCGGCCCATCTGCTTAGGATTTATCGAGAAAGAGGGAGAGCACATAGATGAAGAATATTTGAAGGGTAAAAAGCTAGAACTTAATATTGCTGGAAAGTTATACCCCGTAAACGTCGTGTTTTATCAGGCTCCGAGCGATGCATAATATTAATGTGGATAATTCCTAGTACATTTATGAGGTTGTTTATGGAAGGTCAGATTGAAAGTAGTTTAGCGTCAGCAAGCAATCGGTGCCGGCAACAAGTATTGTCACGTGACTCTCTCCCATCCCAACTTCTGATTGGTCACCTGCAAATAACTGACTGCAGATAACAGTCGGAGCATGGGATGTCGTCAATTCTGCCCCACTTAACTTACTGCCATTTAGTTTGGCATTTTTGTAAGTCATCAGACTGCAGGAAGCTTCAACGTGTCCAGGAGCGAGCGTTGAGGGCAGTCTACAGGTCTAAGTCAGAGTTATACCTGGAACTCCTGAATCGTGCCAAGCTACCAACATTGTATAATAGACGTTTACAGGATATTGCTACACTGATGAACAAGGTTATATACGGACTTGTACCGAGTAGTGTCTCGGGCTTCTTCAAGTGTAAAAGTACGCGTTACTCGCTTAGAAACAGTGAATTAGATATACCTAGGTTTGAAACAGTTAGTTATGGAAAGCATTCAATTAGATACTTAGGACCATTTATATGGACAAAGCTTAGGCCTAGTCTTAGGACTGTGTCCAGTCTAAATTCGTTTAAGCATAACATAAGAAAGTTAGATATATCAAGCTTATTAGATAATAATTCTTACTGCTGCAAATTATGCAGCTCATGATATAATCAGTTCTGCATAATTATTCTTAGATTTTATAATATATTTAAAGGGAACCTCGGCTGAAAAACAATGTTTGCTCTCAAGTGTTTGTTATGCATGCCCAAGTCTGTTTCTGTGTTTGTCTCCAGTAAATTGTACACTAGATGTCATTTATGCACAATTTTCCTCTCGATAAAACTCATTTGAATTTCCTGTGCACCGCCATCTTGGATATCATGACGTCACAGTGTTGCCCTATTGTCGCATAACTTGAGAGCAAACATTGTTTTTCAGACGAGGTTCCCTTTAATTATAGTTATAGTAGATTTTAAAATTGTACTTAACTCTAGGTAGGATACATTTTGTCTTTTATCTTATTTTACTCTATCTTTTGTTACTGTAATATTGACACTGTAATAAAGTTATTATTATTATTATGTCGTGATAATTCAATATTTATGTTTTTCCCCTTTGCTGTATTGAATCATTATAGTTTATAGTTAGTGTTGCATTGACTGAGCCAGTTTCTTGGGCACCACAACAATAATAATATAGACACGCCAATTTGGAATTCCCATAGCCGCTTTAATTAAATTACCAATATGTAATTGTGACAAGTATTTACAATATTTACAGAGAATCTTGGCCCAGTAAAGGTGAAGGAAACAAAACCGGCGCCAAAAGCATCAGAATGTATACAAATTATGATGCTACCCCACCCAAAGGAAATGCAACACCAACTAAATTGATCACTCAAAAGACCAATATCACAGTTAAAACCTTGCATAATGTAAGCCTAGGCAAATATCACACCAAGTGATTTGCATGACTTACTTTTTTAACAGCATTTCCTTCGATTTCGATATTTATTTTATCATCCCCTTGCGCTAGTAATCTTTGACGAGAGCCTACAACCATAAACTCCGTCTTAGCAATGTTAAGACTTAATTTGTTGGCTAGAAGCCAGCGATTGAGATTATTTAGCTCTGAATTTATTACAGTTTCTAAGTCGCTCAGATTGTTGGCTGCATAGCTAATATTTGTGTCGTCAGCAAACATTTTTGGAGTACCTACACTGTGACAGTTTGAAAGGTCGTTAATGTAGATAAGGAAGAGTAGAGGACCGATGATACTGCTCTGAGGGACACCACAGGTAATTTCTGAAGCGCCTGAAAGATGACCATTAACAGTGCATTTTTTACTTCGATTACTAAGGTATGGCTCAAACCAGTTCAGGCTGTTTTAGTCAACACCATAGTTTGCGAGCTTTTGTAGTACAATTCTGTGATTGATCGTATCAAACGCTTTCTTAATATCTATGAAAATAACTCCATTTAGGAGGCCATTATCTATATTAACAGACCAATTGTTTGTGGCTTCAATCAGGGCAGTGAGAGTGCTATGGAGGGAACGGAAACCAGACTGGCAATTTGATAACAACTTATTGTCATTAAGGTATTGGTAAAACTGATTCTGTGTAAATAATCCTCTCAAAAATCTTAGCAACAACCGGAATAACCGATATTGGCCGGTAGTTACCAAGATCAGATTTTATGCCTTTTTTGAAAATTGGTGTTACCCTAGCCAGCTTCCATTCCGTTGGAAAAATAGCACTGCCTATGGATTCATTAAAAATCTAGCGAGTGAGGGAGCAACGATGTCAGCCGCCATTGTCAAGAGTTTACAATGAATCTTGTCCGCTTAATAACTTGCGAACACATCCTTCTGTAGGGGGTTGCAGAGTAAATATTTTATCAGTTGGCGTAAGGTATGATTCCGGCTCTACATCGATATGTGGTATTTCTCACGCTAGTTTTTCACCTATGCCAGTAAAATGAGAGTTGAACACCTCGGCCATGTCGACAGGCGAGTTAATGGCCTGGCCTCCAACTTTAATTTCTAATATATTTCGAGACTTACTGGAATTGCGCGAACTCAGCTCATTAATCAGATTCCAAGTTTTAGTGAGAGGTATGGCGGAGTAAGTTCATTTGACAAGGGCTCCTGAAAAATTTCGACTAATTTTGCTGTTAAAGATGGAATTACAAGCCAATTCTAAACGCAAACACAGAGGAAGTAGTAGCAGTAGCAGTATTTCTACAACTTCTATAAAACTACAGTCCCCAGAACCGAAGAAGGCGAAGGAGGGAATTGCAATCGAAAGCAGTAATGGCGGACGGCAAAGACGTGAATCTACCGATGTGGTGTGGTCAGCGCTCGATATAACCGAGAATTTTGCAACGAAGATAGATACAATCCTGTCTAAGATGAGTAAACTTGACAGCATTGAAGTTCAAATGAAAAATCTTTGCGAAGATTTTAGTCAAGTAAAGTCAACAGTAACTGAATTAAGAAGTGAGGTCCGTCACCTTAGGGAAGTATTGGGAAGAGTTAATCAAACTACAAATGACCTGGAAGGCTCCGTCAGCTACTTGAGCTCAGAGGTAGAGGCCGAAAAGAGAAGGCTGGATGAAACCAACAAGAACAATTTGGACGAAATAGAGAAACTGCGTTTACAACTGCTCAATTAATGAAGTCTTCCAACGCCGTGAAAACCTACGGTTTTACGGTATCCCGGAGGATGAGAACGAAGACGAAACGACCAAAGATGTTCTATACGACTCCTTGGAAAGAGAGTTTGAGGTTGATGTACGTTACGTGGAGTTCCAACGGGTTCATAGAGTAGGCAAGAAGAACGAAGGTAGTGATAAGCCGAGAGCCATCTTAGCTAGATGTCTTCGCTACACTGACCGAGAATATTTATTTTCGTTACGCTCAAACCTGGAGAAGGATTCCCCTTACGGAATCGGCCAGGATCTGCCTAAGGAGGTGAAAGATATGAGGAAACGATTATTGCCCAAGCTTGGAGGAAGCCAAAAACCTCGGCAAAAAAGCTCACTTCTCCAAAAGAGAGCCGTACAAACTTATTATTGACGGTAAAGTATACAGTTAAACCACACCCTTCGCTTCTAAGTTCTTGTGACTGTTATTGACAATACTATCTCTCGCGTTTACTATAGTCAAAAAAAGAAAAAGAAATGAATGCAGGCTAACCACAAAGAGTATTTCTACCTATCTTCTCTTGTAATCTCGATCAGTACATATAGCTAAGCCTTCTCCGTCGTTAATTTACCATTTCTGTTTACTTCGAACCATTTTTGTTTACTAGGGGCCTTGTTTACCGCGTAGCCTTAATCGGTTTTATATACTCTCACACTAAGCCGTTTATGGGCTATTTTTCCTGGCCCGTAAAGGTAAGGTAACGTGTAGGTTATCTCAATTTAAATGTTATATAGTTCAGTGTTTATTGACCCCAATAATTCTGATGGACGTAGTACTGCTAGCCACAATATGCAAATCTTGGTCTTTTTCTATTTAACTTCGCCGCGCCGGTAGGTCAAAATTCTCAAGAGGGTAAGGTGTGTCAATTGAATGCCCCAATTAATTTAAAGTGTGTGTCCTTGAACGTAAGGGGTATGAATAGAACAATCAAACGAAAAATTTTTTTTAAATGGCTCCATCAACAAAACGTTCAACTCGCATTCTTATAAGAAACTTACAGCACAAAAGAGGTCGGAAATATTAGGCGCGCTGATTGGGGCGGAAATATTTTTTGTAGTCACGGTACTAGAAACAGCAAAGGTGTTATGATTCTAGCCAACCCTAAATTTGATATAAAAATTGAAAAATGGGAGGTATGTGATCCTTGAAACTAAAATTGACGAAGACCCATTTACGTTTTGTAACGTGTATCTACCGAACGATAAGAGAGAACAAATAGAACTTTTAGACGATTTGTCGGAATTATTAAAGCAGCTACCAGAAGAAAATTTCTGATTTCTGGCGATTTTAATTGTGCCCTGTCCACTAAAGATAAATTGGGCGGAGTATCAGTTGATGCAAAATCATCAGAATTTGAAAGGATCCGTAAATTAATGGCACAGTTTCAGCTAGTTGATATCTGGAGAGAGAGACATCCAACTGGCCAGGAGTACACCTGGATAAAAGCCACAAGGTACAGTGCCGGCTAGATTATGTCCTTATATCCGCGCATTTATCGTGTATAACCATAGTTAATAGAGTGGAATGGTTAGGAAACTCAGGGACCTTCTTTGTTATGTCTTTGTTAGCTTTTTTCAACCACTACCGTGCACAAAACACAATAGAAATTCCAACATGTTAATCAATCAGCCAATAGAAACGTGTGAGTTTAGTCGTTCAGGGAACGCTAATGAACTATGATCGTGCACAATCTTTTGTCTTACCCGTTCCAACCTAAATCGCAGCGCCTTTGTTAGCCCTTTTGAAGTTTGCCGGGTTTCCCAACCATTCCACTCTATTAACTATGGTATAACTAAAGACTGCTCTATTAGCTATGCTCCTTTTTCAGATCATTCTGCCGTATTCATTCACATTCAAAGTAAAGAATATAAATCAAAAAGAGGAACAGGGTTCTGGAAATTTAACTGTTCACTGTTGAAAGACAAAGTTATTACACTGAATCATTACGAAATAATTTTAGTACCTTGTTAGAAAAAAAACAGCGACGCGAAGGACAAAGGACTCCTGTGGGATCTAATGAAAATGGAAATTGCTAATTTCTCTATTTGTTTTGCTAAGAGGAAAGAAAGACGTAAGCGAAGTGATGAAAAGGCCTTCCTAGCAGAATTAAATAAGCTTCTAAAAAATATCGAACGCGCCGAAAATGAAAGCATCAAAACAGAATTGCTTCAGAAAGCCAATGATGTGAAAAGTAAGCTAGATAAACTACTAGATTTGAAAATACAAGGCACGATTTTACGCAGTAAAGTAAGATGGTTTGAGAATGGAGAGAAAAACTCAAAATACTTTTACGGTCTAGAAAAAAGGAGCTACAACCGAAAACACATTAGAAAATTAAAAGTCATTGAAGAACCTATGTTAATTTTAAAACGAACAACAGATATTTTATGAACAATTATACACATCCGAAATTGCAGAGGCAAATCCTGAACAGGATACTTTTCTAGATAATGTATAAGTAGACAACAAGTTGTCAGAAGAAGAAAAGAAGTTATGTGAAGGTTTACTGACAACAGAGGAATGCTTTTCCGCGTTAAAGAAATTTAGAAGCAATAAAACGCCTGGCTCAGACGGACTTTCTGCAGAATTTTACATGTTTTTTTGGAATGACCTTAAAACACTCATTGTAGATAGTTTCAATTCTGCCTTTAGAAATGGCAAACTGTCAATTACACAAAGACAAGGTATAATCACGCTTTTACCACAAAAAAAAATGTCTTGCTGCTAGAAAATTGGCGCCCTATTTCTCTTTTAAACGTGGACTATAAAATAGCAACAAAAGTTATCGCCAATAGGTTAGAAAGGATGCTTCCCAATATTATTAACCCTAATTAAACTGGTTACGTAAAAGGCCGCTACATAGGAGAAAATATACGTCTAATCTCGGTATGGATTATACGGCGTTAAGCCGAAACCTTTCTCAGTGGCATTGCTCTATTTTTGGATTTCAAAAAAGCATTTGATACCATTGAATGGACATATATTTTCCGCGTGCTTCAAAACATTTTTAGCTGCGTGTTGAATAATGGCTATGCAACACAATTATTTACTTTAAGTCGTGGAGTAAGGCAAGGCTGTCCTCTTTCTGGTCTTCTATTTGTTCTTGGAATTGAATTACTAGCACTTGCAATAAACGCTGACAAAAACATAAAAGGCATACATATTTTTGGGGAGGAGGTCAAATTGACACAATATGCGGATGATACTACTTGTTTTTTAAAGGACACAGATTCAGTGCAACATTTGTTTCAACTAGCTCTTAGATCTTTTTAGCCGCGCCTCCGGCCTAAGAATAAATAAGTCAAAAACAGAAGCGATGTGGCTGGGAAACGCGCATACATCTTTAGAGAAACCATTTGACATTCAATGGCCTATCGCCTTTTAAGACGTTATTGTAGAAATAAGTCCGTTGAGCATTGGGAAAAATACCGTATTCAGCGGAATTTGGTAGTGAGTATCATTCGTGAAGCCAAATCCCAATACAATAGAAAGATTAACATTTTGTTGTCAGATCCTGATACATCTTCAAAAAAATGGTGGGGTGTTATTAAATCTAATTTTACTCATCTATTCCCGCCCTCTTGGAAAACAATGAGTTTATTTACGATTCTGAGAAAAAAGCTGTTATATTTAACGATTTTTTTATTAGGCAAACAATACTACCAATGTCTAGTTCTACAGGTTTACTTGGTCTTAGGCAATTTTCTCAGAGCTGTTCATTATCCGATATCACCGTGTCCGAGATTGAAGTTTTTGACATTCTAAGTACTCTAAATGTTGGAAAGGCGTGTGGTCACGATGGAATTAGTAACAAAATTCTTAAAATGTGTGGCCTTGGTATTTGTAAGTCTCTTAGGATCTTAATTAATCTGTCGTTTTCTTGTGGTCGGTATCCTCATTCTTGGAAACTAGCTAATGTTTTGCCTTTATTCAAGAAAGACAATCGTCAATCAAAGTTAAATTATCGTCCGGTATCCCTCCTCCCTTGTGTGTCAAAGATATGCGAAAAACTGGCCTTCATTCGTCTTTATAACTATCTTTTGGAATTAGGTTTTTTTTATCACTTGCAATCTGGTTTTCGTCCAGGCGACTCAACAGTCATGCAGCTACTTTATATCGTTCAGAAAATTATTGATGCCCTTGAAAGAGGTCACGAAGTTAGAGCAGTTTTTTTAGATATATCTAAAGCTTTTGATAAAGTATGGCACGAGGGTCTGCTTGCTAAATTAAGACAATTGGGTGTAAAAGGTAATTTGTACGATTGGTTTGTAAGCTATTTATCCAATCGCTCCCAAAGGGTTGTCGTAGATGGCCATAATTCCGAGTGGAAAGAAATTCAAGCTGGTGTCCCTTAAGGATCTGTACTCGGTCCTCTACTTTTTCTTATTTACGTTAATGATATTGCAAATGATATCGCCTCTGACTGTTTTTTATTTGCTGATGATACTTTATTACTGGAAGAAGTTGTTTCACCCATCATTTCGGCTCAAAAAATGAATTCTGACTTGCAAGTTATTTCTGCTTGGTCTGATAGATGGTTAGTCACTTTGAATGCGTCCAAAACGAAATCGATGATTTTCTCTTCTAAATGTGTTAAACCTGTACATCCTTGTCTGAATCTTGGTCAATGCCCAATTGAGGTAGTGGGCTCTCATAAGCATCTTGGTGTTATCCTATCAAGTGATATGTCTTGGCGCCCTCACATTTTAGAGGTTCATCAAAAAGCTTCGAAAAAGTTAAACATGCTAAAAAGTATTAAGTTTCAATTGAATAGATCTACTCTTGAAATTCTTTATAAAACTTTGGTTCGATCTACCATGGAATATGCGGATGTTGTCTGGGATGGATGTTTGACTGGTGAAAAGGAATTGCTGGAAAGCGTCCAATATGAAGCTGCTAGGGTGGTGACAGGTGCAATGAAGGGGACGCATAGAACTAGTTTACTTCAGGACACAGCTTGGTATTTATTGGAACACAGACGTTCCATTCATAAATTAATTATGATATTCAAGATTATTAATAATTTAGTGCCCTCTTACCTTCATTCTTTGTGTCCAAGTTTTGTTAGTCAAAGAACAACGTACTCTCTTCGCACTTGTAACAACCTTAGTCTGCCCCAAGCTCGAACCGAAAGATTCAAGAGGTCATTTATTTATTCCTCGATACAGCAATGGAACAATCTTTCAAACGAATTTCGTTCCTCTTTATCTGTGGCTAGTTTTAAAAGTAAATTAAATAAAGAATATTCCAGCTCCCATCACAATCCTTATTTTATCTCGGTGATCGCTATCCAGCAATTCTACATACGAGGTTACGATTACAAAATAGTTCTCTAAATTCGCATTTATTTGCAAAAAATTGTATTCCTTCATCTTCTTGTGCTTGTGGGTTTTCAAACGAAACTACGGTTCACTTTTTTCTCCATTGTCCCCGATATGCTGCTCTGAGAAATATTCTGCTCTCCGTCGCTGCACAGGAGTTTGGAACTATTTGGGTCAATTCATCTAATTCACAAAAGATTCAGTGGTTTTTACATGGAGTTCCATCTATTGATTTTCAATCTAATGTCCGTTTTTTTGAAGCTGTTCAATTGTACATTATTAAGTCCGCACGCTTTAATTCCTTTAGGCCCTAGTTTACTTATTTTAATATTTGTGTGTATGTACATTAGTATCCCTTACCCGCAGATTATGTTTGTCTATTTAAATTACATAAGCCCCCTCGATGAGCTTTAGCTCTTGGAGCAAATGTAACGAATATATATTGTTTAAATAAAAAAATAAAAAAATAAAAGAAGCCTATCCTGGCCTTAGGGATATACTTTACCTACGACAGGGACACGAGTGACAAGTTAAATTTCTATGACAAGCTAGGTAACCTTAAAAAATGCTTAACCGTTTGGGAGGAAATAAATCTTACTTTATATGGAAGCATTAACATAGTCAAAACATTGGGGCTATCTAAACTAATTTATAATGCATCAGTTTGACCCTACCAAAGGACTTTTCCAAATTGGTTGACAAGTGTACTTACGCCTTTATCTGGAATAATAAGCCTCCGAAAATAAAGAAATCTACCCTGATAGGTTGCAAAAATAAAGGTGGTCTCAATATGGTCAATTTTGAAGATACGGAGAGAGCGATAAAAATTTGCTGGTTAAAGAGATTAACGAATAAGCATCCAGCAGCCTGGAAAATAATCCCTCTAAATTCTCTTTCTCGTTATGGGGGGACATTTCTTTTCAGATGTGAGTATGATATGAAATTCTTAGAATTGCCCCGCCTTCCTATGTTCTATAAATTATCTTTGAGTTACTGGCAAGAGCTAAAGCGTGCATGGCACAGAAGACACCCGAGTCCACCAATACAAAGCGAAATAATATGGAATAATGTCAAAATTAAGATAGGAGGTTCTTCCGTTTTATATAAAGACTGGTTAGTAAAGGGTGTCACACACATTGGAGACTTGTTCGATGGAGAAGATCAACCACTTAATTTCTACTCCTTCCAAGAAAAGTTTGATATAAAAACTAATTTTCTACAGTATGCTGGCTTAATAAATGCAATTAAGATTCATATAAACGGTACGCAAAGATCAAGCGAACATTATAGTATCCCAGAATGGTTTATAGATTTCCAAAAGGTTACGGCGAAAAAAGTTTGAAACGAACTTGTTGAACAGCAATTTAATGCCCCAACAGCTGAACATACAATCAAAGCTCGTGGTATTTCCGAATGCGATCTAAAACAAATTTACAGCCGGCCTTTTACCGTTACAAAAGAGATACAAATTAGTATGTTTCAATACAAGATTGTCCACAACATTCTAGCAACAAACAACATTTTATTTAAAGCCAAAATCAAAACAAGTGACAAGTGCCCCTTTTGCAACGAAAAACACACATTGGAGCATTTTCTTTTTCGATGCGTTTTTCGATGCTTCGTAAGGTGGTGGCAAAAATACACCTTGCAAAAGATTACTTTAGATGTGTGCTGCATCTTATACGGCCAGGCTGAGCCAATGTCAAATAAGAAGCTCTTAAATTATACACTAATAATAGCAAAATACCATATGTATAAAGCGTTTATTAAGGACACACACTTTTCTTTTGATAACTTCCTTACCCAGTTGCGCGAAAAAGCTTTACTCGAAAGAGAATTCGAGCACGACGAGACGAGGTACAAGAGAAGGTGGAAACCTTTAAGTAAGTGGCTAGAGATAATACATTTTGATCATAATTAGTGGGTCATGCAAATATGTATGTAATGTAATGTACTGTAATGTAAAATAATAATAATAATAATAATAGAAAAGTTTTACGTGAATCTGTTTTGTTATTTTCAAGATTATTCGTAAATTATTGTTGTTTGGCTATTTTAATTGCGTTATTTGTGTTATTTCGAGCTTCTTTGTACTGTTGCCACACCAATGGATCCCCAGCGAGCGTGGCTTTCTTTTTTAAGAAGTCTCTTTTGTGCATCTGACTTAACAGGTCACTGGTAATCCATTTGTTGCCAATCTTTTTCTTTTTAAGAGGCGCGTGCATATCTATACATTCCATAAGGTATTGTTTCCAAATATACCACATTTCGTTAGGGTCGTTTTGTAGGCTGACATTGTCCCACGGCTTTTTTTCATGATCGTGTAAGAAATCATCTTTTTTGAAATGTTTAAATCGTGTTTTATGATAGAATAAAACATGGCTAAGGCTTCTTTATTTGTTAAATATAAATCTGAGTGTCGTCAGCATAAAGATGGAAGGACATGTTTTGTAGCCTAACAAGCTGCCAATGAGGGTAAATTAAAATTAAAACTTAGAAAGACATTGGAAGGCATTTGATTTCCAACGGCCCAGTGTCCGAATCTGGTAATCAGATATTCCTCGATATGCAGCAATGAAACATGATGAACAATGCAACATGCACGAGACAACTTAATATATTGTAATTGCTTTATGCTCTTCGCAATTCAAAAACCTACGATCTGGGAATATGACGTCTTGTTACTGTTAGCCTCTTCCTTTAAAGTACCTATAAGACTTTTTTTCTCATTAAAATCGCTTCTACATCAAGCGAATAGTAAAATATTTCTTGATTTGTCTGTTCATTTATGAGTTATAGCAGGAGTCCATTACCAGGAGCGTCCATCTTCCCCATTGGTTCTGTTCCCAGCACAGGAGTAGATGTGGCTATATCGCGCGATATAAACAAAGGCCATGTTGTCTTAGCCAATCAGATAGCTACACGTCACTTCTCATTATTATTCATTATCATTCTTCTCACTTTCAACGCGGGAATTGGAATTCTAAATATAGCCACATCTCTAAATATAGCCACATCTCTAAATATAGCCACATCTCTAAATATAGCCACATCTCTAAATATAGCCACATCTCTAAATATAGCCACATCTCTAAATATAGCCACTCCTGTGCTGGGGCCCCAGCCCATGACATAGAACGCTCTTGGTTATGGGCTCCTGGTCATAGAGGTCCTATTTCCAATATGCTAATTATGTTATATCACAGGAGGCCTCATTTATTATACAGAAACGTGCTGGCAAAGATAAATATTGTTTTCTACACATCCATGCTAAATTTGGAGCTGATATTAGTGGTTTTACCAAATATTTCGTATAAATCAGAAATAGCTTCATTCACAAGGAGAAAGAAATGACCTTTTGTTGGCCTCCTGTGACGTCACATAATTAGCATATTGGAAATAGAAACCTCTATAACTCATAGATGAACACACAAATCAAACTATATTTTACCATTCATCTATTAACTTGATGTAGAATCGATGTTAATGATAAAAAAAAAATGGACTTAACAGGCATTTTTTCATTAAATTTTGTTGGTTATTCTTTTCCGAGTATTTGTCAATATACTGTAGTTTCAAACTTGTAACCAGGCACCAACACGAACTGGCGATTGTTTTTCTGGCGTTTCAACAATGACACGTGTAAAAGGTTTATTGAATTAGACCCAGGATTAATATCCTATATTTTTAAAGATTTAGGGTTGAATATGTTCTCTAGACTCGAGATGAATATTTGACCATTTTAGTCCTAAATTTTCGCTATAAAAGATGTGTAACAATTCGGAAATGAGGCTTTTTCGACGTTTTTACATGACAGGGGGGGGGGGGGGGGAGTGAAGACATTGAAATTAGTAGCATAACATTTTCACATTTTTGACCACCCTGTATTAGTAAAAGAAATCAAAACACCCAATGTATTTTTCAAGAACTCCCTTTAAATGTCAGAAAAAAACACCCTCAATATATTCATCACCCATCGTCATATTAAATGTACTTTCCCTAACACATTTGATATCAATATACTTTTGACTGGAAGGATTGTTGTCGTGAAAATTAACAGCACTCATTATCTTCCTTTTGTCACAAACTATGTTACATTTTCGATTAAGATTATTGCACAAATCTGCCAAGTAATTTGGCCTCGTTATAAGTTAAACATGGTAGATTTTTCGTCCGCCTGTCCGAGAGATTAGGGAGCTTAAAGTGCCCATGAACATTATTTTTTTATTTTAGATATCAATTCTACATCAAGTGAATAGTAAAATGGTACAATATATTTTGCTTTGAATGCTGTGCCGCTGAGTTAAGGAGGTTTTAATATCCAAAATGCTAATTAAATGACGTCAGGGGAGGTATCTGCAATCACTTCTTAGTGGTTGTGAATGGGCGTTTCTACTGATATAGGAAAACAAATTTCTAACATTTTATTTCAACCATGGGTATAACACTGATAATTTGAGAAAATTGTTTAATTGTAACAAAACATTTTGTATAATAATTGATGCCTCCCCTGACGTCATGTAATTAGCATTTTGGATATTAAAGCCTCTTTAACTCAGCGACACAGCATTCAAAACAAGATATATTTTACCATTCTACTATTCACTTGATGTAGAATTGATATCTAAAATTAAAAAAATATGGTTCATAGGCACTTTAAGCAACCAGGACGTGACGACGGAACGTAGAAAAGTGTTTTCCCCGAAATTTGGAGTTTATGATTACTTTTAGTTGCCTTCAAGTGCCTTTTATAACCATATTTTCGAAAAATGTGATCAGGACAGAGTTCCGTTCAGGCCGAACGATAAACGGTGTGATTTACTTTTTTACGTTCGCGTTCTCCTTTGAACGTAAAATGTGTTGTTTTCACGTTCTGTTTTTTAAGAGAACGGTCAAAATGTAGGTGACTGCGTGCATTTTCACGTGCAGTTGTTGTATTTTGTAATTAAGACTTGTTTTATGCCGTCGTCCTTGACGTCGTCGTCGTGGGTGCTTAAGGTCCCCATTGAGATTGGCATGACGAATGTTCACTTGCTCCTTTTGCAGCTTCAGACCTATTCATCTAAGTCTTTTTCTTCTGTCAGTTATCGATCATTCTTTATTTGCTGCGCTAAAACTTAGGGAACGTTCATTATTGATGGGTTAGGGGTGGGGTGGTGGACTCGCAGATCGAAACGGTAGAAAAGAAGAAGATAAAGCTACAAAATCCTGAATCCCCTTCCAGTAATGGTTTAAAATACACCCCTTCCCACTGAGCCATGCCTGAGTGCTCCCAGGGATGTAGCTAGACATTTTTGCATTGTGAGCCCAAGTGTCATTGCAAGTGTTGGTTATGTAGAGGAACAAGGTTTTGATCAGTCGACGGTCCTACGCCCGATTTTTTTTTCGGTCGTTACATCGATGACTGCATCGGTGCAATTACCGCCTCCCGGTTAGCTCAGTGGTTAAGCTCCGGTCTGTTGAGCGGGAGGTCGCTGGTTCAAACCCCGGCCGGACCAACACTCAGGGTCTTAAAATAACTGAGTAGAAGGTGCTGCCTTTGTGAAACAACTGCAAATGGTAGACCTTCACGTCTTCTCGGATAAGGACGTAAAATCGCAGGACTAGTGTCCCCAATTAGTTGCGAAGCTAAATACAATTGACACTTAAATAAAGTTAGTTAGTTACTTTTTTTTGTAGTAAATGCGATCTAGAACGGTTTGTTGATTTTGTTAACAACTTTCATCCGGCTCTCGACTTTACATGGGAGATTTCAGATGTTTTATCACTTTTTTGGATGTCAATTTCTGTTAGCGGCAATAGTCTAGCCACTACTGTTCATTACAAGCCAACTGATTCGCACAGTTATTTATTGTTTTCATCTTCTCATCCTACACATGTTTTAAAAAACCTCTATCCCGTACTCTCAATTCCTTAGGCTTCGCCGTTTGTGCAGCGATGAATCCGACTTTAATTCAAAGTCCGAGGAGATGCACCAGTTCTTTGTCGAGCGCGATTATCCTTATACGCTGGAGTGCATTGGACCGCGCCCGTGACAATGACAGAAGAATGGCTCTGGTACCGTCCGAACCGAAGACTCGAGATAGGATTCCGTTTCCATTGACTTACCATCTGTCTATCATGAAAATTATCCAGAAGAACTTTAAGATTTTACAGGGTGATCCAGTGACCGCCTCTATTTTCCCGCAGCCTCTCATTTCTTTCAAACGTGACACGAATTTCCGTGATTCCCTAGTCAAGGATCTTCAACCAGGCACTTTTAAATGTTCTAGGACACGATGCAATACCTGCGCACTTTTCTTTGATCCCAATTGATCCGAATACATGTTTCCTCAGCGGTAAACATGCACTCGCACCTGCGGCGGTTAGCATACCTCAGTCAACTTTAGTTCTGAATTCTGAATTTCTAACGAGACCTGAAACAACCAGCCAGGTCCCGGCAAATCCACAGATCGAATTGGAATTTAGCGTGTTGGTTTTTGCGGTTTTAGTTGATTATACCAGTGTTTATCTTCCCCGCCGACGCAGACCAACACTAGTTTCTACAGTAACTAGTGACCCGTCATAGTACTGAAAACGACTTGTAAGTCCGTGTTTCTATTGGCTTAAAAGTAGCTACGTCCCTGCTATCCTTGAAATAGCTTTAAAAGAGTTTCACCTCCTCCCCCTTGCGGAATGGCTGACAAAAAAATGATTTTTTTCCACCAGCCCCCATTCCCCCCTCTAACGCATAAACAATGAACGTTTCCTTACGCCAACGAGCTTCTCTGGGTGCTGAAGCTTTTCTCGGAAGATATCAGCCAATCTGATGGGTCTCGGATGAAGAATGTCTCGGGAGTCTCGGCAGGTGGAAGGTCGATTTTCAGAGACCCTCGAGGATCTGTTTGGTACATGTCTATCAGTGGAACAGAATACGAACCCTCGCGTTTGGATTTGTCTTCATCTTCGAGATTTGGTGTCATTGCGATACGATTCCTTTTATTCTTATCCCTGAAATATAGAAAGCGAAAGCTAAAGTCTAAGATACAGCAAGTTAAAAAGTACCCTCCAAGAGAAAGTTACTTCGTAAACACTTAACAGTTACCTGTTAAAGTTATTTTAGACTGCTTTTTATGATTTACCTCACCTCAAAACTCAGTGCTGCGCTAGCTCGCAATTAGAGAAAAATCAGAGAAAAATAAAATAATATTTTATTTTATTTAGAGCGGATTTCAACTGACTGTCGGAAGTGTTTTGGTTTTGCGTTTACTAAGCTCTCCTATATTGGCTGAGAAAGTAAACCAACCAATCAGAATCCAAAGTAAAACCAAACGCAAATTGGTTTTGGTTTTGCTTTGGTTTGTCATTGGCTCACAGGGAAGCCATTTATGAGTTACTTGTGATTACTCGCTCCTATGATTGACTGGCTGTGGGTAATTTGCGTTTGGTTTTACTACACTCAACTGAAAACCGCTCTATTAATGTCGAAACGTGGGATAGGTTACCCTTACATCCGAGCCAGATGGCTCATGTTTAAAACGTCCGACAACAAAAAGGCAAAGAATAAAAATAGTTGTAAACATTTAAGATACATATAAAGGCTAATACTATCTAAACTATAATATGAATATTTACGAATAATCTAAGAATATAATATAATATATATAGACCCAATTGCCCGACCACTCGAGGCTAACCAGCACTCGACCTAGCCCTATAATTGTTCAGGAAAAGTTCACTTTTGTCAGGCCCCATAAATTAAGGAATTGTTCATTCACAATCACAATCACAGGGGAGAATAAATGTAGCTGCAAAATCGTTAAAGGGGCTGTGTCACGGTAATAGACTTTACATTCGCGTTCCGAGCCGGAAACAGCTATTTCCATCGATTTTGATATGAACTAACGAACCTCTCGTCCATGTGGGATGCTTAAAATCAAAGCAAATATGCAAAAATAACTAACAAACAGTGTATATAAACAGTCAAATATTGAAAACCTTTCAATCAAGCATTGAGGGAGGGAAATTCAACTGTTTGTATCCAATTAACAGCAACCAACCGAGCGATTACTCGATACATGCGCAGTACCATGACATAGCCCCTTTAAAAGCACTGACATTTCGGTAAGTTTCCCTGCCTTGCACCTCCACTCCCTGCCCTCCACACGACATATCTTCAAAAATTCATTTCAGATAAAAACCCTATTTACATGCTGTAGACAAACTGAATATCCCACTTTCGATATATGCTTCACTTGTCATACACCAGGTTTTAATATGAGGCTCCGCGGTAAATTAAATGAATTCTATTCTATGATAAAATAATTCATTTGATTTACCCTGGAGCCTCGTATTATTTAAAACGTTTGGGCGTGACAAGTGAAGCATATATCGAAAGTGAGCTATTACACCACTTCTATCGATTTTGCCTTCAATGACAAAAAGTTCGAAACCACTTCACGGATATTTATGAAATCTTACTTACTTGAGTTTCTTTGCTGTGATTACAACCACAGCTATCAACAGTATAAGTGTTATGCCAATTGATAAAAGCACGAACCGCCATGACTCTGCGCTTTCTGAAGCATTATCCTCTAGAAAGGGAAGGACAATGAAGCTTTATCAATAAATGTTGCAAGTAAACGTCACTTCATGGGATGGACTTCAGTAGCTATGGTATGCATTTAATGTAAAAGTGAAATTTGATTAAATTTCAACGAGATATATGCCAATGGAAGCTTCAGGACTTTACCCAGTCAATATGCGTTACTATTCTTTTTCACTTTCCACATCTTCCCAAAAAGAGGTAAACTAATAATATCACATAACAAACCTGAGTTTCTCTTTGTTGGACTGACGGTAGTATTGATGTTCACTGACGCATGGACTCTCTGAGATATCGTCGTGTCAAATGGTATTTGGTAAGTAGCATTTGAAGTAGGTATTATTGGTGAGATATTGGCACTCTGATTTGATTGTAATGAATACGTTGCGAGGACTAAGGTGGTTATTTTGGATGACGTCATGTATGGCGTACCATTCAGAAGGATTGTAAAGTTATCTTCTCGTATGCTGAAAGTTGATATGTACTGAGGACTTGGAGTAGCTTGTGATGGTGCAATTACTCGACTTGTACAGTTTCGCCCTGTCCATTCTGATGAACAAATCTTTGTTCCATTACTTGGTTCACAATAGAAGTGTCTTTGAGTATCGTTTCTTAATTCACAGAAGACACTGCAAGAAGGTCCATACCAATTATCATGGCACATCTTTGCACCACTTGTCGAGTTACAATAATAGCGTCCTTCAGAATCGTTCTTAGGCACGCAGTACACTTTGCAGAAGGACCCATGCCAGTTTCTGTGGCACAGCTTTGCACCACTGACTGAATTGCAGGAATATTGCCCACGAGAATCATTTCTTGGTATACAATGTGTTAA
This sequence comes from Actinernus sp. WN-2022, assembly GCA_030867875.1. NCBI lineage: Eukaryota > Metazoa > Cnidaria > Anthozoa > Actiniaria > Actinernidae > Actinernus > Actinernus sp. WN-2022. The sequence continues at coordinate 65,323,753 of JAOWCC010000019.1, forward strand.
GCAAGTGGATCCATACCAGTCCCTGTGGCACGCCTTTGTGCCATTTTTTAGATTACATGAATAGTGTCCTGTCGTTCCATTTCTTGGTGCACAATGTATTGAACAATTCGATCCAAACCAATCTCGATAACAAACACGCGAACCATTTGATTGATTGCAATAATAATATTCATCAGAGCCATTTTTCGGTTCACAAAACATTGTACAAGTTGACCCATACCAGTTCTTTAAGCAAATCTTTGAACCAGTTTTTGAATCACAATAGTAATGCCCACTAGAATCATTTTTTGATTTACAGTATACTGTACAAGTGGACCCATACCAGTCTCTGAGGCACACCTTAGAGCCGTTCAACACGTTGCATGAATAATGCCCGGTATTATTTCGTGGTGTGCAGTGCACTGCACAGGAAGGTCCATACCAGCCCCTGTCGCAAATCTTTGTACCATTTCTCAAATCACAAGAATAGTGCCCATCTGAGGAATTCTGGGTTACACAGTATGACGTGCAAGAAGAACCATACCAATCCTTGTGACACACCTTTCTCCCACTTGATAACTGACAGGAAAAGTGCCCACTGGAATCATTCTTTGATACGCAATGTGTCTTACAATTCGGACCATACCAGTCTTGGTGACAGACCTTTGTTCCATTGACAGATTCACAAGCATAATGTCCCTCAGAATCATTGCTAGGAGCACAGTATTTTGTACAAGTGAGTCCATACCAGTTTGTGTGACATACCTTAGCTCCACTAGTGTTGTCACAGGAAAAATGTCCGTTAGAATCATTTCTAGGTGCACAGTATTTCGTGCAAGTGGACCCATACCAGTTTCTGTGGCACACCTTCATGCCATTTGATGAGGAGCAAAAGTAATGTCCATTAGTATCATTCTTTGGCAAGCAATATGTTGAACAGTTGGATCCAAACCAGTTCTTGTAACATACCTTTAAACCATTTGATTGGTTACATAAATAATGCCCGAAAGTGTCATTCCGTGGAATACAATATAAAGTACAATTATTTCCATACCAATGTTCATAACATGTCTTGTACCCTGTTTGGTTGTTACATACGTAGTGTCCAACGACATCATCATCATGAGGCTTACAAAAGGCACCACATGATTCACCATACCAGTGATTCATGCATGTCTTAGCACCAGCGTAGCCACAAGTATAATGTCCATTTTGGTCATTATGTGGAATACAATAAGTTGTGCAGTTCTTATCGTACCATCCCGACATACATTGCTTGCTCCCATTATTCAGACAAATGTAATAGCCCTGTAAGCTGTTGTTCTGAGGGCAACAATAAATATTACATAATCTTCCATACCAGCGTGGAAGACAAACCCTATTTCCTGTTCTCTGGTCGCAGGTATAATGCCCTAGCAAATTATCTCTGGGTACGCAATATTGTGTACAATTGGAACCATACCAATCCTTGAGGCACATCCATGCACCAGTTGAAGATTCACACGAATAATGTCCATACGAATCATTTCTTGGTATACAAAAGGACGTACAGTTCAACCCATACCAATCATCAACACAATCTTTATGACCTGTTTGATTGTTGCACAAATAGTGCCCAAGGACATCGTCTCGACGTGGCTTGCAGAGCACATCACATAGCGGACCATGCCAGCCATCCCTGCATATTTTAGCACCATCATATCCACATGTATAATTTCCGAACATGTCGTTACGTGGTACGCAATATGTTGTGCAATTAGCACCATGCCAGCCGGAAATACAGCTTGCCGTTCCGTTACCGAGGCAAGTATAATGTCCTTCGGAACTACTGTTTTGAGGTACGCACCAAACGGTGCATAAAGACCCGTACCAGTTTGCGAAGCAAATCTTATCGCCAGTTGTTTGATTACAAGTGTAGTGTCCTTGCAAGTTATCTCGAGGGGAACAAAGTGTTGTACAACTGGACCCATACCAGTCCTTGAAGCACACCCTTGTCCCATTTTGCGAACAGAAATAATGTCCTGTATTGTCGTTAGTATATCTGCAGTACACATCACACTTAGATCCATAATAATACCGATCACAGTACACTTGGTATTGTATATTAAGGGTAGTCTTGCTTGTTGATCTTTGACCCTTTAGTGTACGTGCTCTCGTTGTTATGGTACCGTTGATGTTCGGGATGTCAGAAAATGAAGTCGAGTATTTATCAATTATGTCGTCACTATTACCACTATCATCATCCCATGCTTCGATAAATGCGCCAAAGGCTTGCTGCAATTTAAGAAGAAGAACGCGATATTATAAAGTCAATTTCCTTATTATAAAAGTTCATGCATCAAAAGTTAAATTCGCCATATTTTGGGAAATGATGTAGAGAAGGTTTTATATTTAAGGGGCACAATGGCTTACTTACACAATAATTAATATATAAGTAAAGGAAAAAAGGAAGGTCAAGATATCTGTAAAGAGGTATCTGCGGTTCCTTAATAGATTATGCTTGTTACTGAGCAGCTATGCGGTAGAGGTATGAAAAGCCTTGCGTGGAGCGGCAAAAGGGGAGCAGAGTAGAAAATTATGAGAAACATTCTATAGTGGGAAACCACATGAACAACTTGAAGATACAACACAGTTTCGTTTAAGTAAGAGCGAATTCAGTGCACTATCATTTAGCCTTAGCCTAGTATGTAATTATTCGATTCATTTGCTCGCTTCTCTGGAAATAGATAACCATGCACAATATGAAATTCCAATTTTTCCGGCAACATGGTCACCATATAAACCATTCGCAGAGGCACGCACTGTTTACAAACTTTGCTCTCAGTAATTCAAGCTTTACGATTCGAGTCAAAAAAGCTTTCTTAAATATCACTTAATTTACAAACATGGATAACTGATAATCAAATCAATAACCCTGAATAGAAACCGGTTTCTACGACCTTACCGTTCTGGCTGTAAAAGACGTCTCCACGTTGTAGTTCATGGTGAATGAGTTCTGTCCAAGTTCGTTTGATGTTCTTGAAAGAAGACATATGCTTAAAGATGTTGGGTTTGGGAAATCGGTGAGACAAACTTTGAAGTACGTATCACAGGCGTTGCACCCAAAGCCGAAATTGTCACAGCAGCTATTACTCCAGTCCTTGCCTCCGGAATTCTGTAATTGTGAAAGGGTCACTGACAGCTTTCCACCACTGTCCACTGTAACCTGTATTGAAAAGCGTACCAGATTTCTTATCATTGAACTATTTGGGATAAGATTATATGCGTTTCGTATTGCATTCTTAATCTTAATCTTAATGGATAATTGTGCAAGGAACGATTCCCACAATTATCCTACAACTGAAACAGATATCACAGTATATACACACTTATTTTAAACCAAATGAGTCCGTTTAATCAAGTTTACTGTAAGACGTTCTGTTATGCCTCCAAAAATGTGATATCTTCACGTGTGGATATCACTTTTTAGAAAGAGATTTCAAAAACTCATGAATAATTAATGAGCATTTTGTCCAATCAGATGAAGCAAATCAGTCACGTGCATGCTCCTTTATACCTGATAAAATCTCATCATTCTAAAAGGCCCGCGGAGGGATATGAATTTTGTCCCAGGGGTAAACGGGGTTAATGATTGAGACAATGGCATTTCTATTGATGTTTCAGCTTTCTCATTGAATTGCTAATTAGGATGAACGTTTTATATAAAGAATACTAATGAACATGAAATTTTATATAAAGTTTCATCCTAATTAAGAATTCACTGATAAAGACCCAAAGATAGCAAAAAGTACACGGAACATAAGGTACCTAGATAATAAATTTTGCACTAAATTTACTAATATCAGCAGACTACCGAGATACACAGATAATATTTTTTAAATGAAGTTATCCAACTACCATTCCTTGTTTACCGAGCCACTGTTTAGTTCCAATTATGAAACCAAACTCAAAGCCGTAAAATAATAAAAACGTGCATTAAACTTACATATTTTGTGCCGGAGTCAAAAATTTAGAGTCTGCCGTCATGTCAGTCACATCGCTTTCCAAGTCTTGAACTTTATCGAGGTAAGCCACGACACCAAATCCTTCAAGTGCATTGCGAAACGCCGCTTCAAACAACATATGGTAATTTCTTCATGTCATTCCCTTGAGATGTTCGTAATTGCAGGCGGTGATTACTCGAATATTTTGCATGGCGTTGTGAATACAAAGGCTCAATGGTTCATTAAGTAACTATTCCCTTGAGATGTGCGTCTTTCTTTCATTGCATTCTTAAAGCGTTTTTGAAGCCGTTTAAAACACTCACAGCACGTGTTTTATCAAGTCTAAAAATTCTCGGCCTTTGCCCTCGAATTTTTAAACTTGATAAAACACTGCTGTTCGTGTTTTAAACTGTCAGTACATATCTATCTACCATACTATATTAAGATACTCAGTTCACAACATATTTTTAACATATTTTTATTATATTCTTACTAGATGTTATGTGCAATTGATCATTTTATGTAAACTGCGCAATATAAGTATTAAATTATTATTATTATTAAATTTATTATTATCCTTCCCCAAAGAAGTTTAACAAAGCAGAACTTGGTTGAATTCTTGGACAAACATTTAGTGATTTACCACTTTGCCCAGCCCTCGAATTTTTAAACTTGATAAAACACTGCTGTTCGTGTTTTAAACAGTACATAAACTGGTATTTCATCGATAAATATATATTAAATATAATTAATACATGTTCTTAGCTTCCCTAAAAACAAATAATAATATCATAATAAACACATTTAAGCAGGGTAACTAGAGTTATTAGAATACTAATATAATATAATAATACTGGTTTATAACACTATACTAAAATCTGCTTGAATGTAACAATAGATAATACAAGCTATAAGTAAAACTAAAATAACACTAAAGCTAAAACTTATATATTACTACACAAACATTATAACTAGATGATGATTTTAATAATTATACTTACACAGATGGAGCCGGAGAAGAAAAATATAACAGTTTTTCTTTTTCTTGCGGAAAGAGAAGAGTGTAGAGGCGTTTGTAATACTAGAGTCCAAAGTTTTCCATTTATTGGATGCCAGAAAGGCAAAAGTGCGTATCCTGGCCTTAGTAATCACTTTAGGAAGCTTCAGATTATTATTTACAAAGCCATGCACGGGTAATAAAACTATGAACGGAATTAAATAAAAGGTATAATTAAACTAGTAAAATAGGAGGGAGATAAATTATTTAAGGCTTTATAAACGGTCACAGAACGAAAATCCTTAATTATATTGTTATGAATTCAATGCCTGGTTGTGCAATCGATGTAATGTTTATTTTCGCATGTTACGTAATGTTGGTTACGTACTGCATGTATGATTACGGAATAAGGTTTTTGAAGTACCATTTTAGTTACGTAATGTTATGATTTTACCATTGTTAAATTAGAACGCTTTTGTAGATTTTAAGTGAGTATTCTGTTAAGCTTGCTGTATAAATAGAGGCGAAATGAGAATTAAAATATTTGAGGGTGATAACACATATCACTATCATGGATGGGGAGCCATCCTAGCTGTAAAAATAATGGCAATGTTGTCGTTTCATTGTTAGTATCCAGAATCAACCTAGCTGCTCTTTTCTGAAGTCGACGAATCCTGTCTAAATTTTGGTGGGATGTATTGCCCCACACTACGCAGCAGTACACCATCAGAGTTAACTAAGCAAGACGAGCATCAAGTGCGAGATGGTGCCGAATGCGCCGAAGTATCCCAAGTCCGCTCTGGGAAATCGTTTTGCACGTGTTATTTACATGAAGGGACCAGCTCAAAGTTTGGTCCAGATGCACACCAAGTATATAATCTCTCGTTTGAAACGGTATCAATTAGAAATCCGTTGATGGTGGCGGCAATGTCCACGGAGAGCTCGGACACTTTTCTTGACGACGCTATGACCATCGCCTTGGTCTTCTTTTCGTTTAGAACCATCTTGTTCATTTCACTCCACTGAATGATAGGCTGTATCTCAGTTTTGAGCTTTACTTCTACATTCTGTACTGAACTTCCAGAAACGTATTGTGTGGTATCATCCGCGTAGATGTCTATTTGCGTTTCTCAGAGATGCAAAGGAAGATCGTTCATATGTAATATGAACAGTAAGGGGCCAAGTATCGACCCCTGAAGTACTCCAGACGTTATCGTGACCTTGAAAGAGAACTGATTGTCAACGAAAACTTGAAACTCCCTATCGCTGAGATTAGCTAGATCTAAACCAAGACAGCGTTGTCATCCAGGCCATACAGGTGCACCTTCTGAAAGAGCGTGGGATGATCAACAAGATCGAAAGCTTTGCGCATATCAATCATAGTTAAGCCTGACATCTTTCCTTCGTCCCGCATGCTATGAAGCAAATAGTCAGTTATTTTTATCAGCAATGATTGACAATAAAGGTGAGATAATCAGCTACCAGCTACAATCGTTGCCAAAATGGTTGGACCGATAACAGTAATTCTTTGAATTTGAATAAATTCTTATCACCTGGACTGGTCCTTTGTCCCCTCCCCCGTTTCAATGTTGATCCAGGCATTGTGAAAAGTGGTTTTCACCTTCATGTGCATGGTTGAAACGGGGGGATGGGGGACATGACATGTTATAAAATCCCTAAAAGTATCCAAAAATCCTCTAAGAGATCTTTCGGTCCAAAATTAAGGTATTTTTGCAATGATTGTAGTCGTAAAGTTCATCAAAAACGTGTCTTTCAAGCACCATAGATAATAACGGAAGGAGGTATAGATGAGGGCGACAGCATGCAGTTCGTGTCCGTATGAGCACCACCTTTAAAAAGAGGGGTGACTAGTGCATTTCCAACGTTTGGGTACGGCCGACATTGAGATACTCATATTAATAATTCTTGCGATATGAAGTGCAATGACAGGAGCCGCGCAGCTAAGGAGTTCAAAATAACATAGAAACTCAAATATAGGAAGGTCACCTCACACAGGCATCGAACATACATACGATACAGTTCTTATAAAAGAACGAGAGATGGGAAACGAGGTCTCCTGTGGCGAGAAGAGCGAAGCTAAGAGTATGGCTCCAAATCTCAACCTGTCTTATCACAGGCCCGAGTATAGCCTTTTAGGAGGCTCTCGTTTATCTTGCAATCGAACAAACCGCGAAATCACTCCAAAATCAAACCCGGTAATTTAGGGAATAAAAAAGAAACTTTAAATTCAAACGATTACGGTCTAGGGAAGCGTCACATATCGATTTTTCCACGAGAAACGTCCAGTGAAGTTTGGGGCGTAGGGTTTTTTTGATTTGTGACGTTTCTCGGTGGAAAAATCGATAGTTTTCAGAAACATGACATATGCATAATTCAGTAACCTCATTCATTGCATATTTAATCAGGTCCTTATTAATTACTGTAATTGCCCGTGGCATTCCGACGTCTCTTTCCCCTCCCCCTAGGCCGATACGCAATATTCTACGCCTTCAATAGCTTCGATCAGCGGTTTCAACCAACATAAATTGATTCCGTGGTTTTGATGATTCCGACTACCGCAAAATTCAATATGGCGACTGCTCCATGGGTAATGCAAAACTGAGCTCGAGGTAAGTCAGCAAAAAAGGTTTAGAACGTTCTCTGCGACGATGTGTAAAGACTCCTGAAGAGAAATGGCAGATTGCTGTTGTCCCACAGCTATCGCATCTACTAAATTTACCAAGTTTTTTTTAGAACTCACCGACATAGATAGCAGTGAATTGAAAGGTTTCACGATTAATTCAAACGTTCCATTCCCACCAAATGGGACCCAGAGGTTGTGACAAGTTGTTTAAGTTGGAATGAAAAGGCGGACATGAATGGAAAGTGGTGGTCTATGCCTTTTGAAAAAATTGATAAATCGCTCTGACGTTTCTTAGGGGGGTGGGGGTTGAAAAAGAAAATTCGCTGGACGTTTCTCGTGGAAACGCCCCATTAATAAAACCTAGTGACAGTCAAACAGGTTGTTACAGAGGAAGTACGTATAATACATATCAGTTAAGGTTAATAAGTAGTTTATTAGATGGCATTGTGATAAACAAAGAATGAGAAAATAAGTTACTCAAGTGACTCGCGCCTCGTAACACAACCTGAGATACCTAATTTGCATAAATGTACATACCAAAGTAATGGAAGCCGTTCAGAATTTATTCTGGGATCTATTTGAAAGCTCTTCGTAAATCAATGCAAAATATGAATGGAAATACAATGTCAGATGCCAGAATCAATTCAGAATTAGAAAACTATGCTAATCCAAAGAGCATGAAAGGTGGAATTCGTAGAAAAAGCGATCAGACGAGAAAAGATTATATTTGCCACTAAATCAACTGAAAAACGAACCGTCCACTCAAGTGTCATGTGGTCGGCGAAAAAAATCAAAATCTTCGTCGGATCACTTTCGGCAGTTCTTTGCTGTTTGTTCGTGTCCTGGACAACTTTGACGAGGCCATGGGAAATCTGGAACTGACAATCCCTGATATTTGCTCCTGATCGGAAAAAATGGTTGGCTGTGGAATCAGAACTTCCCTGGTTTATAGTGAGGGATGTAATTTGTAAACTGGACCAGTGCTGAATGACATCCAAGACAGCCGATAATCGTAGAAGAAAGCCGACTGCAGAGGAGTACACTTGTTGCTTATTGAATATATCGACTATGACTTCTGGCTCTGGCGGTGATCATTGTCAGAAATCTATTCCATAGTTGGCGGGACGTAAAATTATGCAATAGAGCCTGTCAATCATAACTCACTAGTTCTCAGGCCATATTCTACTCTTTTTGCATTTTTTTACTTCAAATCCTCTGTTTGGTAATCTGTGTTTCAAAAGCTCGATAAGGCTTTTTGCTGTCAAATTTCTGAGGTAATGAGGTAATCTTTAGAGTTTCATCTATGCCAAAAATCAACATTTCACATACCCTACTTTGCGAGATAACGCTTCTGTTGCTTTATTACCTAATTCAAAGTGCAGTCAAAAGACACTTGGAGAAATTGAGACTCGAATTACCTTTACAAAAGCTTGGATTTTCACGCCCAAAAAGACGACAGGAAGCCCACAACAATAGTTTACGAAAACAAACTAATCAATAATTTATCAGATTGTGTCGTTTGTTATTTATTTATAGTTTACGGAGAATAATCGAGTTTCAAAGACACAGTGGCTGGAATTGGGACCGGCCGGAATTAGGGCAACATACTGTACTGGGATTGCTCTACCATTATTTTGTATAATTGCCAGTCTTATTTGTCTACTTCATACAACAAGTAAAGCCAGAGGTTTGTGTAGATAAAAATAGTTTTCTTGAAATGAGGTAATTGTCCTTGCCCCAGTGATGGTCAGACTACATTGTATAGCATTTTGTAAATTCGATCAAATGTTAAATACAATTTGTGAAAAAGATTTTGAATAACAACTTAAAGTATACATGCTCCAAATAGAAGTATCTCCTGCTGGTCCTCAGTGGTTGAATGTTATCAAGACATTTGAAATATGGGTTCAGAAATGAAAGTAAGTGTGTTCTGGCATATTTACCCAGTTATGCACTTGTCATCGGCTTCCCCGAGGGGGGGGGGGGGGGGGGGGGGAGACCCTTAGCTGTAGATGGAGGAATTGCTTGCAGTATTTTTCATGGAAATATTTTAAGTGGAAATATCTGAATTTCTAACGAGACCTGAAACAACCATGGAGCTGATCAAGCCAGGTCCCGGCTAATCCACAGATCAAATTGGAATTTAGCGTGTTGGTTTTTGCGGAGGGAGGAAAACCGGAGAACCCGGAAAAAAACCCTCGGAGCAAGGGCGAGATACCAACGAACTCAACTCGCATATGGCGCCCCGTCCGGGAATCGAACCTTGGCCACAGAGGTGAGAGGCGAAGCGCTTAACCACTGCGCCACCCCGGCTCCCCTCTTTCTATGAATATGGATAGCTTTTGATTATCATGCTAACTAGATAAAATGCTATAACTAAGCTGACTCGACTCCAGCCTCAATATCACAAAAGGCTTGGTTGCCTTTCAAAATGGTGGTCTGAGAACTATAAATAGGACTATTGTATGAACACAACTGAATATACCCAGTTTTGTTTTAAAGTTTTTTTGTAAGTCTTTCAGATCAGCATACGTTATGTGAACTTAAACTATCTTGGGGACTTGTCTTCCTTGAATACGTATAATAAGGGAAACTTTACGGGGGTGAATATATTGAGTGGGCTCTTAAATAGTTTGGTCAGTTAAAGGGGGAGCTCTTGAAAATGGCTGGAGTTACAAGAGGGGCTTGTTTTTTTGCACTAGGATTGTTCAATGCTACAGAGGTGGGGGTGCTTATAAAAAGTTGAAAAGGGGGATGCAACAACTGTACACTCCCAATGTCAATATCTTCATCTCCCTCCCCATGTCATATAAATAAACTTTTGTAAGCTTCAAAAGGGAAATATAAACATACATGTAGCTCATATGGGAGAAAATTCATGATTTGAAATTCAATTTGAAAGATGTTTACCATCATTTCCTGCAAATATCTCTGCATTGCTAATGCATGTGTTCACAGGGACAACACAGCCATAGCCCCCCTCCCCACTTCCCCACCCCAAATATTTTGCCTAGTTACTTCTCAGTCAGTGTAAGACTATAATTTGGCAATACCAGCTGAATGGCAATTTATATATTACATCTATCTATCTAAGACTGCTGCTTTGTACAATAAATCATTCAATGGTACATCAAATCCATCATCAGTAAAAAGGAGAGGTTGGGTCCATCATTGGCTGCAATGGAGGTATGAAGAACAGATTAATAGGCACTGATTACAAGACAATTTTAGTTTAATATATTTTTAAAAACACTGGATGTACATTGTACCTGTTTTGTTGTGCCTTTCAATGTCATCCAGCTACACTAAACCTTAATGTTTCACAGACTTTCAAACACTTTTTAAGTTATTCATACTGTTTAACTGATCGTTATAACCCTATAAAGTTAATCCTGAAAGGCACAAGACTTGGATTAATTACAGAGTGCTCGAAAAAGATATAACAATTTCAATTTATGGAGCCCATATTTTACAGAACTGCACAAGTGGTTTCTGTTCGTAAGTTGATTTTTTATGTTGGCTAGCACTTACATGTTAGCAATTCAACTCCTAGTTCCCTTTGCTTTTGCAATGGAGCGTTTGCAAAATGATTTGCTGTCTCGGGAGAGTTCTTCATCAGCAAACGTTCGGTTGGCCATAATTCATAAAAGGCAGCCCTGGCTCCATGGCCGACTTCATGAGTGTGTTCACAAGAACGGCGCTATCAGTATCAGTTTCGTTCGGCTTGTAGACATAGAAAAACTTTAGCTCTTGACTTTTGAATACAATCGTTCTTTTATTCAGTAATATTTTTAAACACACAACTTCTACCACTACAAAATACCCGTTCCGATGTCGGAGAATCGGTTTATGCTGGAAGCAATATTTTTCTTAAAACAGGAAGAAAGCGCTATGCGCAGTAACTGTTTTATTCTTCTTCATCGCGCAGCCGATTTGGCTAGCCAATCAAATTTGAGCCTGGTTTGTGTCTTACCAGAGCCTCCGATTTTTCAGTTAGTTGAGGAGGCACTGGTAACGAGAATGAGTACTGTAAAATTCTGAGCAATACAATGTAATTTAATGCCTAGTGCGCACGCGTGGGATCGATTTCTGACAATGAGTCGCTGGCAGACTTGTTGTCTTGCAGCTTTACTACTTCCACTGCACGGATCGAGGCTCCCGCTCGATTCTCGTGTGAACCCTCAACAGAGCCACGAAACTTTCAGGATCAGCGTGTAAAACGTTGGCAGATTTATCTTTATTGAGTCGGATTGTTTAGTTATTTTGCTACTGGGGTTTGATGTTTGATGCTTGATTCCTGCACTTACTTGATACATTACTAAGGCATGTTCTAATTTCGTTTCTACCGAGTGGAGACTTCGTTGATGTTTTATTTTTCGTGTTTCGAGTTGGTTTAGCACGTGTCAGGGTCAACCAATCAAATTCGAGACCGCTCGGGACACACGCGGGTCAACAGTTCTGCTAAGATGGGGAAAGCAGTCGCGGGGAAAGAGAGAGTTAGCATTCGTCGAATTCGCTTTAAATCGCCACCAAAGAACAAGAAAAATATCAACTACTCTTCAAAGCAGCTTTTTATAGAAATCGTCCTTTGTTCTTCCCTGAATTGACTACAACATATGGCTAGGAAATTAGGATCGAAAAACAAAGCCCGTACCGGTACGAGTCAGATCTGAGAGGATATAAGTATACACACGCTTCTGTGCATGTCCTCTTTTACTACTGTTGACAGCAGTATTGATGATCTTTATGAGTCATTCTACTCAAAAGCTTCCGAAATTGTAGATAAGCATATTCCATTATTTAAAGCAAGTATCTCGCAGAGCCACTAAACTCTGTTCAAAACCTTGGATAACCCCTGCCTTATTGGTATCAATAAAAAAGAAAAATAATTATTACAAAAAGTATATAGCTTCTAAACAAACCTATTACTTTGCAAAATTTAAAATATAAAGAAATCGCCTAAAATATTTAATTGCTCTTAGCAAGAAAACATAATATAATAATTATTTCAGTAAACATTACAAGGATATCAAAAATATCTGGAAAGGTATAAAACAAATTGTTTCAATCACGTCAAAAACATTGCACTTCCCATCTAAAATTATACTCCAGAATCAAAATGAATTAACCGACCCTTTAGCCATAGCTCTTTTAATGATTATTTTGCTAACGTAAAAAAATATCTTGCTAATGTTATTCCGCAAATAAATAGATCGCCACTTGATTATATTAAATGTTCCATATCTACCAGTTTTTTCCTGTCTCCCTGCACTTCTGATGATATTCAAAGTGAAATTGTAAATCTCCCTAAAACTAAAGCTACTGGTCCTTTCAGTTTACCTGTCTCAATTGTCAAAACTTTAAAGTCAGTAATATCAAAACCATTAGAAATAATTTACAATGCCTCTTTCTCATCAGGTATGGTCCCTGCAAAATTTCAAGTTGCACGTGTAATTCCAGTTCATAAAGCTGGCTCTAAAACGCTAAGATCGAACTATCGGCCTATATCATTACTTCCAATATTTAATATAATTATGGAAAAACTGGTATACAAACGTCTACTTGCTTTTCTTGAACAATGCCATTTGTTATGCATGTGATTCGCTGTTTGGTTTTCGTCCTAAACACTCAACAATTCATGCCATTTTACTAATACTTGATAAAATAAACAATGCAATCGAAAACAACTTTTATTCTTGTGGAATTTTTCTAGATTTTAGTAAAGCCTTTGATACTGTCGACCACCAAATTCTTCTTAAAAAACTTGAATTTTATGGAATTAGAGAACTTCCAATTGCTTGGTTCTCATAATATGTATTTAATAGAAAACAATTTGTATCAGTTGGTAATTCTAAGTCAGGGTCCCTTAGGAATCAGTTCTCGGTCCAATACTATTTCTTATTTCTCTTTCGATATGCTCCACATTATTATTATTCATTGCGCCTTGGGTTTTATATGGTACTCATTTGCATTTGAAAGCTTTAAACACGTGACACTGACCAGTAAGTTAATTAGGAAGTATGCATAATTATCCCATATTGCTCCACATATCTTCAGAGAACTACAAGTATACTTCAAGGTAGGTTACCTTTCGTCTAATTTTAATATATATCAATGATTTCATAACTTGTTCTAAATCTTGTGATTTCCACTTGTTTGCAGATGATTCAAATATTATTTTTTTCCAACAAAGATCTTAATTCTCTAAACATTACAGCCAATGACACTCTTAACGAAGTCAGAGTGTGGCTTAATACAAACAGATTATCTCTGAATGTAGATAAATCAAATTTTGTGATATTTCATCCGTACAATAGAAAGCTTTTACCATTGAATTGTGTATTAATAAAAAAAGCCTCAGTAAAACAAAAACCAAGTGTTAGATACTTAGGTGACTGTGCTAATTGATTCTAATCTATCCTGGAAATATCAAACTCAGGAAACACTAAAAAAAAGTCTCTTGAGGTATAGGAATTCTCTCCAAGATAAGACACTGTGAAGTTGTGTGTCTTAATCAAACTTTATTATACGTGCATGGGGAAACACTTACCCAACATCGCTACAAAAGCTATCTATTATTCAAAATAAATCATCCGTATTATTACATTTTCAAACTTTGATGCACATACAAGCCCCCTTTTCAAGAAATTAAACATTTTAAAGCGAACAGATTTGATATTCTTGTTTTCAGTTACGTTTATGTTTGATTTCCATAATAATATTCCAACTCCTTTTTCGGAATTCTTCACTCCAGTCAATAGAATTCATGAGCATAATACTAGGTTAGCTTCAAAATAACTACCTACGGTAAATTCTGTTTAAGATATAAAGGTGTTGTAATCTGGAACTCACTTTCCGAAGAAAGTAAGACAATTCAGTCAAGGAAACTCTTCAAATCCAGACTCCAAAAACAGCTCATAGAGAACTACTAATTCAAATTTTTTTCTATATCCATCTCCTCTCCTAAATCTTGTATTTGCATCCCCCATTCGAAAGATCCAGTATGACTTCGTAACTTTGCTATGTTTCAAGACATTCTATCTGATATCATAGGTTCAGCTTTACAACTTTAGTTTGGTTAAGAAATCCGCCAAGGTTCAAAGAACTTGCCAGAAGACCTTCAAACTTAGCAACAATTGCTAAATACAGAACATTTTCTCCCCTTTAGCTACCTCAAACGCGTCCATCGTGTAACATTATTTACCAGTTGTTCTTTGTTGTTTATCTATGAAGTCAGAAAAGATGAAAAAGGACTAGTATATACCAACACAGGCTTACCATCCGCCAGGTTTGCCTTTACCTCAAAATTGGTGTTGGGTTTCCTGTGGCTACGAATTGAAAGATTACTGAGAAACTTTGATTTCACTCCTGCAATGAACCTTTAGCGGTACTGTGCTCTAAATATACTCAAGAAATAAAGATTAGTAGTCATTTGAGTGTTTCGTGGTGTATTTTAAATTTGGCATTCATATGTTATAGTTATTAAAACCTCCAGAAACAGATGATCATGCAAACATTATGTACCTGATATTCATGTACATGCCAAAACATCTACACTGTATAATAAAACGATAGTCGTACACTTCGGCAAAAGGCCTTCAGTTATGCTGACACATCCATTCTAGATATAGGGTTACTCAAGGGTGATGCGCGTGATACGCGTTTATGAAATCTAAAGAATATTTTTACAAAATGGCAAACGAATAAAATGTTTTGCTTCAAGATTGGCTAACTCCAAAACTAACAACCTCTTGATATCTCTTGACGATTTTGAAGTCATTTAGTTGACCGACGCTATCTTTCGGCTGACCATATTAATATGGTAGTAATTCCAAGACAAATTCCAAGGTAGGTGTAATGTACATATTTTGTGTTTCTCGAAATCAAATTGAAGCAGTTATGCAAAAATTAGAATTACTCTCTCTCTTTGAACTCTCGATAGCGCCATCATTAATACATATCTGTTTGATTTTAAACGTGCATCTGTGTGGTATTTGTACACGGTTAGTTATACTCACCATTAATGCAGAAAGCAAAAATGTCCTCAGTTGAAGAAGTGATGACATTGTAAAAACTCTTACGAATTTTAAGCCATGTTTTTTTTATGAAATCTCCATAGACGCGGAAACCTTCGCCATTAATCGGTGATATTCTAGCCAGTTGAGTCTTCGTCGTTTCCGATCTCGTCTAGATCTAACAGACCAGGGGTCGAGACCTCGAAATACCTGTAGAGGCGTTAGGATTGGACGGAAAGATCGCCTGACTGTGTTGTGGTGGACTCATACTAAGGCACTTTAATTCTCCTTGATTATTCACGCTAACGGTTCTGTAAAGTTTAACTAAACAAAGCCGAGCAAACTTTAGCAAAATAACTTATATTATTATGTGCAATGCACCTTAGATAAGTCCTTCAAAATCTATTAAGTCCAAGTACAGTAATTCCCTTATGAAATCTCCCTATTTAATTACTTCTATCAATTATCTTCACTGACAGGAAAGACATATTTTCAGAATATGTTATCCAGTGTAAAAGTAGATGCAACCTTATTTAAGAATTCGTGACAGTCTGGTGAGACTAATGAACTTCCTAGGCAGCCGTGGGACCTACGATTTTATGTCCTTATTCGAGATTTCTCATTTGTACATATTTCTCGATGAAGGCGTACTGCGCGTTGTAATAGAGATGGAATGTTAATTACTTATTAGGATATACTCGCAAGACAGTGCATGGTGAAGTCGGGATAGACTAATTCTATAAGAAATTATCCAAAAAACTACCTACACTTGTTGGTATTCAATACCATCGTTTCGATAGCTGAAACTGAAAAGAATGTTCCAATGCAAATATGTTGTACTAATGATTGCGCATCGAGAAAGAGACAGCCTGGAAACGTTATGGTTGTAATCAAAAATCGGAATACACTCCGGATCTTAGTACTTGACATTGAATTTCAGTCTGCTTATTCCACGCTTGGGGTCTAATTTATAATTGATGTTTATATCTTGGATATCAGTATTGTAATCTGTTTTAAGGGCCCATTTCCGTACCATGTGTCTATCGACATGTGACTAAACCATGGCCGGAGAAAACTATCCAGTTCAAATAACACCCAGTTCCGACATCCGTTGCTTCCATATTATCCATTCATTACCTGGGCTATGATAACACATGGACTATTGAGAGAGAACTCGTGAAGCGAATGTGATGTTTAAAAGAGGTACTATGTTTGGCTTGGATCCTTTTTTCAAGCAGCACTTTTAACCTAGTTCAATATTATTGGCCGGTTCATTTTCGTATAACATAATTTTATATTAATTTGCGCTGTATATAAATAATACCTTTACCTCCGGCTATCCTTCTTTGAAATAGAAAAGTAAATGCAGCCTTTGTAATTGATAAAACTACAACAGGCTCTCTGTTATTTACGGAATGCTCAGTCTGTTGTTATGATTTAAATCATTTCCGTTTTTGTGGTCTTTTGGATTCAAACGGACTAGGCGGGTATAGCTTTGACTGATAAAATACCGCTGAGATTTACTTGTTATTCTTGTACAGATGTATCATCGCGAGTACATTTAGAGAACAAATATGTAAATAGAATACTTGAAGTTTAGCAATATTACAGCAGGATTTTAAATTCAATCAGACCGGGAAGGTTTTTTTAAAGGATATATCTGAAAGTGACGCGAGTATTCGGTACGATATGGAAAATAGATTAGCGAGGTTTCGATCTTATGTGCCGGACTACGGAAAATGCCTCTAACCAAGAACGGACGCCAAGTTTAATAACAAAAAGAGAATAAGATTAGGGTATTAGCGGGGTATTATCCCGGAGGGCTATACGGGTACGTACCGCTCTACAGGGTATGGTTTTTGACAGTTCTTTAAGTCTCGAAGAGGGTATATAAATCACTGGAACAGAGTCATAATTTCTTGGAAGGGCCTCGGGTCGGTTTGAGTTATTCACGGTCCCTTGCCGCAGCAAACGCAGAGTCCGTTTATCTGTTTATGATTCGAGTGGCGAGTGGAGCGCAACGTCTCGCGCGTATCCGTATCGGACGCTAGCCGGTTCTGACACACATGCATTGCATGTATTTCGAAACAGGATATATTTTTGCCGGTTTCTAGTCTGGAACTGAGGGTACCTCAGGGTAACAGGCTCGCAAAAATACAATTTCTTGGTTTGGGTAAGGGTAGGAGTTTCAACAGGCTCGCAAAATGCAATTTCTTGGTCTGGGTAAGGGTAAGAGTCAGTCAAGGGCTTAGCGGCACACCCCATCCTATTTTTAGGAGACCCCCTGGTGTATTAGATACTACTTTTTGATCAACTGTAGCTTTAAGATATATTTCCCATGATGTTGGTATATGCCGTGTTTGTATATTAATGAACCTATTATTGGAGCAGGATGGAAGTTAGTTTAATATTGATAAAATTAAGTTTACTTTAATTTGTTGTCGTTGTTTTGTTATTTTTCGCTTACAAATTGCGAAGCTGAAGTACTCGCGAAATTACTAGCTTTAACTGATACCGTAGAACTCCCCTGTAGAAATATCACGTTATGTGATTGCCATTGAAAAGCAAATCAGAAGAGTGCTGCTCGAACATGCCTTCATTCCGGCCATGGATACTTGATATAATGATATAGGGAACGTGATTTGGCCTATTTTGAATTAAAATTAAAGATCAATAGACCCTTTGTTGCCCCATTTCAGACCACGTGATAGTTATCCAGACCATTCAGTGGTTTGAGCAACAAACAGGCAAGCTGAAAGGGCTATTTGCATTCAGAAACATTGAAAATGCATATAAATATCTGAATGAGAACGAATTTATAGAAACAAAAGTGGTTTCGAAGAATGCTAGCAATTTCACTGATCAAATTCAAGGACAACTTCAGCAATGCTAATCGCCAACAACAGTTGCTGTAATGATAAACCCATCACCCGAAACATCTAATAAACCTCAACGATATATTAGCACTCTAATCAGTACTCCTCGGCCAAATTATTACGTTATTTTCTTCGCCTTTTGCTTATCAATAGCTCAGTGTTCCATCGTACACGTTGTTTTTTTTTGGCTGTGGTTCCCCTAAACTGTTCTCATCCGATCGAGCTAAAGGTTGTATGTTATTTTCCTCAATAATGATTATTTAATTGACAAACCGCCATGTTTCCGGTGTGGGTGGTCAACTTCCGATACGAAGTTCAAGTTCAGGGTAGCTCATCTTTCCGTTTCCAGGAATTCCCTTTAATACGGTGCGGCTCTTTCTCCGCAGCTGTTCTCTCTAGAAAACCTCTGGAACCAGGGTACCAGGGTATTAATACGGCTATCAAACGGGGATTTCGGATAGGGGTAAGGGGACTATATATGGCGAAGGTCATCAAAATGAATTATAGCATGACCAGGATTAACACGCGCAGTAGCCCATAACTAGGAGCGTCCATATCTCCAATTTAGCTGTCACAAGTTTGCCTATTTTTAGATTATGTTCTCCGCCAATTAGTAGGTTGCACCAGTGGCGGAACACTGAAGAAGCCTCATTAGCTACTTTTGTTATACCAACAACATGGCTGCTACGCTCTTGTGATTGTATTCCCTTAGGAATGATTGCAACCCAAGAATAGAGGAAACCGTTCCAAAAATAACGTTTGAAAACGCTGTGACATAGGCCTAGTATACGGGATGGACGCTCCTGGTTATGGGCTCCTGACGCGCTATGATTGCCTAATAGCCCATGACTTGACGCGCACGCCAGATTTTATTTACGCTTCCGCCTAATTTTCCAGTTTTTCCTCCTCATTGTGGAGTTATACTAATAATGTGTGAGCCAAGGTGCTAGCCATGCGAGCCACGGTTTCATTATAAAATTGCCAAAATTGAAACCCAAATTACTGTGTTGCTTTATACCTAGACAAATCCGAAACTATATGGCTTAGAGGAGATTTGGTATGAGTGCGACAAACTACGGTAATCAGTACGACACGGTTACTGTACGGCATGCAACAGTAACATTGAACTGGTTTCCCTGTTGTTTTTCTCCAGCTAGCTGGTCCAATCAAATTACAGAGTTATGGCAGTACGGCACGGTTACGGTAAGGCTACGGACAGAATTTGTGCCACTCATACGAAATCTGCTCTATTATTAAAGTCGTATTTTCTGTCACTGGTATGAGAGACAGAGGAGAGGCAAGCCTATTAAAAACGGAGCTCCGCATTATCAGAACTGAAGTAACGACCCGAAAATTAAAAAAATAACTGGTAGAACAAAGGGAAATCAGCGTAAAAGGTTCAGAAGAAAAGAGAAGAAAACGAAAAAATAAAAGAAACATCGAAACTTTGAGCGCGCGTGCTTACGTTGTTCGAAATGACGTGCTCAGGTTGATTCAATAGCGCGCGCAAACTAAATGTTGAAAACGTTTCACTCAAATAACAGATAAAAACAGGTGATTACACGAAAAGTTGTGTAATACGGTTGGGTATTTTTACGAGTCAGTAATTGACGAGTAAAAATTCCCAGCCGTATTACACAACTCTTCGTGTAATAAATTGTTTATTATACGACAGCTAACACGAACAAAAAAGGTTTGTTTTCGCTTACCTTACTGCTCTGTTCGAAGAAAATCTCGAGAGAAGAAACCTCTCAGCCTCAGTTGAAGTCCAATGTCGGAGCCGGGCGCGCAATGAAAAAAAGTTTTTCGCGCGCTAAAAGCTGATTGGCTGTTACTCAAACATCCCCATTTCGATTGGCTCGCGCGCTTACAAAACCTTTTAAGTGTTGAATAAACCCGTGCAAACCTGTTCGCGACCCGTGTAATACGCTCTCGTATTTGCACTCCGCTCGATTTAGCCCGTATTTGCACTCGAAAACGCCAAGTCGTATAATAATTAACAATTATTCACCGAAGTGGAGGTGAATAGTGGTGTATATCCACCACTATTCACCAACACTGAGGTGAATAATTGTTTTAGTATATACCATACTGCAGGTAAATAGCCAGCACCAAATAGTTATTTTATTTTCTGTCAAATGGACAAAAACTCGCGCGAGGCGATCGCTGCTTCGCTCGGAGGTGAATATGAAATCATATTCATTGTTTGAGTGGCTACTGAAACTAAGCAGTGAATATGATTTCTTATCATATGACCCGTACGGCCCCGCGCGCGCTTTCCTTTCAAAACCATTTACAAAAGTCACGTGATGAGGGCCGGACGTGTATGGCGTGAGCGGGCCGGAAAAAGCCGTCCGGCCCTGCACATTTTTTTCTTGCTGTTTTTCGGTTTGTTCTACCAAAAAATATGGTCATATGATAAAAAAATCTATTGACTGAGTTAGGTCGGGCCGGACGGGAAAATATTTGGCGCTTGTTAATTTTGTACTACGCTCGTCCGTACGTCATGACCTCGAGCCAAATATTTTCACGTCCGGCCCTCCCACTCAGTCAATAAGTACCTACTATTCATCTCCATTTCGGTGAATAATTGTTAAGTATTTGCTAATTTTTCTTAGGCTTTTAGGGAGGTCAAAGCCAGCATAAATTTACGTCAAATCCCTGGAAAAAACTTTTGTTTTGAGACACTTTGTGAAAACGTTTTCGCTGCCGCGCCGAGGTCCGATCTCCATGACATTCAACTTAAATAAAATCAGGCTGACGCAGAATGATCTGGTCAAGTGACAGTTTGGAAAGCCTTCCGATCCTCCTTGCCCGCCAGGTTTTAGCATGCAGTGCGCGCACATGTACAGCACATTTTCAGGCACCCGTCCGGGCGTAAGGGAAACCAGAAGTTGTTCAATGTTTGCTCTCATTCTCCGCTAAGAAGTCGGTATTGAAACTTTTGAAGAGGACGATAAGAAGATGTTATAAAATAAATCTGTGTGTGAATCCCTGTACGTTATCTAGCAGGTTGATATTTCTCTCTTGCGTACTTAGTCTCTCTTAACTTCAATAAAACTGTTACACGTGTATTTTGCAAGTATTGCCATTGTTTTTTACGTAAAAGTGTAAACGTTTTATTGAATTGTCCCCAAAGGTTTATTGGCACTTAGTATACTTGAGGTTGAAAATGGAAATCAGGTTCTTTTCTTGCGACTCATAGTTCTGTTCATGTGCTAATAGTTCAGTTCTGTCCATGTGCTTGCAAAGCTCTTGTGCACGCAACATCTCTTCTTTGAACCTTCGTCCCATCCGATGGATGATCCTAGCGCCCTCCCCCGATTAAGCGCCCCACTTGAAAACGAAATTTGAAGTAAGTGCCACGGACGCTTATTCGAAGAAATGCGGTACATGATTCTCGACGAATGTTTCGTAAAAATGCTGAAAACTAGCATATTTCCGTGAAAATATGCAATGATTTCTCAGCTGGACACTTCAAAGAGGCAGAAAGTGTACCGTTCAAAGCTGAATTTAAGCTGAAATTGCGAAATAACTTATGTTATGCGCCAGGTTGTACCGTGGCTGATAAGGCTTAGCTTCTTGAGTGCTTATAGGCAACCTCCCAATATAATACAATATTCTTTATTTACAGAGGGAAGACACATTAACCTTACATAGTTATCTAACATGCGGCCCTCTATGTTACAAATAAAACGTAATAAAAAGGAAAGAAAATATGGGAAAAAAATAACACACGAGCTACATTACATGCAAGAAGACTATGCGCAATGGAAGGGGTTATGCACTGCCGGACACGGCGCCAGAAATGCAGCAGCAGTGAAGCAAGAAGCGACAGTTATAGCAGAGGAGCTCCTCTAGATGGTTAACAGAGGAGATACATGTGCGGAAGAAAAACGTTACGAAGCTTATGCTTAATAGAAGCCAGCCTGGTAGAGAGCGTAGAGAGCGTAGTAGTTAATGTTGCAAGTTAATGTTGCACGAATAGCAGCGCTATAAGCCAGAGTGCGCTTGCCAGAATTACTGCGAGGGTAAGGTACAGCGAGGTTATGCTTGCTGGCTCTGGTGCAGCGGCCAGAAGCTCTACGAGTAGAGAGGAAATGGAACATGTTCTTAAAACATGTAGGTGCATCAGGAATAAGAAATGTGCTGAAGAGAAGTAGAAGTTTCCTACATTTAATCAGGTCGGTGATCGGAATACACTGAAGCTGGGAGAACAGATGAACAGAGGGTTGGCGAAAGTCGGCATCCAAGAGTATGCGAGCAGCGCGTTTTTGAAGGTGAAGAAGCCGCGGCATGTAGAGGTGGGAGCATTTGCCCCAAGCAGCAGAACAATTTATTTATTTATTTAATCATATTTATACACGGTAGTCGACATTCAACATAGTTGGTTTTCAGACGAGCCGTGTGGCTAAAAAGTGTAAAATAAAATAACACATGCAGTGGTCACTAACTATTACAACATTTACATAATTACTGAATATATATCTAGCTATAATGGAACATGGTAATCTTATAAAATACTATGGATACATTGGCTACTTACTATCTACTTTATATAAACGTTCTTGTTACTAAATACTATACAAACTATTTATAAATACTTTATTTATAATTAATTAATTTATAATTGATGTTTAAAAGAACTTAATGTTTCACTAAGGCGAACAGCTGATGACAGCTTGTTCCAATGTGCTGCACCACTAAAGGAAAATGCTTGCTTTCCAAAATTTGTTTTGGGGGCTGGTAGACAGAGGTTTATATTAGCCCCTCTTAAATTGTAGTTGTGGTGTTCACCAGAATATGAGAACATTTCTTTTAAATATCCAGGCCCCTGACCATTGAGAACTTTATACATCATAATAGCTTCTAATTTTGCTCTTCTCTCATCAAGAGTTAGCCATTTCAATTGTTCTCTGATGGTGTGAGAGCGAACGCTATAGTCTGATCTAGTTATTATTCGTCCTGCTCTATTTTGGAGTTTTGGGAGCTTTTCTTTAAGACCTTTATTACAACCTGTCCAGACGGTGCTGCAGTAATCAAAATAAGGTTGGATAAGGGAATTATAAATGTTAATCATAGTGCTTCTATTATCTGTAAGTTCTCTTATGCGATATAGCATCTTTAGACCTGTTGTAACTTTGCTGATGACATGTTCAATATGGGGTTTGAAATTTAAATTTTCATCTATGTGTACACCAAGAAGTTTGAAATCTTCTACTCGTTTGATTGAGAGGCCACAAAA
Source organism: Actinernus sp. WN-2022 (assembly GCA_030867875.1). Classification (NCBI taxonomy): domain Eukaryota; kingdom Metazoa; phylum Cnidaria; class Anthozoa; order Actiniaria; family Actinernidae; genus Actinernus; species Actinernus sp. WN-2022. The sequence continues at coordinate 65,347,492 of JAOWCC010000019.1, forward strand.
ATATGGTGACACTGCTGGAGCATTTTGTTTTATTCTTTGGCTTGATCCAATGACCATGTATTTAGTTTTGATGTCATTGAAGCTCAATTTATTGGCAATAAGCCACTTTTCAGTTCGCTTCAAATCTTCAAATATATTTTCCTCTACTTGCACGATACTAGTGTTGGCATTAGTTATATATGTGTCATCAGCAAACATACCAGTGGTGCAATTACTCAAAGAATTTGGGAAGTCATTTATGTATATAAGAAGGAGGAGGGGGCCAAGAATGGACTTCTGTGGTATTCCATATGATATGGTTTGTATATCCGATAAAATACCATTGACTTGGCATTGCTGAGAACGATTAGACAGGTATGACTGAAACCATTTTAGTTCACCTCCTCTTATTCCATAAACATTTAGCTTTTTCAACAGTATAGTGTGGTCGACCGTATCAAATGCTTTTTTTAAATCTACAAAAAGGACTCCATTTAACCGGCCCTGATCCATATTTAGTAACCAATTATTTGTGGCATGCAAGAGAGCTGTGTATGTTGAATGCAATGACCGAAAACCTGATTGACATTCATTCAGAAGATTGTTGTCAGTAAGGTATTTATACAAGGAGTCATATGCAATTCTCTCCATTACCTTACTTATCAATGATCGGAAGTACTGAAATTGGTCTATAGCCTTTTCAGGGATGGATTTAGAGTCTGATTTGTAGATGGGTGATACTTTAGCTTTTTTCCAATCATCAGGGAAAATGCCAGTTTTAAAGGATTGATTAAATAATTTAGTCAGTGACGATGTTATAACAGGACATGCTATTTTGAGTAATTTACTCGATATCTTATCAATCCCACAAGCTTTTCCTGCAGAGAGCTTCATTATAATTTATTTTACTTGCTGCTCACTAGTGTGTGGAAATTTGAATTCTGTATACTATTCATGTGGTGTACAATATCATTTTTATCTGTATATGTTGTTCCATTAATGTCTAGTTGATTGATGGTGGTGGTTTTAGACTTACGCGAAAGCACTTGATTGATAGTCTTCCAGGTTTCCTTTATATTTCCAGCATAGTTTTTAATAGATGTATTAAAATGTTCAGCTTTAGCACGTTTTATTGCTGTATTAACAGCATTCTTGGCTTTCTTATATAGATTCCAATCATTTCCTGAGTTTTTTATACATGCAATTCGTTTAAGACGATCTCTTTCGTGTATCATACACACTATATTGTTATTTAGCCATGGAGAATAGCTACTCCTCACTCTTCTTAATTTTTCTTAGTGGTGCATGTATGTTGACCACATCAAGGAACATTTTCTCCCATATAGCCCACATATTATTGGGATTTTCACAAGACTCTATTATTTCCCATGGGATTTTTGAAAGATCTTCAAGAAAAGCCTCTTCTCTGAAGTTTTTAAATTGCCTTGATTCAATTATTTTAGGGGGATTTTTCAAGGAAGGAAATTTTCTAATCCCATAAATAAGACTATGGTCAGAAATTCCGATGTGTATAACCCCTGAGGTGGTATAATTTTCTGGTTTATTTGTGAGGAAATGATCTATTAGTGTAGCAGAATGCTCTGTGACTCGAGTTGCAAAGGCATCCATAATAAATTCGAGTTTTGCTGAATGATTGTCTAATTGGCTCGACAACAGATTGCAATTCAGGTCACCTAAAATTATTGATTCTTTACCCTCAGTTGCTAATTGCTTAAGTATTATTTCAAAAGCATCAATTTTATCGACTGATGAATCTGGAGTCCTATACCAATTAGTTATTAAGATTGGTTTAGTCTTAGGCTTATTGATCTCAATGGTAGTACTCTCGAGTTCAATAACATCATATTCTGTGCGCTCTTTATAATGTATTGTACTTATAATGTAGAAACAAATACCTCCCCCATTTCTATTACGATCTTTTCTGATTATTTCATAGCCCTCAATTTTAACTTCATTTAACAATAGATGAAATGGTTATGGATGCATGAATTATAGAAGCGCAATGCACATTCATAGGTGAGGAAAGGCTTAATGCGACAGAGAAGAGCAGTCTACTGCTGATGATGGCGCAGATGTGCGTCTATAACTCGATGCATGGATGCACAGCTGTGGCGTTTACGATTTATTTTATAACATAACCACGAGTTTTACTGGTGATGAAATATAAAATTATCAATACGCGAAGCGCGAATTAATATGGCACAATAAAGTCGCGAAGTGCGACTGACGCGCTCTTAAGCCTGGTTACGATCGTCGCGATCGCCGAAAAACGTGTTGCGCGATCGTAGCGATCGTAACGAATAATCACTTCTATTAACCATGTAACACTTATCGTGTGTATTTGAATTTTACGGGACGGCAGCGCAGAGCGATCACTGTGAAATGCTTACGGATCCAAACTTACCGGCATTTAAAATAGCGTCTCTCTCTTCTGACTTAAAAATGTTCAGCTCATCCAAATCTTGGGCATCAAGCAAAGCCACATCTATAAAAGTCTCAAAACCCTGAGAAGATAATCGATTATCGTAATTGGGAAGGCCTATACTCTGGAGAAATGTGTGAACTGTTTCGCTGGCGTTCCAAGCCATTCCTACATGTACATGCAGTACCGGCTTCGAGTCAGACCTCTACAACAATTTAATTTTATCACAGTTGCGAGCACTTTTCATGAGCACGGAGCATATTCGAGCGCACACAATCTTTTTTTGCGAGTATCCGAGCAAATTTTGACTTACCGGCCGGCCTGGGAGCCATCCCCCGTGGGGGGGGGGGGGAGGGGGGTTCTTCCTATATTCGGCTGGTAGGGGTGATCGACGTATTTTTTAGGGTTTGAAATCGGCGATTTAGTATTTTTTTAGGGGTTGTCCAAGCGAAATCCATTTTTCAGGGTGATATAGACCATGAGGTACATTTTAGAGTGGGAAATTTTTCACGGTTTGGGATTTTTTAGCGTATTTTTCGAGGTTTTCCGACGGTCACCCCTACCATACGAATTTGGCAAAAAAGGGACGATGGGGAAGGGGGAGGAGAGAAGGAAATTTTCCTTCTCCCCTCCCCCTCCGTCAATTTTATTGTGCCCGTCGCTCACTGATCCACCAAAAACATACTCAGGTCAACGTGGTGTTTGCTGTCTTAATATTTTCGCTTTTTGTCAGAGAAGATGGCCAGAGAAGATATATTTTCATGGCAACCGAACAAGTCTTTATTCATACTCTGTATTTACATGGAGTGTAATTAATAAATGTGATTGCCATAGTTAGAGTATTGGGATACCAGAAGTAGCTTAGAAGAAAACTAATCGAGTCTGGTATCCCGAAAGTGTCTGTCTGGTTAGTCTAGTGCCATTTCTTCCCGGCTAATAATAATCGCAACGAGCAACGCCTGGATAATAATGCTTCGATGCTAATACTTCTGTCACTGCTGTCGAGTTGGCACTGTTCATCGCTAGAAAACCGGCTTCTCTAAAGCAGGAACTAAATTAGAATGATGGCAGAATCTAAAGAAAAGTCGAACTCTGAGAAAGTCGCACTTATCACTGGAATAACGGGACAGGTAGGTTAAAAATATAGAAGTTTGTTAGAGTGAAAAGTTGACATGATCATGAACGCAATTAAGCTGCGTTTATATTAATTTATAATTATTAGCATAATATTTATAATTTTCGGTTTAGATGTTAGACTTACGTTTTCTTTGGTGATTCTTTAATTTTAGAGTTAAACTTGAACAGCCTCAACCACAAAATTATGTAAAAAGATGTTTTATGTACTGTTTAATAATTAACGAGCAGCAGCTAGTGTTTAAATATCAGGTTTAAAACTCGAGGTAGTCTGATATACAACAACAATTTATTCGTGACCTCTTAAATTTACATGCTAAGATTATTACTGTAATTTGTACTCTAGAAATGAGCACAGCTACTTAGAAATAGCTAAAAGCTAGTCGAGCTAAGTAGCTAGGCCATGCAGCATGATATTAGTAAATTTAGTGCATAATTTATTATCTATAGGTACCTTATGTTCCGTGTACTTTTTGCTCTTTGGATCTTACATGTAAATATCAGTGAATTCTTAATTAGGATGAAAGTTTATATAAAATTTCATGTTCATTGTTTAACCATGAGAGCCCTAGAAGAGGCAAGAAAATTAACCTGCCATACTGGGAAAGATGGCCACTGTACACTTAACCATGATTCTTTGCATGTCTAACACAGTCTATATAACTAGCAAATAAAATCAGCATCTTTGTAATGGCAATTAATGCCTTATACATTTAGCGACAGCTTTTTTGAAATCTTTCCATGTGATTTCCTAACCAATTTCCATGGAAAGGCTTATGGGTAAAAGTTGCTATATTTCTTGAACAGTGTTTATTTTGTATTCAGTAGGTTTGACTACATGGCTGCTATCTTTATAGTCCAAGTTAGCCTCCATATTGTCAAAGTGTTTATCAACAGAAGGTCCTTAATGTTAGCATATACCCTCTTACTCAGAGCTTACATGTATATTATCTGTGTTTGGACTTGACACTGACAATGAGTATGTTTAAAATTCTTCAGTCAATTGATATTGTAGTAAGTTTGCAAAATTGATTACAAGCAGGAAAAGTATTAAATCACAGATTCTAACCATTAAGAACTATCAGTATGCAAAAATAGTAATGAATCCCATTTGTGATTAATAGGTGAAACATTTGTGACTCGGAAGGTCACCCATGCTGTTGCAAAGATCCACTTACAATAGGTTTACAAGAAGAAGTAAGTCATACATGTATGTCAGACAATATTCAGATTCTGCCAGACATTATTGTTGTGTTTTGCCAATAAAGATATTTTTAAAAATTGAATTAAAAAAGCCTGGGACTGCTGTTTTTTTTTCATGAGAGCTTCGCTCTCAGGAACTGTTCGCTTTTTGGAACAGATAATATCCAGGGACAAAATATTATCAGGTCAAAGTTCAATGGCCCAAGTAAGCTATTGTTTAGATGTTTTCTGTAAATAAGAAATCAAATGTTCTGTATATTATCTATTAGAGTAATGCTCCAATATCGGTTTAGACAGTTTAGACTTAAACTAAATAGCTACATGTAGTACTAATTTAGATGACATCACCTAACTTGAAATGTCATGTGTTAACGGTCCTCAGACTCGTGGTTTGACCATAGTTAATAGAGTGGAATGGTTATGAAACCCAGCGGCCTTCTTTGTTATTCGTCTTTGTTCACTTTTTTCAACCGTTACCCGCCGGTGCACAAAACACAATAGATATTGGACTATGTTATTATTTTATAATCAATCAACCAATAGAAACATGTTGGGTTCAGTTGCACATACATTTGTATGAATCAACAGTTTTATTGTCAAACTGTAGTTTATATTCAGTCCCCCCTGATTTCGCTGTGACCGTTGGTCTTGCGGTTACACTAATTTAGGTGATGTCAGCTAAAGAGTTAACTAATTAATAGATTAATAGTTTAATTTATCTAAATATTCAACACCGATGTTGGAGGGACTACTCTACCAGTAGTATTAATATTATTTTGTCATTATTGCTAAGGTAATAATAATATCAATTATTATTTTATTATTATTATTATTGCTAATTATTATTATTGCTAATTATTATTATTATGCTAATTATTATTATTTCCAATTAATATTTTTTTTTTAATGATTTAAGTAATGATTCAGCTAAGAACTATACCAAAATACAATAGGCTGCAGCAATGAGCAGATCCTTACATATCATTTTGTTAGAATATGCCTTAAGTGCTGTCTGAGATGTCCACAGTCAAAGTTACGAGCAGAAAATAAAAGAAACCATATGCTGTTGGCCATCTTTACTGCGAAAACGTGAAGAAAATACCACCCAGCCAATAGGAATGGGGAAACAAAACATCTTTGAGTCACATATTTGAGAACTCTCGACACATGATTTTATAGGAAAATCCCATGCCTAACGGGGTAATTCCATGTTAAATTGCACAAGAAAACTGGTATCGCCCGAGTCGCTTCGACAAGGGTGATATCGGTTTTTCGAGTGCAATTTAACGTGGAATTATCGAGTCAGACGTATGACTTTCCTTGAATAGCATAATCCGATGAATTACGTGATGATGTAGAACTTTTGTTGATATTTTGCTAACTTATAAATAGCACACATAGTCTACAGTGGTGATTCCACTCTGAATGACCACTCCTCAACCAATCAGCGTCTGATTTCTCGTTAGTGCGATTCAGCTGTGACTGCGATTCTCTTTGAAATCAAACCATAGTTAGTTTGATCAAAAGTAAATTAAAACTTCAGTTAGGTAATGATGTACTTTGTTGATTCCTATAGAATGTATGAGTATCAACCAATGAAATTACGAGAAAAAGGAGTACAAAATTGATAACGTTTACTTTCCTTTGCCGTTCCTGCTGTCGTTCTATTATATAATAATCAGTCCGAAACGCGCGCTCTGATTGGCCAAGAGCCGTGTGTTATTAGAGGACACACACATGGATGGCGTCATGAGCACGCGCAACCAATTTCTCAACTCGTTTTGTTTGGATATTTTCACAGTTCTTAGTTTGCGATTATTATATAAAACTAATAGATGCCATTCTGCCGTGTGTCTGTCCTCTTATAGATGCACAGATGACGTCACAACGTGAAGAGAACATCAGTTACTCGGCTGCGTCTCGTGACGCACTTCTTTGTTCTCTTCACGTTGTGACGTCATCTATAAGAGGACAGATGCACGGCAGAATGGAATCTTAAAATTGTTATGTTACAATTATGGATACATGTAATTGTCTCATTAATGTCATAAATGTACCATTTACTAGGTCTTGGTAACCTGGATGCCAAGCGTGACTGGGGACATGCTAGAGACTATGTGGAGGTTAGTTGTACAGGTAGATGTAGACTCTAACAGAAGCCCACTACCCGGAGCGTCCATTCTTTGGTGCAGCGTCTTTACAGACCAGGTTATTTTTAGAATGCGTCTCCCGCGAGTTCGTTTCTGCTAGCCAATCACAAGCGTTTGCGCAATTTTAACTCGAATTATTATGATATAGCAGTCATATTGGTTGGCCAAACAAGAGAAGCTAACGAGGCATATTTTAACAGCATGCCGCGATGAAAACGAACAATGCCGAAATGACATCTAAAAATATGCCCGGACTGGAAAAACGCTGCTTTTTTCCTCGTCTTTTTCAGTTTTCTATTAGTGGCCGAGAGAAAGCTGGAGGCGAGCCAATAATCTCCCCAGGGGAGACAGGGAAGGGGCTCCCTTCCTTAATTGAAAGTTTTGGCTCATTCCCCATCTTCGCTCGGACAAATTTACAAAAGAGCGACAGGACATGGACATTGACCAAGAAAAATAGAGGGACTTACTCGCGGTCTAACGCAGATGCAAACTAGTGCAATGTTATAGAGCAGTTTTCAGTTGAGTGTAGTCAACCAAAACCAAAGTAATTACATAGCTAATCATAGGAGCAAGTGGAAACACAATGAGCCAATCACGAACTAAAGTAATTCACGATTGGTTTTACTTGAACCAATCACGAGGCAAAGTAAACGCATTAAGCATGAAATATTATGCCCCCGAGATACCAACAAACTCAACTCACGTGGCACAGTGGATGGGAATCGAACTCTGGTGCCACCCCAGGATTATAGGGGAAAGGGCCGATTTTTATTATAATGTTATGACCCTCCCCCTTTCTTCACCTCCCTCCCCCCTGCTAATTTATGACCAGTTCCTCAGAGTGAAAAAGTTCATCATTTTGGTATATTGTGTAGTAATAATGGACGAATGACCTCGCTATCCCTAGATTTGATTTTGCCGAAAAGTATATTTTATTCCACACTATTTTATACCAAAATATCAATCCGATTCAAACCTTTTTCTAATCTTATTTTTTTTGTCGAAATCTTCTGCTGTTCAATACAGCACTGCTCCTAATATCCTCCGTATCTGTTTCCTCTGTAGGCCATGTGGTTAATTCTACAACAAGACAAACCAGATGACTTTGTGATTGCCACAGGCGAGGCGCACAGTGTACGAGAATTGGTAGAGAAGTCATTTGGCCATATTGGCACCGAGATTGTGTAAGTATCTCGTCTTAAGACCACACAAGCTGAGCTGCAAATATTTATATGTACATGTATCGCACCCTGATGCACAAAAACACTCGTTGCTGATTGGATAACGTTTAAAAAGCCATTTTAATGCTGAAGAAAGTCTCATTACTGATTGGATAAAGTTTAAAGTGCCATTTGAATGCTGAAGAAAGTCTCATTACTGATTGCATAAAGTTTAAAATGCCATTTGAATGCTGAAGAAAGTCTCATTGCTGATTGGATAACATTCAAAAATCCATTTGAATGTTGAAGTACGTTTCGTTGCTGATTGGCTAGTTTGTCCGGCGCGAGCGTACTGTTCTATTTTAAGGTGGCTCGAGGGGCTCAGTACATGTATCTCAAGTCTGGACGGTTCATACGTTGCTGTCAGAGTTTGACTGCGATAAGTAAGTTTGATCGAGATCGGTGTTGCCATAGAAACGCAGCGATGACGTCACGTATGTTACATATTGCCCTTTTTCTCTACTTCTGGATATAAACTTTTAAAACGACTCAATGCCCCTTGTAGCTCAGATTCTATGAGAGAATTTTCGAAAAGAATAGTCCACTTCCGAGTTATGCCTCACTTCCTACAAACAAAGGAATCAATACGAGGCTCCGTGCATAATGCTCAGTCGTTCGTGACAAGACTACAGAAGTGCTGTAGTTTGTCACGAACGACTGAGTGTTATGCACGGAGCCTCGTATTGATTCCTTTGTACATACGAAGTGAGGCATATCTCTGAAGTGGGCTATTGGGTTGAATAGTTTCCCTAGAAATGAAAAAATCACCCTACTTTCTGTTAATTCGTGGAAACCAGTGTTTCCTGACAGATTTTGGCTTAATCGGTTTAGTAATATCAGTCTGTTAGAAAGTTGTGCGTACAAGGTAACGCGGAGCTTGGAACTCGAAACAGCAGCTCGGAATTATTTTACAGAATATTTGCACGAAAAGTCAGAAAATCCAATGTGTTTTGCCATGCAAGCCGTTATTGTTTTAGCAGTTTTATTTACTGAGTATTTACCAATTAGATGGCATTTACCGTGCATTTGTCCTCACGTGACAAGAACAAAGAAGTACGCCACGAGACGAAGTCGAGTGTCATCTGTGCATCTATAAATGGACAGGCGTTATCAGTGTATATCTGTACTCTAATAATACATGGCTATTGACCAATCAGAGCACGTGTTTCACACTGTTCATTGTATAAATGTGACGTCATCTGTATATATCTGTACTCTAATAACACATGGTTATTGACCAATCAGAGCGCGCATTTCACACTGTTGATTGTACAAATGTGATGTCATCTCTATATATCTGTACTCTAATAACACATGGCTATTGACCAATCAGAGCGCACGTTTCACACTGTTGATTGTATAAATGTGACGTCATCTCTATATATCTGTACTCTAATAACACATGGTTATTGACCAATCAGAGCGCGCATTTCACACTGTTGATTGTACAAATGTGACGTCATCTCTATATATCTGTACTCTAATAACACATGGCTATTGACCAATCAGAGCGCACGTTTCACACTGTTGATTGTATAAATGTGACGTCATCTCTATATATCTGTACTCTAATAACACATGGTTATTGACCAATCAGAGCACGCATTTCACACTGTTGATTGTACAAATGTGATGTCATCTCTATATATCTGTACTCTAATAACACATGGCTATTGACCAACCAGAGCGCACGTTTCACACTGTTGATTGTATAAATGTGACGTCATCTGTATATATCTTATTCTGTACTCTAATAACACATGGCTATTGACCAATCAGACCGCGCGTTTCACACTGTTTATTGCATAAATGTGACATCATCTGTATATATCTGTACTCTAATAACACATGGCTATTGACCAATCAGATCGCACGTTTCACACTGTTTATTGTATAAATGTGATGTCATCCGTATATATCTGTACTCTAATAACACATGGCTATTGACCAATCAGATCGCACGTTTCACACTGTTGATTTTATACATGTGACGTCATCTTTATATATCTGTACTCTAATAACACATGGCTATTGACCAATCAGATCTTGCGTTTCACACTATTGATTGTATACATGTGACGTCATCTTTATATATCTGTACTCTAATAACACATGGCTATTGACCAATCAGAGCGTACGTTTCACACTGTTGATTGTATAAAGCATGAAACTTTGTAATGATTAGTTTAGTAAGGGTCGTTTGTTTTCCAAATAAGGTTGAAGAAAGGGAGGTTTGTTTTCCAATTAAATATAAAGGTAAAAAGGCGCCTTAATATTGAATTCCTAAATAATGACACCTCATTTATTGTTGACACAAAAACATTTTCCTTCAACTATATAGCTGGGAAGGGAAAGGAGACGAAGAAGTTGGCAAGGACAAGGCTTCTGGTAAAATTCTCATACGGGTGGATCCGAAGTACTACAGACCTGCTGAAGTGGTAAGATACAGACTTCTCGAAAGGGGCTTTGTCTTTATTTCTCCGCAGCTAGTCTAGCTGGTAAATGCGAAGTTCCGATATAAAAGGGTTAGCCCCTCTTTTCGCGCCTTGAAAGTCGAAATTTGAAATTCAAATTACGTCACTAGTGTGGACCAGGCTTAAACAGGAAGTTCCGGTATAGAAGAGCCATGACCAGGCCACGAATACCTTTGCTCGAGTGCTTCCTACTGCTTATCATACCAAATCTGTTCTATGCTTACGTCACTAGTGTGGACCAGGCTTAAACAGGAAGTTCCGGTATAGAAGAGCCATGACCAGGCCACGAATACCTTCAGTTGTCACTCAGCCTTTGCTCGAGTGCTTCCTACTGCTTATCATACCAAATCTGTTCTATGCTTACGTCACTAGTGTGGACCAGGCTTAAACAGGAAGTTCCGGTATAGAAGAGCCATGACCAGGCCACGAATACCTTTGCTCGAGTGCTTCCTACTGCTTATCATACCAAATCTGTTCTATGCTTACGTCACTAGTGTGGACCAGGCTTAAACAGGAAGTTCCGGTATAGAAGAGCCATGACCAGGCCACGAATACCTTCAGTTGTCACTCAGCCTTTGCTCGAGTGCTTCCTACTGCTTATCATACCAAATCTGTTCTATGCTTACGTCACTAGTATGACGTAAATTCAAATCCAACACATAAATGTTTAACTTCAAATTACAGGACTGAAACCATCATTGTTGCATGAACCAACACCCTCTTAAACAAACACGACTAATTTAGATACACAGTTTGAATAGCGCGTCATTACTTGTAAGTGAGGCGTTCGGGTCAATACCGCTGAAACTGCTATTCGTAGACACCACTGTAATATCAGCTATAGTTCGGCATTAACCTTGTTAGGCTTCTGATTGAGTGCGTAGGTTTTCCGCGAGCATGTTTCTCGTGTTTGCATGGATCGTGCGCTGAAATGATAATCAACCTGACGGTCTGTGAATGTCGTTTGTCCTGCAGAACATTTTTGAAATAGGTGTATAATAAGTGGGATGAATAATACGTTTTAACAAATACATGACATTTTGACGTGCGTCAGTCTCTTATACTTGTTGATGCACATATGACGAGATGAAATAAGTACGCTGTAACAGCAGATTGGTTCCGCACAGGGATATGGTTTTGGTTCCTCCCTAGGGAAATGGTTCCGGGGTCATAACATTTCCAGGGTTTTGGTTCCTAGGTATCATTTTCAGGGTTTTGGTTCTCCTGGAACTGTTTCCGTAGGGTTTTAGTTCCTCAGGGGAATACATACCTCATATACAATTACATAGCATACCTCAGATACAATTACAGAGCTAGAGTAATTTGCCATATAAAGGTTAAAAAAAACACTGGTTACCGGAAACATTAATTCCGGTCCAGTGGTTCGAGACGTGCTATGAAATTCTCGTTTCATTCAAAATCTAGCTGAAATAGATTTATTTACGCAGTAATACTACGAAAGATAACCGTTTCACAGTAGTGTTAACAAGCAACAAGCAACAAGCAACTTATATTGCATCGTTATCAATCCAACTGACCACATTTTCCAAAAAAAAACAGAAAGCGGAACCAAAACCCTGGAGTGGAACCAAAACCCTAGCTCGATTTGGTAAAAATTCTAGGGATTTGGTTCCTAGCGGAACCAGGTCGACCCGAGGGATTTGGTTCCTAGCGGAACCAGGTCGACCCTAGGGATTTGGTTCCTAGCGGAACCAGGTCGACCCTAGGGATGTGGTTACTAGCGGAACCAGGACGACCCTAGGGATTTGGTTCCAAGCGGAACCAGGTCGACCCTAGGGATTTGGTTCCAGTCGGAACCAAATCGGGTAGGAACCAAAACCCTGTTAGACCGCGACGAGACGCAGTCGAGTGTCATCTGCATCTTTAACAGGACAGGCCTACGACAAAATGAAATATTTTCATTTTATACAATAACAAGAGCCCATCTGGGCTTTCACTCGGGCCACATGAGATTGAAGATGAAATACACTTTCATTTGAAATCCTCTTAGTATCAAGTCGTGCTTTAATTCGCCAGTGAGAACGTCAAAAAAACAGACTGGTCTATTAATCGCTTTTATGGCATGACTATGAGAACGCAGGATTCGAACAACAGAATACTGGCAATTCAAGTGTATAAATGCAATACAATGACATATTCAGACTTTGAATTTGATTGAAAATAGATCAAAAACTCGGGGAAATGTCCGGCTAAAACTGTATGAATAAATGTGAAATGAAACATAAATTTCATAGCAAGAAAAACAATTGTAATTCCTATAAATGAGAAAGCTCTTCTATTAAGCCGCTTCTCATATACACAGACTGTTTCACAAAAAACATTTGCGTTTATCGACACAAGAATTCAGTTGACCTTTCAAATAATTTATTCTGAGGTACGCATACTCTAAATCAGATGTTAAATAAAGCGATAATTAGAAGGAAAAGTACATTAACAGACAAACTGAGAGGAAATTTATTCAAATCAAAAAGAGTTTACTTACAGTACTTACGTAACTGAACTTTCGTTTTGGATCTTTTGGTAGTGCACCCACCTTCGTGCACATATGCACTGAATCGGAATGAAAGTCGAAGCCTACCTCGAACTTAACTTTCAGCTAACCTGTTTCCTTTCATTCCACAATGAATAATAATCTCATAAAGTAAGCCCGTAGCTTTCAATAAATTTGCCAGTGTCTGAATGAAACAGCTAGATCTTTTCCAATTTCTCTCACGAGTCACGGCAGAAGACAGTCTCAAGCTACAAAACTTGAATTTTGATCCTCTTCACAGTAACGTAATTTAACGTCTCAGATATTATATATATGCCCTATTTCAGCTAGCGCTGCTTGGCTCAATTGAGGGTTTCTGCCGTCAAAGTTCATTTTTTGTTTCAGTTTTCCCCATATTAGCCGACATGTATAATGTCTCGAGCTCTCAATCCAGTAGAAAGACTCTTATTCTGTCGTAAAACATGCCTTAGCTGTACAAGACCGCCCACGATGGAATAGATTTCTGACAATGACTCGTTGAAAGTGATATCTCCTTGTCTCGCCTTGTCTGAGAGCTTTGAACTTTCTTATCTGAGCGCGCCTGACGAGATCTAACCTTTGATTATAATTCGATACCCGTTGATATCCAAACGTGTTTGGATATTGTATTTCGCTTACGTTTCTAAATGTACATTGGATCTGTCCAAACAGCGCTGATCGAATGTATTACGGCTCCTGGTTGTTCATGTATTTTTATGGTCAACAAGAGCGCCAGTTGAAATATCCTGAGCCTGTTGGAAGGCTTTCGCCCTCGCGGGTCGACCATTTTGATTTACTGTATTCACTTATGTAAATACATTTAACCTGGCGATTGTTGCGTGACCAGCACAGTGCAATCTGATTGGTTTGAATTTGACCTTTAACGCATGCGCAGAAGCCGTCTGACACCAATTAAAAATAATAATAATAACGACTTGCATTTTAAGACTCGGCGCTGCCACAGGCAGCCCGAGTAATTATCGAACGTTCCCAGCAAAATAGAGCATCTGTACTCTAATAGGTCATGGCTATCGACCAATCAGAGAGCGCGTTTCACACCTTTTAACTGGATGCGCGCAAGCGCAGAACACGAGTTATTGGAGTGGGTCAGTAACTAATTTATTCATCGTTTTATGGTGTGTAGATCGGGGACTCTCCGTTGGCTGTCCGAATAGTGTTCCATATTCCGAAGATATATTTACGGATGTTTATGGTACGCATCCAAGCATTGAAAGATTTGGTCATGCAGGAGAAGATGTATTGACGGTGCCTTCCTAATGCCAGACAATCCAAACCAGGACAGAGATGGTAGTGGGTCCCTATCAATCACTTAGTGGTGATGACGTAACGAAGACGTCATCGGTCACGTTAAAAGGTAGATCGGGGACTCTCCGTTGGCTGTCCGAATAGTGTTCGATCTTCCGAAGATATATTTAGGGATGTTTATGGTACGCGTCCAAGAATTGAAAGATTTGGTCATGCAGGAGAAGATGTATTGGCGGTTCCTTCCTAATGCCAGACACTATAAACCAGGACAGAGATGGTAGTGGGTCCCTATCAATCACTTAGTGGTGATGACGTAACGATGACGTCATCGGTCACGTGATTTTAAGTAAATGCCCGTATCTCTCTCATTTCTAATGCCAGACAGTTCAACCTTGGACAGGCATGGTATTGGGTCCCCACAAATCACTCAGTGGTGACGACGTAATGATGACGTCATCGCTCACGTGATTTTAAGTACATGCCCATATCTCCCTCATTTCTAATGCCAACACGCTCAAACCTGACAGACATGGTAGTAGGTCCCTATCAATCACTTAGAGGTGATGACGCCATCGGTCACGTGATATTAAGTACATGCAGATATCTCCCTCATTTCTAATGCCAGCCGGCTCAAACCTGGGCAGATATGGTAGTGGGTCCCTATCAAGCACCTAGTGGTAATAACGTAACGATGACGTCATCGGTCACGTGATTTTAAGTAAATGCCCATATTTCGCCCATATCTAATGCCAGCCAGATAAAACCTGGACAGACATGGTAGTGGATTGCTATCAATCACTTAATGGCGATGACGTAACGATGACATCATCGGTCACGTGTTTTAAGTACATACCCATATCTCCATTTCTAATGCCAGACAGTTCAAACTTGGACAGGCATGGTATTGGGTTCCAACAAATCACTTAGTGGCGATGACGTAACGACGACATCATCGGTCACGTGATTTTAAGTACATGCTCATATCTCCCGCATTTCTAATGCCAGACAGTTCAAACTTGGACAGGTGTGGTATTATTTTCCCACGAGTCACTTAGTGGTGATGACGTAACGATGACGTCAACGGTCACGTGATTTTTAGTATATACCCAAATAGCTCACTGACCATCCACGAGTTGCCCTTATGGGCCCTATATTTATTATTTATAAACATTACGCCTTCTTATGCAAATTACCAACCAAAGCTGTAGAGACCTTCATTGGGTCGAATCATGAAAGCGAGGTCGGTCAACATATTAAGTAATGGTCCAGATAAGAACTGTAGTGCTCCACGGCAAGGAATGTTAAAAGGTGTTAATTTTCTATTACTCTTTCTCGTAATTTCATTGGTTGATAGAAATTCAATAGAAACCCATCGAAATAATGCATTTTCATTCGATATTTTTTGTGGTTGAATTTATTTTTGATCAAACTAACTATGGTTTAATT
Source organism: Actinernus sp. WN-2022 (assembly GCA_030867875.1). NCBI lineage: Eukaryota > Metazoa > Cnidaria > Anthozoa > Actiniaria > Actinernidae > Actinernus > Actinernus sp. WN-2022. The sequence goes on from JAOWCC010000019.1 coordinate 65,363,337, forward strand.
TCGAAGAATATCGTGTGTGGGGAAAGTTCTCAAATTTGCGATTTAAAAATCTTTGTCATTTCCGATTGGCTGGATGGTGGCTTCTCTGAGTTTTCACAGAAAAAAGTGCCTATAGCATAAACACAATCTTTTTTTCGCACTAAGGCATATTCAAGCAAAATCGTATGTGAGGGAGGCTCATTGCCACAGAACAATGGATTCCACTACAGTTCTTAGCCGGTTCATTACTTAAAATTTAGAAGGATTTAGTGGATGAAATGGTTAAGGGTCATTACGTCAATGCCATGAGTTTTGTCAGGAGCCCATTGCTAGGAGCGTCCATCTAGTACTATATAACTACGACGGCACAGACTCGTTTTGTTCTATAAATAGATTGCTTTTTCTCGCGAAACGATGTGCTTTCTAAGAGGTCCGCATATTGTCGAGTTCAAAGTTGGAAACAATGGCGGCCAAAGCGGAGCGACAGGTCCAATGTCGAAGTCCACAATCCGTCATTATTCGACCCCATACACGTTTTCCAATGAAAAAGAACGAGAGAGAGACAGGTTCCTGATAATGAATAATGCCATATTCTAATAAATAACTTGTCTGAACACCGAGTTGTGAATATTTTAAACTTGACGCCGACATCATCGCTCTCGATCAAATTTACTTCGCCATTACTGAACTGAGAATGTGCAAAATCTGACGTCACTGTCGCTTTGTGTTAAGAGTCGTGTTCATTGGCTGCTCAAATTGCTCCCGCGAAATTCTGTCTATATTTAGCACAAAACGAGTAGACGTGGAAACTCCTAGTAATGGGCTCCTGGTTTTGTTTTGCTATGACGAAAATTTGAAAGGTAAGACCGACTGACCTCGCTTTCATTATTCGACCCTAGGACCATGTAATGGGTTTTACATGTGGTCTATTGGCCAGATTTTGTTTGATTGGCACTTCAAGCCGACTGGTGAGTGCTTCGTGACGTCATTTCAGTCTTTCCGGAAGAAAGGAATACACCGAACAATCAATAGTTCACATCAGCAAACTCAACCAAGTACATTTGGCTGCTTTCTCCATTTCGGGAGAGGAATGTGTGCAGGATTTAAAGGTATACAAATTTCGGAATAACCGGAAGAAATAATACAGCTCGGGCTTCCTGTGGCTCATCTCGCTAACTTCATAAAAATACACAAGACAGGCAACTAAATTCATGGCCGCCAAGCGAGACGCACAAGTCTTTTGCCGAAAAAGGAAAACTTCTAAGTCCCTGCTTCCTCTCTAACATTCAAAATGTTGAAGAACAGTAAATGAGCTAAGTTTTTGGTGGCAATTCACGGCAATATCGAGTGGTACACACTCGCAAAAGCTTCCTAGAAACCGTCAAACTGGTCCAGATTTTCGACGATTTTTTTTCTTCCTATGATCGGGACAGATATGAGCCATCATAAGGATTTATAACAGTCATCACATTCAAAACATTTTAATTAAACTGTCTAATGATCTCCCGTCTAGATTCCCCAGCGAAGAAATGGACAACTGACATATTTCTCCTAATCTCCCTCGTATATGTAGTTTTGGAACTTGGCACACCACCCCGATGAAGTTTTCTGGCAGCTTCCGACAAACGAACCGGAAGAAGAATATCTTGAAGACTTGATGGTGTGAGATTGCGGTAAGTTTGTTTACAAAAATATATTTCGCACGACCGCTAAACTCTCGTACTTTGATTTCAGACCAAATTTCACTCCACTCTACTAGTATCTCCATCAATAAATTCAGCACAAATACAGTTTAAAACATCATAAACAAATATTGAACTAGCAAATTTCCGTGTTTGTACACAGGCAGCCCAAGCTCAAAGTTTGAAATTATTTGACTGTTGAAGTACGAAGGTTCAAACATCCAGAATATCTGGTATTTTATCGCACTAAATGGAAAATTAATAACACTTCTTCACATTCAGATCTGACGGGACACCGGACGTCCAACCGAAATGTTGTCTCGTTTTGGAATTGAAAATCACAGCGCATCATTGCATGGGAGAGTACCAAAACGAGGCATCCATTTGGTAGAGTGAATCCAGGTTTTCTAGAAACTCATCAAATCGGCCCCCAAATTCAAGATAACATAATCTTCATCAAAGCAAGTTTATTGTGTTATTCATTTGCCATTTAGTGCCATAAAATACCAGATATTCTGAATATTAGAACCTTCGTATTTCAACTGTCAAATAATTTCAAACTTTGAGGTTGGGTTGGTATGGTTTGTAGTGAGCTTGCTCGTTGCAAGAGTACCAGGATCTTTGAAATTTCTAGTCAAGAGTGTGAAGAAGAAGTTCCACTTTCTTCCGATTTGAAGCAGTCGATATTTCCACCAGAAATTGGCACAAACATGTAATGAGAAGTTGAAGCGAATTTGAGAACCAAAGTAGAAGTCCAAAGACAAAGATTTAATTAGTCCGTCCATCTGGCCATCACGTCTAACAGTTCCAGCAAATGTCCAACATTTTCTCGTCGTTTGCCGAAGGCAAAGAAATATATCCTGCTAAACATTGCACAGCGCCGTCAAGTGCAGAAAGCGGCTCAGAAGTTCGTCCAGACAAAACCTTCTCGGGCGAAATTCAAGAGGACATGAGTAGATCTCGGATGAATGAAAACTAGCTCTCATAAAAGAAGTTTTGCAGAGGCGGGAATTTGGTAACGCGCGCATGCAAAAGTTTTTCGCGCGAACTGAGTTAACGTTTGAACTGAACAAAAAAATCCAAAGTGAGCTAGCATGCAGTGGAGAAAACTGAGTGAGGGTTAGCTAGAAAACCGTTGCAAAAAGGGTTCAAATACTAGTTAAAGTAATCAGCTACTTGAACTGTACAAATACAAGCAAAAAGGGACCCTTAAGGCTGGTAAAAAAGCAAGAGACCAGTGAGACTTCTGAGCCGCTAAATAGACCAGTTCACGGCAAATTCCGACATTTTGAAAGGGGTGCAAGCATGGCGCGAAGTGCAGTGTAAAAACGAGACAAATTCCGCGTGAAAATTTACAATGTATGGAAAACTGAAAACACGATTGCACGCTTCCCAACACAGCTACTTCCCTCAAATTTCGATCAGTTAATCTTTTACCTGGTATCTTAAAGTTTGTATCTTAAGAATATTTCATAAATTCGATTTTACGGATTTTATTTGGCAACAGATTCCCATTGATTCCCATACAAACACTGTATTTCGCGCCATGTTTGCACCCCTTTCAAAATGTCAGAATTTACCGCGAACTGGTCTATACACTTAACGCTGTACAATGTTTTCTTTGCCGGTCTTCGGCGGAGTTCAAATCTTCACACTCTTGATCAGAAATTTCGAAGATCCTGGTACTCTTGGAAGGAGCACAGGCTTACCATCCTCAACATTGGTTTTGGGCTTCCTGTGGCTTTGTCAGCTGTCAAACGGATTTCCCCCGGATTTTGCCTCCAATTTGCAGGATGAATATAGCGTTGATTCTAAAATTGAAATCTTTAAACCTGTATCAAAATAAACTTTACTTACCGGTATTATATTTACCAGTTCTCTGTCTTCTTGTCGTCCGATGCATTTTAAAGATGCTACAGGTTATAGTCGAGTACGTCCTTCGTATTGACAATATTCATCTACATGACTATAACCTGTAGCATCTTTAAAATGCATTGAACGACAGGAAGACACACAGAACTGATAAATATAATAAGTAAAGTTTATTTTGATACAAGTTTAAAGATTTCAACCTGTGGAACGAGCAAGCTCACTACAAACATGGTAATTTGCAAGTTTTTTTTTATGTGAAACTGTATTTGTGCTGAATAGAATAGAATGGAGTGAAATTTGTAAACTGAAATCATAGTACGAGAGTTTACCGGTCGAGCGAAATATATTTTTGTAAACAAACTTCCCGCAATCTCACACCATCAAGCTTTCAAGATATTTTTCTTCCGGTTCGTTTGTCGGAAGCTGCCAAAAAACTTCATCAGGTTGGTGTGTCAAGTTGCAAAATTGCCTATAGGAGCCAGGGAGATCAAGGGGAAATATGTCAGCTGCCCATTTCTTCGCTGGGAACTCTAGACGGGAGATCATTCGACAGTTTGATGGCTCATATCTGTCCCGATCATGGGGGAGAATAAATCGTCGAACGTCTGGACCAGTTTGACGGTTTCTAGGAAGCTTTTGCGAGTGTGTACCACTCGATATCGCCGTGAATTGCCACCTAAAACTTAGCTCATTTACTGTTGTTCTTCAACGTTTTGTAGGCTGGAGAGGAAGCGGGGACCTAAGTTTCGTTTTTCAGCAAAATTCTTGCGCGCCTCACTTGGCGGCTACGGATTTAGTTGCCTGCCTTGTGTATTTTTATGTAGTTGGCGAGATGAGCCACAGGAAGCCCGAGCAGTATATTATTATTTCTTCCGGTTATTCCGAAATTTGAAGACCTTTAAATCCTGCGCACATTCCTCTCCCGAAATGGAGAAAGCAGCCAAATGTACTCACTCAAGTTCGCGCGCTAAATCAACACAGCAGAATCAAGTCAAATGGTATTTTATTTTATTTCATTTTCAAATACACAATGTGGCTCCCCTGTCGGGCTGCCACTTTACCTATTTACCAGAAATAGAATAAACTTTACAAAAATTGTTTGACGTCATTGATTTTTTACATATAAATTTTCTCGAAATATAGACCTAAACTTTTAAAATGTAGGCCTTCAAGACTGCAAAGTTTTAAAATATTGTGAGTACGTTTTCGAAAAAAATTGGTTGAATATTTTTGTTTTAAAAATAAACAATTCGACTTACTTTCTGTTTAGTCGTCGACCGATTCAAGCGATATTTTTTAGCATATTTCATACCTGTGGCATAAGATTACTTCCCATGAAAATTTCATTCCATTTGATTTCGGTTTATGGAATCATACGTAATGTCATAAACATGCTCATTTTGCTCAAAATAGTAACGTATTTGCTAAGGAAGCTATAATTCGAAAACTAGTCGATAAATATTTGTTTAATCTTTTCACCAGAAATTCAATTAGTACAATGACAGTGCAGTGCGGGATGATAATGTTGAATAAAGTGTATTTTTTAGTAACCAGATCGGGGGAAATGAAGAATACCCGAAAACAAATTTTCTAATAACGAGATTTTGTATTAGTGATATTATAAATCGTTTTGTAAATAAATATTATAAGTTATATTATGGCAGCGTGACTATGATAATTGCATGTCATTGTACTAAGAACATAATTTGCACGAGCGTTCCGGCAGTAGCGAAGCGTAGCAAGCGTGTATGGTAAACTCGTTAGTTCAAAAGCACACAAGTATGTAGAATCTAGACAAAAGAGAAATTCGGAAAGACACAAGCTATCAACAAAATGATCACAGCAATTAACCATTGCATAAGTCCTGGTGACGTGAATGTCAACGAAGCTGGTAGGGCCTCTGGAATATTGAAGTTGAAGCGCCCAAGGAGATGTATATATATGAAATGCAGTGAAACAATGCCGTTAATTTGCTATGCATTGTTTCACTGAACATTCGTTCAACATTCCAGCCTCGCTGACATGCAGGTCACCAGGACTTTGCATTGGGTCTATGGGCTTTTATCGCACGGCGCCCATGTGGAGTCCGAGGAGAATAAAAACCTTTGTTTTCGTCCGGTAAACTCGTTCTGAAACCAACCAGCGCGAGGCTACCGGGGCCAAAACTAGATGGCCGAACTGCGATAACAGCCCATGAAGCTTGCGTGGATGAATGTAAAAGTTCCCTATCTTTTTGTTTTTATTCCGCGCCCATAAAACGATTCAATGCTCTTGAAATAGGGTGAAAAGATTAAAAAAAATATTTATCGACTAGTTTTCGAATTACAGCTTCCTTAGCAAATACGTTTGAGTAAAATGAGCTTATTTATGAATCGAATGAAGCAAATGGAATAAAATTTGCATGGCAACTAGTCCTATGCCACAGGTATGAAATATGCTAAAAACATCGCTTGAATCGGTCCGGAAAACAGTTCTTGACGACTAAACAGGAAATAAGGCGAATTGTTCAGTTTTTAAACGAAAATATTCAACACAATATTTTACAACTTTTCAGTCTTGAAGGCCAACATTTAGACTACAAGGGACACACTAAAAGTTTAGGTCTAGATTTCGAGAAAAATTGATGATGTGTAAAATACATGACGTCACCAATGTCAAACAAACCTACATTTTTGGAAAGTTTATTCTATTTCTGGTAAATAGATGAAGTGGCAGCCCGACCGAGCTCTGACAGTAGAGTATCAGCCGTTCAAAGTGGGTATGGTGCATCCCTGGAAAATCCAAGCGAGCCACCTTAATGAAAGGATCTTTATCTTGTGTAGATTTTCGCTTGAACAAGTTACCTAAAGAATAAGAATAATTAATAATATTTAATGAGGATATGCAGATAAAGTTTACACTTGTTTCCAATCTGGTCCTCCTAACTATTATATACTATATATTATATCCTGTCCGAGTTGCTGTCATTAGCCTTTTGCACAATAGTCACGTGCTGATATATGACATCAATAACGGATGAATTGAGCTCGTGCTGGATGGCAAACAAACTTCAAAACGCTGTTTTAGAAAGATCAAGGAGATGCCAAAACAGCATTCACAAACAGATTTTGCAAATGAAGTCAGCTTTGTTTGCCATCCAGTACAACCACGTGATTGCATTCCTGCAAAAGGCCCATTCTTCTTGACGTAACATACGTCATACATACGTCACGTGTACGTCATGCATGTGCATGCGTTACAATAACGTTACGATAACGTCACGAAAGCAACAGAATCGAAGGGTGAAACCGTAGACATGATGGACAGAGAAAAGCGAGACGGGAAAAATAACTATTTCTTGAGAAAGTAAGGCACATACTTTGTAACGTTTGAGGTAAATACATAAAATATTGAAACCACTTGGCGATAGGAATGGGTGGGAAAAGGGGAAGTTAGTTGTCTTGCAGCATGTAATTCAGTTTTAAGTATAACAAATACATAGGATGTTAGTAAATAAATGGGTCCGAAGTACTGCAAATGGCGTAGTTAGCGATTTGTTTGTCCTGTCTTCCAAAGTTCACCTTTCGGTTGTTTTCATAACGTGTCTCGCTCAGTTGTACTGTCTTCTCATTTCGATATTTTATTGTCACACCACGTACAATCAATCAAATAAAGAAAACGGTGCAGTTACCTGTTGTCTGAGTACACGTGTCGTGGTCTTTCATTTGTCAAACAATTCCAGGTAGAATAGGAACGCGTTGATGGCGGTAGTTATCGGCTGGGTATGAAAAGAGCCAAAAACAAACTTCAACTGGGTACCATGAAATTAAGAGCCAAGACTGGCTCGATTAAAGGTTTTGTCCCCCGGGGGAGGGGTTCTTCAAGGTAAAAAGGGTAACTTGGGTAAACCGGCTCGGAAAATACCCTAAAAAAAAAAACCAAACCTTGAAAAATAGGCTTCTTCGTCCGTATGTAATTACTCCCACCTACCCCTCTAGCTAGTTTGTGTTTACAGCCGATCCGTGCCTAGCAACGGCTCCTGTGCCTAGCAATATGCTAAGAGCATCAAGCTACAGAATTTTCACTCCCCGCCCATTCTTTCCCCTTCGGCCCTCGTGAGCGTGAGCGCCACATTATTTAGG